>OZ024742.1:40011701-40044201 GCA_964016885.1 Eledone cirrhosa | reverse complement strand
TATGGATGTATATATATATATATATATATATATATATATATATATATATATATATATATATAAGGGCAGGTGACGGTAGAAGTAGTGCTAGTGTTTGGAACGTGTTGTATAACAGAATTATAGGTAGTTCAGTGGTAAGAAGGATAGCAGAGTAATAAGGAAAAAAAAATCTGTAAAAAAATAATATATATATAATCAGTGACTCACCATGTATACATGATGATGTTGTTGGAGACTGTTAAGGTGGCGGTGGCGGTGGTGGTGGTGAATGATGGATGATTATTGCAGATGATGATGTTGTGTATTGGTTGGGGTGTTGAGGGTGAAAGGGCGTTGATGGTTCCATGTGTGTACGAAGGGTTTCCATTCCATGGCGATGAAGCAAGAGTGAGGTTGAGAATAAGATTCGAGGTTTCTTTCCTTTTTATTTTACTGTTTAGTCATGGAAAGTACAACGGTTAAAGGCCATAAAAACACTTTTCAGAGTCTTCGAGACAAATGGGGAGGGGTGAGACGGTGAGAGGAAGTTATTCTCAAACCAGCGACTCAGTCCAAATACTAAAGATATCCAAGAGCCAGATAGGAATTAAACTTTGTCCGAATGTTTGCAACAAAGTAGAATCTACTAAAGATATCTAAAAGCCAGGAGGTGATGTTAAACCCGGTCCGAATGTTTGCAACAGATTGGACTCTGCTAAAGGCACCCCGGGTGACAGCCTATATCGAGCTTCTGGCTTTAATCGGGGCCCTTGTGCGAAATTGATATATTACACACAAAAATCAAATTCCGGCCTTATGAATATTGTGGGGTCCTTGGCTGCAGCCCATTAGACTCCTCTTAATTCCCCCCTGCTTCACTGAGAGCAGAAGTAAGCTGAGAAAAAAGCTGATAATAAGAGGGATTGAATTTAGCGAGCAAGAGAGTCGATTGTGCTGGTAAAATGAAGTGATGTGTAAAGAGAACAAGAATTGTATAAAAAGGTGCTGAGCTCTTGAAGTGGGTGGAACTTGTGGAAGACATGGGACGAGGTTGTGAAGAATGACCTCATGAAACTGAATTTCACAAAGGAAATTACCCAAGACTGAGCTGACTGGTGATTTACCATAATACAAAAGACCCATCCACCAGTAAAATCCCTGAGACTCTGAAAATAAACATGGATGTGCTGAGAGAAGGGCTCTATATATGGGAGAAATCCGATGTGGTGTGCAAGAGTACGAATTACGATATTAAGAACGTGTGGTGCGTATAGAGGATGACAGCTGCGTTTTACTGTGCAGGGAAATCGGTGGAGTTGTCATTTCCCACCCCTTACCTTCCTCTTCTCTCCCTCATATCTAATCTTATAGAGAATGTTTTAGAGTTGTTAGTTATCAAAAATGTAATTGTTACGTGATATAAATCAAGTGAGAGTTGGGGGAAGCGGAAGAGACGGAGGCAGTGACAGTGGGAGTTTGGTTCCTATTTGTTCGGGCACCCACGAAATATTAAAAACAGCTATTCGAGACTTTTGGTGGAGTTAGGCCACTGACAGCGAAGTTCTTGTCATTGGTGGCTGCTCGACTTACCGAGGTGTCAGGTAATGCCTGTGAGGGTGTCTCATAGCTTCGCCATCACCCGTGGTAATGCTGCAAGCACATTGGCTTACCTGAAAAAATTCCGTTGACCCTTGTGATGTGCGGCCGATTGTCGCACTTGGAGGTGAATTAATGATTGTTTTTGTTTCCCTTTCTCTCTCTCTCTCTCTCTCTCTCTCATCATATGTTTTGGTGCGTTATATTTGTGAAGTTCCTAGCAATAGTTAATTGTATTTATTATATGTTTTTATATTTGTGTTTATATTTTCATTCTGAAAGAACTGAGAACAATTTGTAATGTTATTTATACAACTGTGAATAAAATTTATTAGTTTGTTATAAAATTTGAGTATATTACGTACTTAATTTTGCATTTGATAATTTTACTAATTTACAAGACATAAAACAGCAATAGCTATGTTATGAATAATAAAAAAAAGTTTCTATACTTATTAAAAGAAAACAGCTGCCGGTGCTGACGTTACATAGTGATAAGGTACAAATTAACCAGAATCTCTGATGCAAGTTCGATTCCCTGCCGAACCATTTCACACACACACGTCTTGCTTATTACGTGAAATTTACAAATCAAGAAGGGATCCTCTAGATTAGAGGGCCCCCAAATAGTTGGGATAGGGCAAAAGTTGTGGTGGTGTGGGGGGGATTTGAATGAAAAATACAAAAAATAACTTACACAATTTTCTGATTTATATATACCGTATTTCCATGAGGACGCACCCTAATTTTGACAACCAAAAATTTGAAAAAAATAATAAACAACCTTCGGTCTCCAGGACGCATGGTAGATTTTTTTCTTGGGAAAAAAGTAGCGTCTTCAACACCGGGAAATACGGTAACTAATTGTTATTGTCTATTTATTTTACATTCTCTTTACTGATGCCTGTGATTGGTGAGGTGATCAAGAATTCCATGGTAGGCTAAAGAGTTTAGGAATACCTGCTCAACGTGGTCATTAGGATTGTTAGAAATAACAGCCAAATATCTCTTAAATAACAAACCATACTGTTTAAAATGAATGACACAGGTAAACTAGTCTTGTAAATCGCTAAAAAGATGGAATAGGCTCCGCCAAGTTTAAAATGTTAGAACGTTGTTCCTACGACTCCAGATACAAACGTAAACATGAATATCCATATTCCTTTTTCTTCTCTCTCTCTCTCTTCGAATAAAGGAGTAGCGTCCAAAACGTTATGACACGTTTCAAACTATATCAAAGATCTCTTTATTCCTTTACAATGCTCATGACATCGACAAAGGCCTCAAATGCTAAACATCTCGTTTAAGTTTAACTACAAAGTACCAGGTATGGTACTTACCAGTAACGCATGGTGGGGGTTGTGTTGCCCCGGGTCAGCCATGATCGAGCGACGGTTATGGCATGGAGGTATTAACTTCTTCCACAGTTGAGATTTAGCTTCTATTATTCTATGATATACGCATGTGCTGAGTAAGAATTTCTTGTAAGTCGAAATTTCATCCTTCGACCGACATTCCAGCAGTGAGCATTCCGTCTTCTCTCCTGGCATTATATAATGTATATCCGGTGTAAGTTTATCCTAAATATTTAACCATTTAGAAGACGCTAGAGGATGGAATTTGAGGAAAATTTGGCATCAATTTCTTGACTGGCATTATAAAATAATATCTATCAGTTAAATCAGTGATTCCCAAAAATGGATGCTATCCACCCCACACACACTGAGGGTTTCTGGGAGATTCAAGAGACGCAATGAAATGTAAGGGGCGGTATAAAGGTTGTTGGACGGCAAGGAATCGTGATGGGGGTCTTACAAATTACTAGTTGCTTAATAAAATTGTCACTTTCAATTATTCAATAAAAAGTTTAACCCTTTTGTCACCATATTTCTGATGAAAGACACTATCTGTGATTTTTCATTCATTTTGAAAATAAATCAAGAATTTGAAAAGATTTAGGAATAATTAACTTTCAAATTATTAAGATAGTATTTTGAGCATAACTTAAACAAACGCTTTCGCATAAAATTATGATGCAAGATTTTTAGATAAATATAAATATTCTAAAATAAATATATCTGTAAGGGCGGTTTTAAGCAGGAGGGTTTGGTATCAAAAATTTTCAAAGTATGATTTTTTTATAAACTTTTCTTAGAGTATAAAAAAGTCTGAGGCACAGATTTTTTAAAGTCTACTACCTATTTTATCGATCATATTTTTCAGATACAGACACAAACGTAAACATGAATATCCAAATTCCTTTTTCTTCTCTCTCTTCGAATAAAGGAGTAGCGTCCAAAACTTTATGACACGTTTCAAACTATATTACAAAGCGTTAAATTAATACTACTGCATTTTATTTTTCTTGTGCTGTTTTTCTTTAACTTACCTTAACATCATCATCATCACCGTTTGGCGTCCATTTTCCATGCAAGCATAGGTTAGATGAGTCGTCCACGTTGGGAGACAAGTCTAGCCAGAGTTGGTCACGCCATAACTTGCTCCGATGAGGACTGTAAATTTGGCCGGGCATTTTACAACTGGTTGCCCTTCCTAACACCAACCACATTTACAGTAAATATATATATGCAAGAGGCTTCTACATTTTCTGTCTACCAAATTCAACTCACAAGGCTATAGTAGAAGCTACTTGCCCAAGGTGCTGTGCAGTGGGACTGAAAGCAGAACCATGTAATGGTGAAGCAAATTCCTTATCAACACATCCATGACAGCACCTATGAAAAAATATTTTATAAATTTCTCTAGCTGATTGGAGTTTCATCATAAAGGATAAAAACCTCATAACTTCATCTTAGTGTAAAACTTAACACATTGCTCTTCAATCTTCTATTCATTCTTCTCTCCATTACTAGATAAAAATATAGTGTACTCTGTTATATGTTAGTGCCAAGATAAAACACATGAAATACACTCAGTAAAGTGGTAATGCTAGTAGCATGATGAAATGTACCCAACACACTGTAAAGTGTTAAAGTTGTAAAGAGGTTAATGTGAAGAAGAGCATCCAGCTGAAGAAACTATGTCAAATATAGAACGTATAAGCAATAGAAAGGTTGTTGTGTCCTTAAAACAAATAAATCTTCTCAAACCTTTTCTGTCATGGTTTTTACAGCTGGATGCCCTGCTTATCCCCAACCACCTTATAGAATGTACTGGGTACCTTCTTCATGGCACCAGCACGAGAGGTTGTCAGTTATTGGACTCAACTGAAAAGCCCTCTCTATCCTATGGGGATGAAAGGATTAATGGAAAATAAATAAATAAAATAATTCTGGATGATGAAATGAATAAAAGAAAACGTGAAACATTTTTCAACTTTGGAATTTATTTATTTGAGAATAACAATCATGTTATTCATTCAAAGACAAATCTTGTTCTGAAGGAGAGACATAAATAAAAATAAAAAAAAAATAAAATAAAAACAATAAATATATACAATTTTTGCCTTTCTTGTAAGATTAAAAAATTTTGATCACATAAATAACATAATTTGGTAAGAGGGTAAAACAGAATCCAGTTTCTTTCATCACATTTCAAATTTTCATTTCTTTTTTCGAATCTTACAACGAAAGGTTTATTTTCTATTAATATCTCCCACACACAAGACTCGTTAAGTCCATAAAAAAATATATATAGTTCAAGAAAAATAGTTAAAAAAGTCAATAGGTATTATAACCGCTTTAACTGATTCTTTGTATTATTTTTTTTATAATATGTTTTATCTTCTTTTCTGCATTGTTATTGGTATTTTTAAGGAGAAAAAATGAGGAAATTGTATGTTCCTGTGTTGAACCTCTACCGGTTCCCATGACTCATATCCGAATTTTTTGACCAAACAGAAGTGAGTGCTCATAAAATTAACATGTAAATGGCTGAGCATTCCACAGACACATGTATCTTAAACACAATTCTCAGTGAGATTCAGCTTGACACAGTTGTGTAATAAGGCTAGCTAGCCCCTTGGCTCACAAGAACAGGCACAGCTCAGTTTTACCAGCTGCGTTGAGTGGACAGGAGCAACATGAAATAAAGTGCTTTGCTCAGGGAGACAACATGCTGCCAGGAACAGAACTCACAATTTTACAATAATGAGCTGAACACCTTAACCACTAAGCCATGCACCTTCATACTGTGTGTGTATGTGTATCTATCTATCTATATATATATATATATATATATATATATATATATATATATAGAGAGAGAGAGAGAGAGAGAGAGAGAGAGATGTAGGCTGTTGTCTGTTTGTTTGCTACCCTCCCCCCAACCACCACAAAACATGAATAAATTAATAACTTTTTTTTTTATTAGGAAATGCAAACATTCAAGGTGATGAGTCAGATTTATCTATTGTAGAAATGCCATTAAAATATATCAGGATATGTGCAATGATGAAATGGAAAGATATGATGTGAATAAGAATGTGTGACATTTTAAAATGATGATATATGAATGATAAACCAGCAGCTCTCAGTCTCAAGGAGTTTTAAATTTTGCTGTTGTTTAATAAGAATTAGGCACCCTATGATCATAGTCAACCTTGGATATGCACCTGGAAAGTCCCTCTCTGATGCACAAGTCTGGGTAAGGTGTTTTGTGAAAGACCAGCAGTTGTCTAATCATACTACAAGTCTCCCCCTCTCCATTTCACCAATATTGTCCAAGGGGTGGCAAAGGCTGATATATCTTTTGCACCATTGTCATCACAAATCACTTTTTCCAGCTGAGTTAACTGGAGCACTGTGAAATAAAACAACCTCCCCAATGACACAGTGTGCTGCCCTTCACAGTCCCAAGCCCAACACCCTAACCACTAAGCTTTGCGCTTTGATAATCAATAAAGGAATAGTGTAATGTTGAGGAAAAAAAATTAATAAAAAAAAAGGCTTCAGCTTCTTTGAAAACTGTACAGCCTGAGGTGGCGTGGTGGCTTAAATTCAAGTTATTGATCACAATATTGGTCCGATGATAGTTTTTGAACGATGTCTTTTTATTAGGATAAGTAAAATGGGATGGATGAAAACTATTGAAAATACCAAAACCATATTTAAAGTTACTTAACCGGACACTAAAAATAAAATTCATTTTTGTCTTTAAATTGTTCAATGGATGTGATTTGCATTAGTGGTTGGAATGAATCTTCCAATTAAAAAAAAAAATTAACTGAAGAATGATTAAACTCATTACTACAATAAACAACTATAATTATTATAACAGAACAAACTTCAATATAAATAAATTCTATCTAGTTCAACATTTAGCCAGTTTTATTTTGGCATATTATCAGAATGTTTAACCCTTTAGCATTTAAACCGGCTGTATCCAGCCAGAATTCTCTCACCTCTATCTGTTCAAACCAGCTGTAAGCGGTTCATTCCGACATTAACTTGTTCTCAAAATCTCATAGATTTGATATTATGTGAGATAAAGTCTTTACTGCAAAAATACAAAAGTATATATAGAGTAATGTAAATGTTAAAGGGTTAAGTGACAGTATAAATAATTGTTCTACATTTGCTGCACCTTGGAGGGAAGGGGAAAGTCAGTTTAATCGATCCCAGTGCGTTACTGGTGTTTTATTTTATCAATCCAATAAGGATAAAAGGCAAAGCTAACCTCAGCATGATTTGAACTCAGAATATAAAAGGCTGTAGCTGTATGTTACAAAGCATGTTGTTTGATGCTCTACCAATACTGCCAATCCACCACCCTTAAGTGGCAGTGTAATTAATTAAATTGTTGAAAGTAGAATTTATCCCTCCTTTCAACTGCTCGCTGCCCTAAATTTACTATAATAGAGGGTAAAGGAGTCAATCATTCTGATCAAACCATTGCTGATTCTTTCTGTCAGTTGAAACTCCTGGCAGAAGACAACCTATCATCAGATTGAACCAAGGGGAAATGTTTCTATAGGTTTTTTTTTTCCATTACTGACACTATCTGCCAGTCACAACTCCAGACAGAGCCAGAAGGAGCCAAACATCTGATCAGACCAAGGAAACAATGCTTTTTAATGGTCTTACCATTGTTGGTAATCACAACTCCTAACAGAAGAAATGAACCAAGGAGTCATCAGATCAAACTAAAGAAATTATTTTTCCATTGATCTTTCCATTGCTGCTACTATCTATCAATAATAACTGATGCAGAGTTAAATTACTTTCTATAATAAAAAAAAAAATTAAAATAATATAGGATTTTAAAAAGAAAAGTTTTCTACCATTTTCTGAAACCCCAATGTTTTAAATGTTATGTCAATTCATTACAAATCATTAACCCTTTAGCATTTAAACCAGCCATATCCAGCCAGAATTCTCTCACCTCTTTATGTTCAAACCAGCTGTAGCCAGCTACTCATACTTATATTAAGGTATTTTTCTCAAAATAAATAATATCAAAATCTCGTAGATTCAATATTATGTGAGATAAAGTGTTTATTGTGAAAGTACAATAGTAAGGATAAAATAATGTAAATGCTAAAGGGTTAACACAGCCAGATCTCAATATTTTCCAAATAGAATCTCTGAAATTAAATGGTTGGGGTTAGTGTTAGTGTATTCATTTTTATTATTATTGCTTTGTAACTGATAGTAAAAAAAGTCTAACTATCAAAAATATTTTTATAGATGTACTATAGCATCAAGGGGCTTGAAAGCTCCCTCAGCATTCATTAACTTTCTGACAATCATGTATGTATGTCTAAGTGTAATAATTGTTTCTACTTTTGGCACAAGGCCAGCAATTACCCCCAGTGCATTACTGGCACTATATTTTATCAATCCCATAAGGATGAAAGGCAAAGCTAACCTCGGCAGGATTTGAACTCAGAACGTAAAGGGCCATAACTATGCTACAAAGCATGGTGTCTGGTGCTCTACCGATACTGCCAAAGTGTAATAATATACAATATTTATATTGATAAAACTATAATATAACTAACATTAAAATATAAAATGTTGAAATATATTTTTTGATAATATCAGACTGTATAAATAATTGTTTCTACTTTTGGCACAAGGCCAGCAATTATCCCAGTATATTATGGTCTTATTAAAATGTTTCTTCCACTTAAAGTACAAATTATTTTCAATTATTTTTTTTCCATTGTAAGATTCTAAAAGGTTTGTATATCTTAAATGCCATGAATATAACTTTTAAAAAATGAATTATAAGAATGATTTATAAAACAAAATCAAGAGGAGTTTAATCTATGTTAAACTTACTTTAAAACTAGATAGATAGATAAATAAACTGTAACATACCACTACATAACATTATAAAAATATCAATTTGATCATTTTTTCCCCTTCATACCATAAATGGTTGAGTCCTTTTCATCAATATGAAATCATTTCCAAAATGAATTTGTATTCAGTCAACTGAACAGAACTGATTAGTTATCAGTGCAAACAGGGGCAGGTTAAGCTTTTATGGAGCCCCTGGCTAAAAATTTCATTGGGGTCCTTGCATATTATTTAGGGTAGCAAAAAGAAAAAAATAATTTGAGGCCCTTTATATATTGATGGGCAGTAGCTGAGAACTTCATCGGGGCTCTTTCATATTATTTATGGTAGCAAAAAAATTAATTTGGGGTCCTATATATGTTTTGGAACCCTTGGCTACAGCCCAGTCAGACACCCTTCTTAATCTGCCACTGGGTGCAGACAGGACCTACAATCTGATAACGTGTACCATGTGTGTGATTAAATACACACCCAAATGTCTTATTTTATTTATTATTTTTCCAAATATTCATTTTGTGCAAGATTGAAAAATACATAGTCTGGAAAATGGTTGTTGCAGCTGCACGCTGAATGACTACTGCTGTTAATGTTGGATATAGTATTGTTACAATGAGTGTTATTACTAGTAGTGTTTGTCGTTGGATACTGATGATGGTGTTGGTTGTAATCTACAACATTGCTGCTGTCTGTATGATGTGTGCAAGGAGAAGCAGTGCAGTGTTCATTTTCTGTAGATTCTTCTGAAGCTTCACTATTATTTGCAACAAAAGATGCTGATACTTCAGGTTCTGGATGTTGTTGGTTCAGTAAAAGGTCTTGAGATTTATGGTAGGCTGGTGTGTACATCCATAATGCAGATGAAGGTCTTGTCTTTTGCATGTAATCAAGTGCTAGTGTGCTGTAGCATACTTCTGTCATACCAGATTCTGAAAATGTCAAAATAGAAAGATATGTATTTATCAAAATGCAACATAATTGGATGCTGATTATTCATTTATCAATAATTAAAACAAAAGTAAATATTTAACCCTTTTGATACTGAGGCCCTTGAAACCACACATGGCTCTATGATTCAATGTTGTTTTAAAGTGTTTACATTTATTTAAAAACTTGATCATTTTATGTACAAACCTTTGTTTAACTTGTGTTCCAAACACCAGCTTAATAATGAGAAAGTTAACCATATTATTACTAAAACCCTCCATAAATATTTCAAAATTATAGGTAGTGTATTTCATTAGAAATGTGGAAAAAGGGGTTTGAAAAAATTATGGTAAGAACCTTTAAGTTATATTCAAAACAACATAAATAATGAGAAATAACCCTTAGGCATTATATTTCATTATAAATATAGTAATGAAAGGATTTAATCCTTTTGTGGCTGTAATGAAATACAACTATTTCAATTAATTGTTGAAGAATTTTGAGGAATTTACAAAAATTATTATTTCATTACTAAGATAGTAATTTAACATATAGTTCTCATATGTTGAAAGCATTTTATTTAAATAGGAATCCTTCAAAATGGGTGGCTTTGTTTTTATAGAACCAAAGCCAGTTTAAACCAAGATTGGTAACAAAATGTTTAAGTAGAAACAAAATGTTTAAAAAGAAAATTGGTGAAAAATATTTTGTCACAAAAGAAAGATTTATTCATAGGTAAGAAGTAATGGAATTGGAAAAAACAAATTATATGATTTTTCGAGAATATCTAAATAGAGATACAGATTAGACATAAAATCATGTTTTTGTTTTGGGTCTTCAGGTTATCAAAACTTTAGCAAAAAAGCAACATTGAAAGGGAGAAGTGAGAAAGTGGGTAGTGGAAAGAAAATAAAGAAAGATGAGGTAGTCCGACAGACATGTGCAGGCTTCAAGTCAATTACTGCTTAGAAAAAAATGCATGCGTGTGTGTATGAATGTATGTATATATATATATATAAATACACATACACACAGACAAACACACACATATATATATAATTATTTATATATATATATATAGTATAGTAAAAGTGAGTTAATACACCTACTGAATTCCTTTAGCAAACAGGAAGTATTGAATTGATAGCAAGAGTAAAAGAATGTTGTGCTCTACCACATGCACACACATGGCTAAAAACATATGCATGTACACACACATGGCTAAAAACATATGCATGTACACACACATGGCTAAAAACATATGCATGTATACACACATGGCTAAAAACATATGCATGTATACACACATGGCTAGCAACAACCCAGCCATTCCAGAATTGCAATAAATTCATAGTTAATAAAAAAGTTTTTCACACACCAACACAGCATGATAGAAACTTTTCGTTATACTGAGAAGTATTCTTTCATTCCTGTATTGGTTTCAGGGTTCTGGCCTTGAGATTGTGGCCATGTTGGGGCACAACCTTCAAGAAATTTTTAGGTGAATTCAACAGTTACTTGGTCTGGTGCTTATTCTCTCAATTTCTATTTATTGAATACTTAAGACCTCATTGGCATAACTCAATACTTAAATAGCATAAGCTATTTTAGTCTGATGCACAGATTTGCACACATACACTTATGTATATAGACACAAATGTATGGCTGTGTGATTCTGGGTATCGTTCTGAGGTATGGCACCTTGGACAAATGTCTTCTACTAAAGTCACAGATAGACCAATGCATTGCGAGTTCAATTTGGTAGGTGGAAACAACTACAGAATCTCATTGTATATATATATATATATATAATAGGAAAATGTTCAAGACCCTGGTCTTGAGGTCTTAACATTTTCCTATTACCCACTCAACTACCCTAAGTATTGAGTACTCTGGTGTGTTATGATCCACCTGGTTCCTTACCACACTTCCTTCATTATATATATGTATATATATATATATATATATATATATATATATATATTATGTGTGATGCCATGTCTATGTTTATATCCTTAATCATTTGACAAAAGAAAAAAAAGAGAGATTGATAAAATATTTACTGGGGTTGATATGATCAACTAAGAATGGCTGCAGTCTAATGATTAAAACCAATAATAAAATAAATGTGTGTGTGTGGCTGATTAGCAACTACATGTGTTTTCTCCTCTCCCAAACATTCTTTTTTCTCTCAGTTTCTATCTTACGATGAAGGACTAGCATCTGAAACATGAAGACTCTTTTCTAAGTTTATTGTTATCATTTTATATATATATATATCATCATCATCATCATCTTCGTTTAACGTCCATTTTCCACGCTAGCATGGGTTAGACGGGAGTTGTCCCACTTGAGGCAAGGCTGGTCGGGTGACCGTGTCACGCTCACATAGGACTGGATGCCCTTCCTAACACCAACCACATTTACAGTGTGGAACTGGGAACTTTTTACTGTGTTACCTACACGACCACATTACAGCATGGATTTTGTGTGTTTTTTGTCGTGACACCTACACAATCTCGATCTCATTTTCTCGTGCGCTGTTGGTGGGAGTGCGGGGATAGGGTAGGGGTAGTGGATTGGGGTGTATATTTGGTTAAGAGGTGCCTACTGACTGTAGGTTTTGCTTTGTACATAGGCAAGGCGGATCTTCTGTATTACCGCGTAGTGCCAAATATCTCGGTCCAGAGACATTGTCTTAGAGAGATGTAAGTGTGTGAGGTCGGAATTTATCATCCCAGGTTTTTCTCGGTCTACCTACTCCATAACTACCATCAATTTTGATCGCCCTGCATTTTTTTATACAGCTGTCGTCTTTCAAGCGCATCACGTGACCATACCAACGTAGTCTTCTCTCAAGTAAACAGCATCTGATCCCTCTTATTCCTAATTTCTCACTTAGTTCATTTATGCTTTGTCGTTCACGTATATTACTATTACACATCCAACGGAGCATGCATGCTTCATTCCTTTCCAGTCTACGCAGGTCCTCTGCACGTAATGCCCATGTCTCACTGCCATGTAGCATTGCTGTTCGTATACAGGCATCATACAATCTGCCTTTCATTTTTAGAGAGAAACAGCGATATAAGCTCTCTGAACTTTTTCCATCTCGTTCTGACTCTGGCTACTGTACTTTCAGAGCACCCTCCACTAGTGCTGATTTTGTCACCCAGGTAACGGAAAGTGTCTACTATTTCTATAGAACCATCTGGGCAATAGAAGGAGCTAGTATCCTTTGGACACTTGCTACTTATTGCACCTGAGCATTGGCCACATATAAAGTCTACGTTCTTAGATAGTTTATCTGTGATCCCACTACATATTTTATGTACCCATACTTTGCATTTGGGACATAAAATGGAATTTCTGCCTACTCCTTTCCTACACACTGAGCATGGCCATTTCCCTGAGGGTACCTGTGCCCTATTTTCCTTTCTACAAACTAGAACTTTAGTCTTAGACAAGTTAACTTTAAGGCCTTTTGATTCTAGGCCATGCTTCCATGTTTCGAATTTCTTCTCTAGTTCAGCCATAGATTCAGCTATGAGTGTTAGATCATCTGCGTATAGGAGTTCCCATCGGCAGCTGGTCTTGAACTCCTCTGTTATAGCCTGAAGGGCAATAATAAATAAGAGGGGGCTAAGGACAGAGCCTTGATGAACGCCAACTTTTACACTAAATCCTTCACAATATTCATTGTTAATTCTAACCTTACTGATTGTTTCATTATACATAGCTTGTATAGCTCTCACAAGCCATTCATCTACACCTAGTTTTCTAAGAGCCCAGCAGATAATGGAGCGGGGGGACTCTGTCAAAAGCTTTCTCCAGGTCTACAAAAGCCAAGTAGAGGGGTTTACTTTTAGCTAGGTACTTCTCTTGTAGTTTTCTTATATATATATATATATATAAAATTGTATTGGTGCTCCGAAATAGCAATAGACATATGAATGTACTTGTTTATTTAACAATATGTGTTTATTTAAAAACATTTTGAAGACCTTTTGTAATGAATTTTAAGGTAATGAACATCACATACCTAGCTTCAGCAAATATGATACCCTCACAAATAAACTGAGCTGAATTCAAATGGGCAAGTAACATGAATTTGAAGATTAGAAGGTAGAATCTCATACAGCAGATAACAAAGGAGAGCAACAAGTGGCAAGATGCTGAACAACAGAAGACTTATTCAGACAATGAAAGCATGGTAGAATGATGATGATAATGGCAGTCAGCCTAGAAGACAACTAATTGTTGGGGGGGACTTTATAATTTATGCATAGTAAGTAACAAATGAATCAACCAATAAAAGGTTTGTCATTTTATAATGGTGTATAAGGCAAGAAGAAAGATCTGACTGCCAGATTGCAACAATGAAACAATATCTCCATTGGTCTTTCCATTGCTGATACTATTTTCTGGTTATGACACCTGGTGGAAAGAGAATATGAAAAAGTATTTTGCTCAAGAATACAACATGCCTCCTGGTCCAGGAATTGAACCAACAATCTTATGATTATGATTCCCAACATCCCTAACCACTAGGCCATACACCTTCACAATTTCAACAAAATGCTTTAATGCTTTACCTTTAAATTAGTTATAACCAAATCTTCACGGCTATTTTTCTCCATTTGCAATCTATTTCCTCCTTGCATCTCTAATGAAAATAATAGCTATAAGAGTGAGTACATATCAAATAATACATACTCAGTGGAAGACAACTTATTAAAAAAAAAAGAAAATCTTGTATATTTAACCCTTTCATTATCATATTCCTAATGAAAAATACTGCCTATAATTTTCAAATAAGTTTGGAAATAATGAGTGAATTGGGAGAGATTTAGTAAAATGATTAACTTTCATATCATAGGCTGGTGCTTGGAGGTTTAGTAGTTAGGAACTCACAATGGTAAGGTTGTAGGTTCGATTCCTAGACTGAGTAGTGATGTTTTCTTGAGCAAAACATCTTTCTTGCTGCTTTTTATGATAGGACTAGTGCCCATATTATTAAAACACCCAAGAATCTATTAGATATAATCTCATCAGTGGCCAGATAAACCTGCACAGGTGTGAGCTGTAAATTTCATTTCACTTTTACAATAGTACCTACATAAAATTTTATGATGGAAGAGTTTTTTAATAACAACAATTTTATATCATAGAGAACTAGCGGCAGTTGGGGAGGGGGTACTATAAAAACTGATTAAAAAGAAGTCAATACAATCAACAAAGTATGGAATGAAAATGAATGCAAAGAAACCAAAATCGAAGATAATCATCAAGAAACAAATCACCTAAAATAAATATTACAATTGAACAGAGACCAAAGGAAATATATTTGAGATCAATATTCCTTAAAAGTTTTCCTAACCACTGAGCAGAACGTTTGATGTTTTGAACAAAATTTTAAATTCAAAGCTACTGCAAAATAATATTTCTAAGCTACTGAGTGGCAACATTTTTGTGTATGTGGCACAAATACAGCAACTACAAATATTTCAAAATTGCTGAGTGGAAACATTTCAAAGCTACTGAGCAATATCATTTTGTATGTGCACAGCACCAATACAGCAGCTGCTAACAGCTGAAACATTTTTTATGAGCACAGTACCAATACATGACAGTGCATCTGCACATTTTAGAGGGAACTGTCCTTCAAAAGGACAGAGACAGCTAGAAAGTAATTTTGGGGAAAATTGTCCAAAATACTTGCATCAGGTAAAAATATACAAACTAGAAAAAAGATTATTAAAGTGTTATATATGGTCCACTCTACTATATGGAACTGGAACATAGATATTAACTGAAGTGTTTATCAATAGATTACAAACCTACAAACCTCTGAGATGTGAACAGACAGAATATCAAAAGCAATGATGATGTACTGAATGTGGTAAAGCACCCCCCCCCCCCACACACACACACACCCGTTATTCTTATTAGACATCACTAAAGAGAGAAAACTAAAATATTTTGGTGACTTAATTAGAAAAAAAAGCTTACAGAATCTTAAAATAGATAGTAAAGTGATGATGAAAAGGAAGAAACATGGATGGATAATATCAAGAATTAGACAGACTTAAAAGAATACAGTGAATGTATAGAGACAGACAGTCAATCAAGTTAAGATTTACTAGAAAACTAAAAATGTGCCATAAATTTCCAGTTTCTTAAACTGGTTAAAATAGACTTTAACCCTTTAGCATTTACTTTATCTCACATAATATCAAATCTACAAGATTTTGATTTATTTATTTTGAGTATAATCAGCCAGTTTCAACTGGTTTAACCCTTTAGCATTCACATTACTCTATATATACTATTATATTTTCAAGGTTTACTTCACATAATATCGAATCTATGAGATTTTGAAAGTATTTATTTTGAGAATAATACCGTAACATCAGTTTGAGCCAGTTTCAACAGAAAGAGGTAGAGAATTCTGGCCGGTTTTGGCCGGTTAGAACATTAAAGTGTTAAACAGAAAGAGATGAGAGAATTCTGGCTGGACACGGCCGATTTAAATGCTAAAGGGTTAACAAGTCTTAAAAGAAAAGAAGAACATGAATGATATACATTTCCACACCTTAATGAAAATAATGTACACCCTGTAATGATTTAGTATATAAAATATCTAAAAATGAGTTTGTTAATTCAAATGCTTATAGTGTCTTTACTTAGTATTGCTTTGTACTTTTCAAGAATATCTTGCTGATATGGTTCCATGTGGTACAAGATATTAAGAGGTAATTATAAACTTGAACTTCAGATATTGGCCACAATATTTAATACTTTCATTGGAGGTATGACAAAAGTTTAATGTATAAAATCTTGCCAAACAAAGGGCTGAGAGAACTCTTCAGTTGTATCAAAGGTACAACCTCCCTGTGTTGGTGTCATGATAAAATGCATCCAGTACACTCTAAGTGTAGGAACATAGAAAGGCAAGACTGTAGCCCATCTGTGTATATTTCATCACTTCAAGGTTTATTAATCGTTGTAGTCATCACCATTTTACCATTACTTTCCATGCTGGCATGGGTTGGCCAGGTCGACAAAGTTATAACTAGATGGGTTGAGGAACCACTCGCACATATGTTCCCTATGTTGACTTGGTTTCTATAGCTAGACAGCTCTTCCTAATGCTAACCACTATACAAAGTGTACCGGGTGCTTTCATCATGACATTAGCACTACCCCTAATCAGAGTGTATTGGGTGCACCTACACTAGAGAGAATGTCATTTTTTAAACAATCTAACTAAAGAATCTTCTCTACTCTATGCTGCCTTGGTCATTCTGGGAAGGTTGAAAGGGGCACATCATGGCACACATATGTTTCACATGAATGTTTTTATTGATTATCAACCAGTTATGTACGTTTCACAGATGAATGGTACAAGGTCCATATTTGTATTATAGACCTGACTCAAGCATCAATCTAATCATCAGACTAAAAACAAAATTAATACACACACACCCACATATATACATACATACTTTATACATTTGTTATTTAAATTTCTTCAGAACATTCTCATGTATTTTCTTACAAGACCATGGCAGTTTATTTGGAACAACAAAGCTTTTAAGTCCATAATTTAATCAATATTTCTAAACTTTGGCAATAACTGGGGCCAACGACATTAAATATTTTGTCTTTTATTATTATATTGAAAGTTAGTTATTTCAGAAAACCTATCATAATTTTTTATTATTTTGATAATTAAAATACAAAGGAGGCATACTCTTGTTGGATATATGGTCACAAAAGGGTTAAAATGCTTGTTGCATATTAAGTTGCATTGAATTCGACTTTGTAAACTTTTTGTTTTAATCACAATAAATTTAATATGTAAAAACACCTGAAGCTATTAAAAAACTAAATTTATATTATGGAATACAAACAAAGCAAATACAGAAAACATAGTTGGGGGAAAGTTCAATACAAGAGTTGACAACAAATTAAATATAAATTGCAAAACCATACAAATTTAATACATATAATATATTCCTTGGTTAAATAATTTGCAATAATGTTCTTGAAGGTGCTGGGCTTTGTGGTTAGGGTGTTGGGCTCATGATCATTATGTTGTGAGTTCAATCCTGACAAGGCAGTGCATTGTGTCCTTGAGTAAGACACTTATTTCATGTTGCTGCAGTTCATTCAGCAGGTAAAGATGAGTTGTGACAGGTGTCGAGCTGTTCTGGCTTTTGCCTTTCTCTTGGATATCATATCTTAGTGTATATAGTGCAACATAGTGTATCTATGATACATATATATACAGGGTGTCCCAAAAAATGTATACACAAAGGCAGTGCATTCTAATAAATATTGTCTGTACAGGTAATCAAAGTTTGCATACATTTTTGGGAACACCCTGTGTATATATATATATATATATTCATCATCATCATCATCATCGTTTAACATTCATCTTCCACGCTAGGGTAGGACAATATATTGTATGTATGAATCGTGATGGCACTGGTGTCAAGTTCACTCAGCCTTTGCCATTCTCTTGGACATCAATGGTGATGTGAAAATGGGTAACTGCTAGTCTTCAAAAATCACCTTGCCCAGACTTACACCTAGAAGAAAGACCTTCCAGGTGCAAACCCATAGTCAGTCAAGACCAAAGGGGAGCCTTCTATTTTATTATTAAGGATATCTATTTGAAGTAGAAGACTGATACATAATTTATGATGTAGACTGATATATAATTGTAATCAACTTTATTTCAATAATACAAGTGCAAAACAAACAAAGAATTATTGATGAGAAGGGTAAGTGATAAGCAAGAATTAATGAAGAAAGTGATCTAATATCTGGCAAAATGTCATCATGATTGTATATATTACCAGCTTCAAGTTAGATTGCAGAACTTCCGCTGACTGAAAACCATTCTATCATTATCACAAACACAAAAGTTAACTCTATATAGCATTTAACCCTTTAGCATTCACATTACTCTATATATACTATTATATTTTAATGGTAAAGGCTATACCTCACATAATTATCTCACATAATATCGAATCTATGAGATTTTGAAAGTATTTTTTGAAAACAATATCTTAACATCAGTTTAAGCGACCAGTTACAGCCAGTTTCAACAGAAAGAGGTAGAGAATTCTGGCCGGTTTGAACACTAAAGGGTTAAACTGGCCATATCCGACCAGAATTCTCTCATCTCTTTCTGTTTAAACCGGCCGTAAGTGGCCACTCATACTGACGTTAGGGTATTGTTCTCAAAAATGAAAATACAATAGTAGAGTAATGTAAATGTGAAAGGGTTAAACATTCCAACACAATTAACCCAAATATTACCTGAACAACCTATGCCAATATGGAACCGACCTAAAAGTAACTATCATCCAGCATATACCAGCATGGAAAAAGATGATGTCAAATGACAATGATGATGATGGTGATGATATTTTAAATAACCTTTTTATAACAACAGAAATCTAACAATTTTATTTTTATTCATTCTAAAAGAAATTAAATTCAAATACCAAAATGTGTATCTTCTAATCAAAATGTAAATAACAATAGGAGAAGAAACACTGAAATCATTTCCAAATTTATCATTAAGAAAGATAATGTAAATTATCAATCAGATGTGCTTCTAATTATAGAATTAAATCAATCAAGTAATTGCTGAATATACTTTTCTCTCCATTATGTATTTTTTAAATATATATTTAGAGAAAAGATTTACTCAACTAAATCAATGTATCTGAAATATTCATGGATAAATCTGAATTTTAACATAACCATATGAATATTTATTATATTTATATATATATGATGCCTGCATACGAACAGCAATGTTACATGGCAGTGAGACTTGGGCATTGCGTGCAGAGGATCTACGCAGACTGGAGAGGAACGAAGCTTGCATGTTCCGTTGGATGTGTAATAGTAATATACGTGAACGGCAAAGCATAAATGAACTAAGTGAGAAATTAGGAATAAGAGGGATCAGATGTTGTTTACTCGAGAGAAGACTACGTTGGTTTGGTCATGTGATGCGCATGAAAGACGACAGCTGTATAAAAAAGTGCAGGGCGATCAAAATAGACGGTAGCCACGGAGTAGGCAGACCCAGAAAAACCTGGGATGACTTGATAAATTCTAACCTCACACACTTACACCTCTCCAAGACAATGTCACTGGACCGAGATCTTTGGCGCTACGCAGTAATACAGAAGACCCGCCTTGCAAAGCAAAACTTACAGTCAGTAGGCACCTCTTACCAAAATACACCCTCGTCCCACTACCCCACCCCATCCACACCACTCCTTTCGATGTAAAGTTATGTTGGTACCACAATATCCAGTCCAAAATAAATGAGGTTGTGTAGGTGTCACGACAAAAAAAAAACACAGTCCACGCTGTAATGTGGCCGTGTAGGTAACACGGTAAAAACCTCCCAGTCCACACTGTAAACGTGGTTGGTGTTAGGAAGGGCATCCAGCCGTAGAAAACCCGCCAGACAGTCCTATACAAGCAAGACAACCAATCTTGCCTCAAGTGGGAAAATTCCCGTCCAAACCCATGCTAGCGTGGAAGATAGACGTTAAACGATGATGATGGTGATGATAATGATGAATACAAGGTGCAGGTTTGGGTGGTTATGTAGTTCAGAAGTTTACTTTGCTTTAAAGTTCGATTAAATTGCACCTCTTGCATACTACAAATAGTTTACAATTAGGCACACCGTATGGAATTTCTACCTATTCCTTTTCTGCATACTGAGTATGTGTGGATGCAGCATAACCAAATGGTTAACCCTTTAGTTACCAATCCGGTCAAAACTGGCTCTGGTCCTATGAAATAAAACCACCCATTTTAAAGGTTTGCAATTTAAATCAAAATCTTCCAACATAATTTTATATAAAAATCTTACATTAAGTTACTATCTTAGTAATGAAATCGTTAATAATCCAAGTAAATCCCTCAAAGTTTTTCATTAATTAATTGAAATAATGTATATTTCATTAGAAATACAGACATGAAAGGGTCAAGGAATTTGATTTACAACATTGGGTTCCAGTTCAATCTTACTGCATGGCATTTAGGCAATTAGCATTTACCATAACCTTAGGTCAAATGGAAACTGTTGAGAAGCCCATCAGATGTACTGAACATGAAATTCAAAAGGCTAGCCTTGCCATATGCTGTGTCATACTGAATCTCCCTGAGAACTGTGTTATGGGTAAATGTGTATGTGGAATGCTTAGCCATTTACACGTTAATTTCATGAGCCGGTTGTTCTATCAATGGAAAAATTGGAACATCATTGAAACCAACAGAAAGGCCCTTCCATTCCACTGAGCATGTCCTCTTCCCATAAGACGGAACAAATTTCTGCCTTCTTACCTGTTAAGCTATATTGTTTGTCTTTGAAATTTATTTAAATTTATTTATTTAAACAGATTCAGATATGTGAACTAGGTAATCAGCACTCAGGACACAAGAATTCCCTCAGAGAGCCGATTATAAACTCCTGTTATATATAACCTGGAGAACTTTAATAAACAAGATAGGGCTGAAAACCAAGCCCTTATGGACAACTAACTGCTGATTTTATTGCCGAGTTTCACATTGTGTACAGCATCTCTGTCAACCCTTTTGATATCAGACTACCCTGATTCTATGATACAAAGTTGTTTGTTTGAAAGTGTTTATATTTATATTTGTTTAAAAAAATTCTTTTTATAATTTTATGTAAGAATCTTTGTTATGTTCCAAACACAGACTTAGTGATGAGAAAGTTGTTATATTATTAAATCACTTAAAATTCTTGAATATTAAAAAAAATATTTGAATACCATAGGAGGTCTTTCAATAGAAATATAGTAACAAAAGTGTTAATTGCTTACACACAGCTCTTATAAATCATACATTTACATCTAGTATCCTTAGCAACTGCCAGTCTACAGAGCATTTCAAGTATAGTTAATGGCTTACACTTAGCTAAACAATTCTCTCACAGTTATCTCAACAGGAAGATGGCATTGGTGGTACTCTGTCTTGACGTTAAACTAAACTGCATCTCATCAAAGTTAATTATTTTCTTACTGAATTGAGTTATAACTCTTGTATTATAACCAAGTCCATCAATTTGATACTTTTGTAGTTGCTTCTTTGTTGAGCATCTTTTGTCTTTGTAAGGTGCTACTACACTAGTCACGTCAACTAACTACTTGACTGGGTAAACATCGCAACAGTGACTATCCCTGATGGTCCAGCTGTTTTCATAACCTTCACTAACCTATAAACTGTAAAACTATCAACTGAAATAGTGGTCCTCTGTATGGTTTAGTTAAGTTTAGTTCCTTTTTCTCACATGCATTTGCCTCCTCCCCCTCCAGCAAACACTTGTAGTTACATTTCCAACCTTTTTTTTTTCCCCTTGTCTCAGTGCCATAGGCATTCCATACATATCCCCCCCCCATCAACCTACTGATTCAGACTGACATAACACCATGCAATAGCAAACATCTCGAGCTTCCCATCCTCTCACTGCAGAACACTATAGTTAAAGCTTTGGACTCAGGATCATAAGGTCATGGGTTTCATTCATGAATTAGATAGCACATTGTGTTTTTGAGCAAGATGCTTCATGATTAGGACTGAAGTCCTTTATCATTAAAACATACAAGATACCTTCTATGAGATACAATCTTGAAGAAGGCCAGTTAAACTTACATCAGTGTGATCTATAAATTTCATTTCATTTCATTTCAAAAGGGCTACTGATTATGAAAGCTACAATGGATAGGGTGAGATTGTGGCTGTCTACTACTGTGGTCTAATGATGATGATGATGATGATTGGGTCAGATTCCAAAGTTTAATTATTCTATAAACTACCTCAGCTCCATTTCTTATCCAACAATATGCTTACTCAACCAACATTAGTTCTGTTGTTCACCCAGAAGAACAGTTCCTAATTTAGGCACAAGATCAGCAATTTTTTAGGAGGAGGAGGAGGAGGCAGAGAAGTCAATAATATCAACCCCAGTACTTGACTGGTACTTCATTCTATCAATCCGGAATAGATGAAAGGCAAAGTTGACCTGTACCAAAAAGAAACAAATAGTGTCAGCCATCTTGGCTAACATCCAAATGATTCTGCTGGCATATGAACTTATATTTGTTGCTAGTGAGGAGTCTAGCTGCAATCATGCACTCTAGCCCTATCAACATTGATGATAGCATGTGTAAAGTTTCTCTCTCACTAACTCTCTCTCTCTCTCTCCTAAGGTCTAGCTAGAGAGCTATTAAGAACTGCTCTAAGGCACAGATTTATGATATTAATTAAGCAGGTAAGATAGAAATCTCTCTCCCTCTCTCTCAAGAGAGGATAGCAATCTTTCTCAGGTAGCATTCCCAAATGATCTGATATATCTGTTCATGACAAGCTAAGTGTGAAGAATTAACTGTACTACATTAACTCTTATTGACTTGTACCACATGAATCCAAATTAGTATGACATTCTTTAAAAAAATACAACACAGCACTGATTGCATCACATTAAATATTGGCAGTATTGGTAGCGGGTCGGACGCCATGCTTTGCAGCAAAGAGTTATGGCCCTTTATGGCCTGAGTACAAATCCCGCTGAGGTTAACTTTGCCTTTCATCCTTACGGGGTCAATAAAATAAAGTACCAGTAATACACTGAGATAATTGCTGGCCTTGTGCCAAAAGTAGAAAGAATTAAATCTTTACTCTATACTGCAAATTTTCACATATGAATTAACAAACATGATTTTAATTATTTTCTACTAATCATTGCAGGATGTTAAAAATTAATTAAACAGGTGAAATAAAAATCACTCTTATGATAGACTAGCAATTTTTCTCAGGTAACATTCTTAGATGATATGGTATCTCTGTTGTTGATAGTTAAGCCTGAAGAATTAAGCATACTGCTTTAATTACACAACAAAACACCTAAACTGAAATTGAACACAAGATCTGGGGGTAAGAATTCCAATTTTATATATACCCACAGAGTTATTTATATTCTACAAATAGACAGGTTACTGTGTGCAAGTTGAAGAGAAGATAACTTCATTAATGGCAATTATGAAAAAGAATATACATCCATACGTATGTATGTGTATATATAATTCAATTTGGTTAGCTGAAACCAAAGCTAACTAAATTAAATTACCTATACTCTACTTGCACTAATATGTATCCAATATGTGTGTGTATGTGTGGAGAAGGATATGTTATATACAGTGTATAATATATGTATATATATATATATATATATACATACATTGACATAAAACGGTGATGATTATATATATATATATATATATATACATTGACATAAAACGGTGATGATTATATATATAGAGAGAGAGAGAGAAGAGAGAGAGAGAGAGCTCTAGTCTTACTATTTTGAAGAAATTTCAACATTTCAAATTTGATTATTATAATTTTGCAGGGATTCTTTTTGGCTTTTATTAAGTTGATGACAGTTAAAATGTTTGGGAAAAGTTTCATGAAATCCAGAGAGATTGAAATTTCTTAGTTGAGTACTTTAAGGAATCATAGAAATGGATAAAAAACAAATAAAACTAGAAATAAAATCTAGAAATGGATAAAAAACAAATAAAACTAGAAATAAAATCTAGAAATGGATAAAAAACAAATAAAACTAGAAATAAAATCTAGAAATGGACAAAAAACAAATAAAACTAGAAATAAAATCTAGAAATGGATAAAAAAACAAATAAAACTAGAAATAAAATCTGAGACAACTATGATGGATAATGATGGACAGTGGATATAAAGTTCAGTTTAGGGGAGTCATTTATTGGGACTACTAACAATTTTGCCCTATCATCTGTATCTTTCCCTCACTAACACCATCTTTAGCTATGCTTTTCTTGGCCTTCTCTCTCTACTTCCTCATTATTAATATTCTAAGATGAATTATTACAGCAGTAATTTAGTTTTACAACCCCATTCCCTCAGAGACCCACCAATACTATGCGAGTGATATTTGAGAGATAAACTGTGGAAACCCACTCTAAAAAGTAAGTGCCCCCATCAATCATGACTGGCTGACCAAGGTTTTGCCTGATCGAAGCACAAGCCTGAGTAAAGTGTTTTGTATAAGACCAGCAATTACCCATGCATGTCTTCCATCTCCATGCCACTGATGTCCAAAGGCCTCTGTTCATACAGCTTCATCACCAGTATCATCGCAACTGATTTTTTCTAAATAAGTCGACTGCAGTTTCTTGTTTAAGTTCATAATGCACCACCCATTCCAAGAATCAAATACACAATCTTACAGTAGCGAGCATAGTCCCCTAACCACTAAACCATGTGCCATCACAGCCCATTTTATACATGTAAGTATGTGTATGTATATCAGTGAAGGATATACACATTGGTAGAAAACAGAATAATAACTGGTACTTTCTCAATAAAGTCCTTTGAAACAGAGACTTGTATGTTGTTCATAAATTGTGATGCTGCTGCCACTTACACCCAGTCTATACTATAAGCCAGTGCTGTTTCCATGATAAAATGCAAACAGTACATGCTGTAAGGAGGTAGTGTTGCTGCCATGATAAAATGCACCCTGTTCACTCTGTAAAATGGTGGTGATGGTGTCATTATAAAATGTAAAGTTGTGCTAGTGCTACAATAAAATGCACTTAGGACATGCTGTAAAGTGGTTGGCATTAGGTAGGGCATACAATTGTAGAAACCATGCCATTCTACACTGTATGAGCACGAAGGTGTTGTCTGACTTATCTGATCAGAAGAAAACCTGTCCAACACATGCCAACATGGCTGTGTATGTAGGTATAGCTGCATGGTTAAGGATACATGGTTTCAGGTTCAACCAAGTGCCTTCCACTATATGTGTATATATTGCCTAAACCCTTTAGCATTCACATTACTCTATATATACTATTATATTTTCATGGTAAAGGCTTTATCTCATATAATTGTTTCTACTTTAGGCACAAGGCCAGCAATTACCCAGTGCATTACTGGTACTTTATTTTATCGACCCCGTAAGGATCAAAGGCAAAGTCAACCTCGGCGGGATTTGAACTCAGATCGTAAAGGGACGTAACTATGCTGGAAAGCATGGCGTCCGACCCTCTACCGATACTGCCAATAATATCTCACATAATATTGAATCTATGAGATTTTCCTATTATTTATTTTGAGAACAATACCTTAACATCAGTATAAGTTGCCAGTTACGGCTGGTTTGAACAGAAAGAGGTGAGATAATTCTAGCTGGAAATGGCTGGTTTAAATGGGTTAAGTTAATCTAAGTGAAATTTAGTAAACAGAAACCCATCTTGTGTGCAAGCATGCATATATATGTGCTTTTGGAAATACATGAAATAAGTACCAAACATCAAAAATAAACTTACTGGGGTCTCAATATGATTAACTAAAACTATCCAAGATGGTGCACCAGCATAGTCACTATCAACTAAGTGAAACCAATAGCAGAGTAAGAGAGAGCAGGTGGAGTGTGTGCAAATTGTTTTAGTCTTTTTAAAAGCATGATACTCCATGTTTAATCTCAGCATAGATACTATTAACATTTCAGCTGCTTGTTACTCAAGTCTTATTTACATATGTTACCATATTTTGAAAGCCATTGCATATGATTTTCAAATAATGTTGAAAATTATCAAGGTCATACTTAGAGTGTAACTTAACAAAGGTTTGTTACATAAAATTACGATGAAAAATAAAATAAACAGTTTTGTGATAACAATAATATATATTAATAAAGATACTATAAACATTTGAATTAACAAATCTGATTTTTAGGAACTTTTAAGGGTTAATTTAGGATATGAAAGAATATTGTTGAACCTTCATCAGCTCAGATTAGGAGTGTTCCATTTGTTCAAACAACGGAACAGCAAGAGGCTGAGCATTCCCCAGACATGTGTACCCCTACCGTAGTTCTCAGGGTGATTCAGCATGACAAGGCTAACCCCTCTTAAATTACAGCTACAACTTACTTATGGGACTTGAGAAGACTGGAGTGGTATGAAATAAAGTGTCATACTCAAGAACACAATACATCACCTGATACAAGACGGAAACCGATGACCATGTGATCCTGACTCCAACACCCTAATCCCTAGACCAGGGTTTCCCAAACTTTTTCAAACGTGGAACCCTTTTTGGTTCAGAACCCCAACATCTAGTACTGTTATATGGTGGTAATATAAATATACTCCTCTACCTTTGTCCACTGAACCCCAAACAGTCCTTTGTGGAACCCACTTTGGAAACCACTGCACTAGACCATATCTCTTCACATGAAAGAACAAAAACATAACTTACCATTAGTTGTCTCATAGATGACTTCTTTATCGTAACCAGAATTCCTCTTTTTGTAGAAGTGCACAAATATTACAGCAACTAGTAGTAAAACCACACTAGTACAAATAATACTAATCAGAGATAGAGCAATAGTTTTCCAAGGAGTCGTATCCTGATTGATTGTCGTTACTAAAGCAGGCGAGTTCATCTGAGGTTTTTCATAACCATTATTATTATCATCATCATCAACAACGTCATTATTATTATTATTATTATTATTATTATAATTATCATTATCATTATCATTAATATTATTGTTATTGTTATTATTATTGTTATTATTATTATCATTATCATTATTATTATTATCATTATTATTATTATTATTATTATTATGACGATCACTATAAACATCATGGTCTATCACTGGCTTGTTATTCCGTTCAGGTTTCCAGTGCTGTTGATTATGATGACTACTCCTAGTTCTGTTGCGTTGCAGTCTCTGTTTCTCGCCAACAACGAAACGGTTGAACTCCACAAATGGTCCGCATGTAAGATCTGCGTAAGGACCGCATGGTGTGCGAATTATCTCATTGTCAGGACATGTTGAACAGTTAAGGCATCTTTCGAAAGCTGTACTGAAGTATGTATTTGGTGGGCATTGGTTGTGTGCAGCTTGTGCAAAAGTTATCAAAGACAACATGACTATGAATATATATAAGAAATTCATGATGATATTAATCTGAAAGATACAAAAAAGAAAAGGAAATTAGAAATGCATACATTTAACATGTAGTTAAAATTATCAATACAAAACAAATCATCTTGTTTTACTCTGCAGAAAAATTAAGATCATATATATGTGGTTGGCGTTAGGAATGGTATCCAGCTGTAAAAACGAAGGCAGAAACAGTTCTATATGAGCAACTCACGGCTTGCCTCTAATGGGGACAACCCGTCTAACCCATGCTAGCATGGAAAATGGAGATTAAACGATTATGATAATAGAGATTAATATATTCTATATTAAGGCCAAGTTTGAGACTTGTAATTATATAAAATGTTCGACTGTGTACTCACAGGGTCATCAGACAGGGTAGACATGTCTGATGAACTGTGAGTACTCAGGCGAAGAGTCAAAACTCAAACTTATGAAGGAGGTGTGGTAAGGAACCAGATGGACCATAATGCACCATAGTACTCAATACTTAGGGTAGTAGAGTGGGTAATAGGAAAATGTTTGACCCCGACAGCAGAGCTCAAGCCGTTTCGACGGCTATTTCTGGACTAAATTAGAACTTTTAGCGTGGTAAATAAAAATTCTAATTTAGTACAGAAATAGCCATCGAAATGGCTTGAGCTCTGCCGTCGGAGTCAAATATTTTCCTGTGTATATATATATATATATATATATATATATATATACACATACACACAAGCTGTACACTAACCTGCCGATATGATAAAGTTATATCTGTATATACACAGAATAGAAGTAACCAAGACTGCATAACTGAGTATAGAAGTTTACACATTTGTAGTATATAGACATGCAAAATGCCTACAAATTTCTATGTAAATTTAAAAAATGATAAATACTTTTATGCAGTTACTTCTTTTCTGCATAAATACAGATATAACTTTATCATACATATATATATATATACACATACATACATATACATACATATATATATAAATACATATACACATATATACATACATACATACATACATACATACATACATACATACATACATACATACATACATACATATATATACATGCATACATACGCATACCTAACAAATAGGGATGTACGAACGAAATTGTCTTTCTTGTTTATTATTATTATTATATATATATATATATATATATATATATACATATATAATATAAAAAAAACGAAAAATCAGTGATGCATCTAGACTCAGTTTATTGAGTGTTACAATTGTTTCGCCGGCAAACAGCTTGAGACACGATCATTGTATGGATCTGCCTGATTCTATAACTGCGGGTTCCTCGGACACATGCAATGCTTTCGGAGCAAATTTTTTCACTGGGGTGTTAGCTTAAAAAAACACCTTTAAAAAACATCTTCCACTCTTGTCTTGCCATAGGCTGTTGTTTTTCTACGTCATCATAAATTCTGGTCAATATTTGCTGTCACACTGATCATCAGCTACTCTCCGTCCGACACGCTTCAATGGACTCATGCTGAGTTTGGTATCTCACAAGTCCGCTCACACTCACAAATATATACCCACACATACACACACACACACACACACACACACATATATGCATACACATATGTAGACATACACACCCATATACATATACACACACACACCCACAACCATATACACACCAACACACACGTCCACTGGCGCCTGCCTATATATCCAAATACATCCGGTCACACGCGCACACACACACGTACACGCATACAAGGACACATATCAGCGTTCGCGTACATCTGCACATATGCACAAACACGCACAGACATATACATAGACACACACACGCACACATACTCGCCTGTCCTTATTGATAGGCACAAGGACAGACACAATTCCAAAGACACAAACACACACACATACAGACAGACTGTATATATATCTACACATATGTATATGTACACGCACATAAACATACAAACAAACCCTGCCCTATGTAGGTGCACATACCCACAGACACACGCACACACACACACACTGGCTCATATACATTCCAACAAATACGCGCCCAATTACCTCCTTACCTCCGTGTCCACGTACATCCACAAAGATACGCACACACATGTATATATCTCTGTCCGTACCCCCAATGTGATATACTCACAGTCATATAAATCTGCATAAAAGGTCATACAGGGTCATCCATGGAAGGATGCATCCTGTTATACATGCACAAATATAAACCATGTAACCATACACATATGTCCATACACATACATGCAAGCATACATACACACATATAAATAAATAAGTAAGCAAATAGAAAATAAATAAATAAAATAATGAAAAAATAAAAAAATAAGTGTATATATATATATACATACATATATACATAACACATACATACACACATACATGCACATCTATAAAAAAAACCTACAATATACTAAATATGCATTTAACGTCATACCTTAAAAGAAGTAACTTGTATTACACATGCACGGATATAAACATTATAATCATATACATGCATCCATACACATTCACGTACCATATATATATGTGTATATATACACACATACACACACACATACATATATATATACACATACATATACACATATATACACATACATATACACACATATATATATTTATATATATACACATATACATATATATATAACTCTACATGCATACACACACCCATATATATATATATATATATATATATACATGCACATATGTATATGTACATACACACACATGCTTACACATATACACATATAAAAACAGTAAAATAAATATACAATATTCAATAAAATAAAAATATAATATACAGTATAATAGATATATAATAAAATAAATATACAATAAAATAAATATATAATCCATCCATACATGTCTCGTCTGTCGGCGAAACAATTGTAACACGCAATAAACTGAGTCTAGATGCATCACTGGTTTTTCGTTTTTTTATATTATATCACACTCTGCTCTGTAAGAACATAGAGTGCTCAACTGGCATACCGCCTATGGAAGCACCATAGCTACCATTAAACACACACACACACATATATATATATATATACACACAGACACACAGGTATATATATATTGTTTTTAGAACAAGTGTATAACTAACTACTGCACTTCACCTAATGATATAGTATGATAGCTATTATTCAATAGATCAGTTAAATTGAATTATAATCAAATGTTCTGTTAGTTCAACTTATTATACATACTTATTATATAATCAATGACTTGGAAAACCTATCAGAAAAATTGATCATAAGTGCTTTGGAAGTTTCAATCAATTTTCGGAAGAAGTAAAATATATGATATTTATCTTAGAGTTAACTATCAAATATATCCTAATGAACTAACAACCATACGTGAGAAGAAAAAAACTTGGAAGAGGTTCTGAAAGAAAATTTGTTTTTAACCTTTTCATTTTAATAATTTCAATTTTTGTTTTTCTCTTAAGATTTTAAACCACTTAATTTTATATCCCTTATATGTTATTAAAGTAAAGATTTTTTGAAAGATTGAACAAAAAAAATAAATTTTTATTTAAATATTAAAGTATGACATTAAGCTTATAATTTACTGAAGAATCATAAATACAAGACAGAATATATGTACACATATATATACATATTATCTACAGAAACACACATACAAGTACATACATAGAAAAACACATATATACATAGAGAAACACACACATATATATATAATTACACATGTGCATATTCCTACACACATTATATATATGTATATATATATATATATATATATATACACACACACACACACACACATACATATTAATAGAGACTGAATCTCCAAACAAAAATCATAAAAATTAGCCAAGCAACATTATATAATTTACAATGAACATGAACAATTTTGGATTTCCTATCCTATTGTAATTTCACAGTATTTTATATGTAAGTGAATGTGTGTGAGAGAGTACATAAGTGCATGAAGATATATGCTTGAGTGTATGTATAATGTTTTGATATATTAATGTTTATGAACATCATCATAAATATAACTCTAGTGAATGGAACATCACAATTGTGACTCCTGTAAGACATACGCAGTAAGGTTTATTAGACATACGCAGTAAGGTTTATTTTATTGTCTTGTATTATGATACTTCAGTAAATTATAAGCTTAATCCTTTAGCATTTCCATTACTCTATATTTATTATTGTATTTTCACAGTAAAGGCTTTATCTTACATAATTACCTCACATAATATGGAATCTATGTGAATTTGATATTTATTTTAAGAACAATACCTTAATATCAGTATGAGTGGCCGGTTACAGCTGGTTTGAACAGAAGAGAATTCTAGCCGGATACAGCCGATTTAAATACGTTAAGGAAATTTGACAACTGTACCACACATCTTGGAAGCAAGTACCATGATCTAGTGTTTGATATTCTTTGAGCATTTGTAATGGTTATTTGAAACATTTATGACTGTTTTCAAGTCTTTTAACCACCATTTACTATGTAAGCACATATAGTATTTGTCACAAAATTTAAACTTACTGCACAAAATTAGATTTAAAATTACAGAAGCAGGGCGTCAACGGCACGTTGAAATAATTACTAATATGTTGACAACTTGTCTAACAGAGGTATGACTGAAATCGCTCTTCAGACTTCTATCACAA
>OZ024742.1:39994201-40004201 GCA_964016885.1 Eledone cirrhosa | reverse complement strand
ACTGATAAGGTTATATGTGTTATAATTTCCCAGTTCCATGTTATGGAAAGAAGTTGAGGTGAATCTTTGAAATAGTGCTTAATAAATATTAATGGCCCTAATAGTTCAATGTCCAAAAGTGGCCCGCCAATGGAATATGTTGCACACCCCTAGATTAGAGTAACTTTGTATTTATGATAGCCATAACTGATAAAATAGTTATGGTCGTTTGTATAGACGTGCACACACCAATTCCTCGCAGATGTCTCCATCTACTTTTTATTTTTGTTTCCAAGAGTACATTACCCGAATTTTTTCAATTAACATAGTGATCAACTATTATAGTTATCTGCAGTGCGGCGACACTATGTTCACACACACAATACATCCTTTTACGTCCGCTTTTTCATGCTTGTATGGATGTGTGTATATATATATATATATATAGGACCGGGTTTAAAGGGGGCAATCGCAGTAAAGACCAGTTGATACCTCTTTGGCACAAGAAAATCATGAAAGTCCGGGGCGGGGGGGGGTATGTTGGACCTCAGTCGGTTCCGACGACGATCGTAGTTATTCAAACGGGGAAACCAGCTCATGAAATAAACGTGTAAAAGCGTAACATCGTGACACTGTCTGTGACAAAGCTGGTCCTTTGAGTTACGGGCTTAACATATATTTAACATGAAGTAAAGCGTCTAGCTTAAGCATTCAACGCGCCACCAGGTCCGAGAATCGAACTCACATCCTTACGATCGTGAGTCAAACACCCTAACCACTTGACCACACACTTTCACTCGACACTGAAACGGCAATTATTGACCAATAGATGGATGACTGGATAGTGGAGAGGAAAGGTTTTTAAAAAAGATGGTAAGAACACAGTTACCAGCTGGTTAGCTTCATAGAACTGACTAGCAAGCAACAAATAGTGAATCAGCGAAATCTACACCGATGAGTACAAGCTTCTGAGCGCACACACACACATACATCTCGACCAACGATAAAATATCAGCTAAGTCAACCGCCTCAAATTACACTATACAGCCTGAAACCGCCCCTGAAACTGCCTGTATTAAAGTTTAGATTTATCTCAAATCTGTCCTCGTTTAATCATTCATTTCTAGGCTATAATCACATAAATGTTTCAGAATGTGCGTAAAAATGAGATCAGGACTTTGGAGAAATAACTATTTACAAGGACAAATGTAGGGTTAGGACCTATGGCCTTGTCATTGGAAAGCGAACTTTTTTATTGCAGCAACCTGACTGATATTGTGTGTATGTGTGTGAGAGAGAAATTTAGAGTTACAGACGAATATGAATATATATATATTATGTGTGTGTGTGTGTTAAAATATTAAATAATACGTAAAGTATAGGTTAATCAAAGAGCTAAGGTAGTCACTATTAGAACCTAAAGTCAGCTCTACTAATATAAATTTAAAAATTTCATCAGGAGCAGTAATATAACATAACATATATATATATATATATATATATATATATATATATATATAATAATAACAAAAATAAAGATATAGGATCAACCATGATAATATGCCATGTGTTTATATATATATATATATTTCCTGGACCTTTCCGACGGAATTACTTCATTTATACAGCTCCAACCGGGATTGATTGAAGCATATTCTATATTACATATATGATTGGCACTTTCCAGCACGATTAGTTGAGCACTCTACAGTTTTCAGGAATTTAACCAACATACACCATGGACCTTTATGAAGGTTTTTAAAATCCAATGTCAATAAATACACCAGGATTTTTTCATTCTGATGATTGAAAGCAAAATTTGTTTGCTATCAAGAAACCACTGGTAAATGAAATAATTGCCTTATGTTGTTTATTATATATATATATATATATATATATATATAAACACACATGGCGTATTATCATGGTTGATTCTATTAAATCTTTATTTTTTTTATTTTGCGTGAATCAACGACGGGAAACTATAAACGAGCAATGGAGATTGCATCAAATATTTCCATTGTATTGGTGGTTACATATCGACAGTGTGTATCAAATATATGTACTTATTATAAACATATAGTGACACCGTCCGTCAGACTCTTGTTTCTTCTGTATTTTCGCGTGTTATAGATGATAACATTTAGAACTAAAATTAAGAGCAAAGGGAAGTGAGCGTCGTACACAGACACATGTGAGTACACGTTTTCAGACATTTTTACTGGGCTTAAAAGTACCCATTTCAAATAGTAAGATTACAAATGCGTATTCATAATTGTTTACAAATGGTATGCAAAATGCTAAACATCCGGTTGTTTTACTGTCGTTAAAGCCACGAGAAATGTGTCAAATCGAGATTTTGATGGATAACATGGAACATACGATAACATGGTACATACAAGTTTACAAAAACTTTTACATAGACATGGATGTAGTCCGGGATCGCATAATAAGCACACAAATATAATTTATATATACATATATACAGAGTGAATAAAACTAAAACTGGCTCAGCGCATTTTTTCTTGTCACTGTATATTCATTTTCTAACCGGTCAACCTTAAATTTCAAGACATGGCAGATACAACAACGTCTGAGAAGACAAGACCCCAATGCGAACTCCAGCTCCGAATTTTCTGTGTGAAATACTACTATAAATGTAGTTGATACAAGCAATTCCAGGAACAATTTCATGCATTTTTTGGAACACATTTTCAAAGCCAATATACAAAACTGGTGAAGAAGTTTGAGACCTATAGGACAGTGGAGAACCTTAATACAATGTCCAAGGAATGTCCTAATCAATCCGGACGACCCAAGAAACACACACATCAAGTTATTGACATGATCCAAGAGTCTGTTGAACAGAGCCTAAAACAAACGCAACACAAGAGAAGCCAATCCTTGTGTCTCTCCAGAGAAACATGCAGAAGGGTTATCAAAGAGACTCTTAAGAAGTACCCCTGCAGAATACAGATTGAAAAACTTTGGAAAGACAGATTTCATGAATCTGTCTGACCTGCCAACCTCTAAAAGCCTAAACGGAGAGTACCATGAAAAAAGTGCCCCAAAACGGGGAGAAATGAGGCAAATTGGGGAGATTCTACATAATTGTTTCTACATTTGGCACAAGGCCAGCAATTACCCAGTGCATTACTGGTACTTTATTTTATCGACCCCGTAAGGATGAAAGGCAAAGTCAACCTCGGCGGGATTTGAACTCAGATCATAAAGGGACGTAACTATGCTGGAAAGCATGGCGTCCGACCCTCTACCGATACTGCCAATCCACCGCCACATAATGAAGGCTATACCTATTTTCACAAGAGATGACATCTCTCGCCCACCCCAAAGAGGGTGGGAGATCTCACTGTACGACGGGGAGAGTTGACAGGTCTAAATTCATGTAACTCAAAACCAACGTGAGCGAACAATGGATGTTTTAAATGGTTAAGCGTCATTAAATTAAGGCTCCCTCAAATAATGATTTCTAATTTAGGCACAAGGCCAGCAATATGGGGTGGAAGGAAAAATCGAATCGAACACCAGTATTTGAGTCGTACTTTATTTTATCGACCTTGGAAAAAAGGATGAAATGCAAAATTGATCTCGGCGAGATTTTAACTAAAAACGTAAGGAGTCGGAACAAATACTGCTAAGCATTTGTCTGACATTCTAACGACTCTACCAATCTACCGCCCTGAAAACAACCTGGCCACGGATTAAACGCCTTTGATCATGAATATGCCCAATCAGTGCCTGGCCTGGGGCTTAACTAGATAGAACATGTCGTTTGACCATCGGTAGCGAAAACGAGCGTGCCAATTGTTGGAATAACGGAAGAGGTTTTAAATGTGATGCAATCAGTGTTGTTCTGTACTTTTCAAGAATGCCTTGCTAATGTGGTTTCATAATTCAAATAGGTATTATATAGAATAGACATATTGTCATGAAAAATTTCACTAAACCAAAGTATTTAATACAGTTCAGTCATAATGTTGTTCTGTACTTTTTTAATAATATCTAGCTAAGCAAAGCTATTGTGGTTTCATATAGTTCGGGACATTAAGAACTAAGATACCAAGCACGCCTCTATCCACATTGTTACTACTGCATGTTTCTCTCCCAAGAGAATTATAACAAAATAAAAAAAGTTTACTATTTTTGTTACGATGCGATGCAAAGGTGATAAACAACTGCTGCCATTATGGCTACTAACTAGCTTACTTATTATATATAGACTCACTTGCTTACATATCCACAACATTCACTTTACAAGCCATCAAAGGAGCTTATAGACACAAGTTCCACCTGCTCACTAAATATCTTCCTCAAATCACACCTCATTGTCTTGGAATCAGTGGTGCCCAAGGTGAGCGCCGTGACAGAGCAAGATTCCATTCAACATGTGAAAACTGCAAATTGAAATGGGTAATAAAATGCATATGTATGTTATGTGAAAGTAGTAAACATGAAGGTATGTTGTCATTGGTATATTAGGTAAGATAAGGCGGTGAATTGGCAGAGTCGTCAGGGTGCCGGATAAAAAGAAAATTGCTTCGGTATTTGTTTCGGCTTACTGTGAGTTCGAAACCCCACCAGGGTCAACTTCACCTTTCAGTCCAATACTGAGGATCGGTTGATTCTTTCTTTCTGGAAGAAATCGGTGGTGTTCAAATCACCATGTTTTAAATGCTCACGACACGCCTTGTGTCAGGATGGCGACCTCTACAACTCCACCATAACTTTCTTAATAATATATTTTTTATATGAAAATTTGCAGACGTGTTTCCATAATTTGAAATTAGTCGCCACAATTCAAATAACTATAAATAGGTCGGGTAAAGTGCGTTTTCCGTCTCCATGAGTACTTTACATGGTTTTTCTAGTATTTCTAATTATCATCTAACATTACAATTAAAGCATTGTGGCGACTATATTTTCACATTTTTATTTATTTATTTTTCAATACTTTTATTATTCTATATAGCTCCGTTCGTTGAAACATACATTCATTGAATATTTTATAAGTTATATGCTTTCCAATTTCATGTTTAATGGAATGATATTATCATCACTCAGGGTGATATCATAGAATTTTATAACAATGAATTACAAAAAGAAAAACAAAACAAGAGACTTTTGTGAATGTATTAGCAAAACTTCAAATATGCAATATTAAGGAAGTTGTGAGAAAACAATGTCGGATGGAGACACTAAGGTGTAGTTATATTAAGGAAGTTGTGAGAAAACAATGTCGGATGGAGACACTAAGGTGTAGTTATATTAAGGAAGTTGTGAGAAAACAATGTCGGATGGAGACACTAAGGTGTAGTTATATCAAGAAATAAAACGTTTCCAAATATGTTGTTATTGTGTAGACATCAGAGGCTGAGGCATTTGGTGATTATCTGAATATTCCATCGGTTTCCATGATAAAGATCAACAGAATGTTCCACTTGTGAATTACCGAGTATTTATTCTATAGACATGTATCTTTATGATAAATTCTCAAGCAAAAACAACATGGCGCAATATGTAACGAGACAGGGACAAATCTTCCAATTGCAGTTAAAATTCATCCGAAGGGCTTCCATTGTTTCCTTCTATCGACCCGTGGCTATGGTAAAGTCACATGCCCAAGTTGTACAGCGTGATCAAACCCTAGACCTCATTGGTTGCAAAGCAAACATCTTAACCACTAACAGACCTGCCAACCTCCTAAAACCCAAACGGGGAGTACCATGAAAGAAAAAAAAGTCCCCTCAAACGGGGAGAAATGAGGCAAAATGGGGAGATTTTACGTGATGAAAGCTATACCTATTTTCACAAGAGAAGACATCCCTCACTCACCCCAAAGTGGATGGGAGATCACCCCGTCGGACGAGGAGAGTTCACAGGTCTGCAATAATCCATACCCGCGACCAAGATGTGTATAGCTAGTAAGCTTCCTTTCTATTAAGTCAGCTTCAGCTCTCTAGAATGAGCTTCCTTTGTGCGGACTGCATCACCAATGTCGACTTTCAAAAATCAAATCTGACGATTTATCTTTTCAGGAATACTAGCAGTGAATTTTCTTTCAAATTATTAGTTATATGTATAAATGCTTTATTATAATTATTACTAAGTGCGTCATTGACAAATGGACAACAGCAAAGCTTTGTTTATAACCCTTAGTTTTAAAATTAAAAGATTCTTAATTCGAATCCAATCTATACTACTGTACACATCGAAGAATAAGACAGACACCTGATGAGAGACTAAGCCATGGTGTGTTGCCGTAAATATTAGATGCGTAAATCCTGCCGTAAATATTAGATGCCGTAAATCCTGTCTAGCACTATGTAGGCATCTAGACATAAGACACCCAATGACTATCGGAGGAAGGTCAAGCCATTCAAAATTCAGTGTACATGTAAATAATTTAAAACATAGTTTTAGATATATGCTGGATTGCTGTAAGTACAAATTTCACATTATTGAAACAAATTTCTGCATAAACATTGCTCCTGAATACCCAGAAGAATCAGAAACCCATACACTCACACACAAACGAGAGGGGGGGGGGCGAAAGATACACCAGGTTGACTGACTACTCAACACGTCTCCAAAAAAAAAAAGAAAAATTAATCAAAGAATGAAATCAACTTTCTAATAAATACATGGTTTTGTATTTCTCAGACAGAAAATGCTTTTGTTTGAACGACATTGGTCCCAAATCATCATGTATTAAAAACCGGCCAGAGAAACAGAATCTGAACAAACTTGAACATATTTTTTTTATTCAAATATTGTTTAACCCGAGCAGCAGAACCAACTACAACAACAGCAGCAGCAACATCAACCACTCCCGGAAGATCTAATGAAAGACGAGGTCAACTCACATCCCTGCTTTTCAAATTTGCTACTTCCTCAAACTACCTCAAGAGGCAAAACATCACTGTCAACATCTACAACTAGTACTTTTAATTAATGCTAAAGCAGTCAAACTTCTCTTCCCCACTCCATCTCAAGAAACCAACTATCATCATTGTAAGCATCCTGTACTGTTACTACTATCACTCCAACGAGTAATGAAGGAGTCTTCTCTCCCTCACCCCTCACCCCTCCATCTCAAACTGAAAACATACCTCAAAAGCCCCAAGAAAAATTTGTAAATTATATACAAATTGAAATGTAACACGACATACACCCACAATCCAAAAATATGCCGCTATTCAATGCGCAACAGATTGTGCACAAACAGTAACTGCAAATTCACATCTACCTGGGACTAGAGTCACAATTCATGCAGACAACAACAGTCAACACTAAAGCACATATCTCACAATAACGTCGCCACCACCACAAATTACTAAATATAAACTACACTTAAAACCAAAAACACACGTAACACGGAATACTAAAATATGCCGATATTCCCAACGTTACAGATTATGCCTGCATCAAGATTATCCCTTTACTTATCCCCCGTGTACTCGATGCACCAATAAAAGTTAAAATGAAAATCTAAGCCAGCACCAAACCTACAGTAAAAACATCTTCTGCTGTAGTAGTACTGATCCAAACTTTCCTCAAACACACAGCTAACATACCTACAAACATAATCAGAATTTTATCAAATAGTGGGGTCACAACAACTCTAGGCATCAGTCGTTCTTTAAACAGGAAAACCCTTTTTATGTATGAAAGGAACAATCTGCTGAACTCCAACCAGCATTGGTTATATGATGGCAGGGACTGCCTGACTCAGCTTCTGTATTACTTTCATGACATCCTAAAATCTTTGGGAGATGGTTCCAACATGGATGTTATTTACCTTGATTTCAGTGTCGATCACAACACCCTGTTGAAGAAACTATCCAACATTTGAGTCTGTGGGAAGCTACTGCAGTGGACAAACAGATCCCAGCATGTTGTGTCGAAGGAATACGATCAAGCTCAGGCAAAGTCAGTAGTGGAGTCCCAGAAGGTAGTCAGTCTGCTGGGCCCACTTATCTTCATTATTTACATATATACATTATTTCATCCTTATGGGGTCGATAAAATAAAGTACCAGTAATGTACTGGATAATTGCTGGCCTTGTGCCAAAAGTAGAAACAATTATTTACATAAATGAAATTACAGACGTCATCAAGCACTGCAAAATAAGAATTTTTGCAGATAATTTCAAACTCCAGAAGGTCATCGGCGGAGTGAGTGACTGAACCTGTCTTTAATTAGATCTGCTCGTTATTATCAAATGAGGGACGTCAAGCAATATGCTACTAAACGAGGATAAATTTGAATTAATCTACTTTGGAAAAGAGGATACGTTGAAGTTATATTCTCTTCCATCGGGTGAAACCCTTGTGGCATCAAACAACACCAGAGACCTTGGAGTAATTGTTGACAACAATTTAAGCTGGAGTCTTCCACATAAACAGCAAATTTGACTTGGCCCGAAGGATGTGTTTCTGGATTCTTAGAACTTTCCAGTCTAGAGAAATTCACACCATCACCCTACACTACTCTACTTTGTCCCGGCCCCATCTTGAATACCGTTGTCCACTGGGGTTTCCTCACATGAAACAAAGTATGATGAAAATTGAAGCAAACCAGAGATCAATTACAAAAAAGATAGACAGCAAGACAGGCCTTGATTATTAGGGTCAACGAGAAAACCTCAAACTCTATTCTCTCCAATGTCGCTGTGAGTGTTAGATCATCTGTATGATCTGGAAATTATTCCATCAATATTGTCCAAATGATGTTGGCATCACGTTTAAAATCTACCCGATGCTTGGTTCCCGTGCCATCCACCCATAACAAACATCGAAGTCGCATCTCAGAACAACGATACGACGCAACTATTTCACCTAAACTGGTCCCGCTCTCTTAAACATCATTATGAAATACATCAAGACAGAAACAGATCCCATAATATTGAAAAGTTTACTGGACAAATTGTTCTAAGAAATCACGGATACACCCTGATATTTCTTCGAAAACAATAAATCTTAACTTGAATGGGACACGCTGTTCAAAACATGACTAGGTTGTGAACCCATAATCAGAAACATTTAGCCAGGTGGAGCTATTAAGTTATGGTCTGGACCAACACTGGCCGAAATCGTCAATGTTACACACACACACACACACACACACACACACACACACACACACACACACACACACACACACACACACACACACACACACACACACACACAATATATATATATATATATATATATATATGAATATATATTTAGGACGGTTAAAATTACCGATATCCATGGACGAGTTCTCTTCAGCAGTCTCTGTCCTTCATTGTTGCCGCCATGTCCTGTGTCACCCAGAGACCAGTATCTGTCCTTAGGGCATCAATATATGTCATCTTCAGTCTCCCTCTTCAAGTGTGTCCGTGTAGGAGCACTGAGTGCAGTGTCAACTCTGAATGTCGGTGAGCATGTCCAGCTAACCTCACTCTCCTGTTACTTTCGAGCTGACTTTTGGGAGGCTCCCCGTACAGCTCTAGGTTCTTCATCTGCAGTGTATACTGATTAATGTACAGAGCCCCCCCCCCCCCCCATATATATATATATATATATATATATATATATATATATATATATATATATATATAATAAGGAGTTGACAGACCCAGCATATTTATCAATGCCAGGACCGGTTGTATTTCAGCGTACTCAATGGGTAATGTAGAATACATTCCCAGAGTATACACATAGTTATTCGCTTCAATACAACACACGTAAACGGGTGCCTATATATATATCATCATCAACGTTTAACGTCCATTTTTCACGTTAGCATGATGTATATATATATATATATATATATATATATATATATATATATATATATATATATATATATATATACAATATGTTGAGAAGGTAACGCACCAGAGAGAGATATATAGTGCGTTATCAATACAGGGAAAAAACCACCAGTGTATGGAATCTATAACCTATGAAAGGCAGACTAATTAAAAATATAAAATTAAAGCGTAATTAA
>OZ024742.1:39971701-39979201 GCA_964016885.1 Eledone cirrhosa | reverse complement strand
GTTTTCGTGGGGGGGGGGGGGTTGTCTCGTTATAACCCTCTATAATATATACTAGCATACTCCCTGCCAAAAATGACGGAGTGGATAGTAAACAAAAAATTAATTTAATAATTCCTCGATTACAACAGTCAATGTGAAGACACCTGAAATCTGTTAAGCTTTCTTTGACCTTTGACAAGTGGTCAATGGTCGTTGAAGTAACGTTACTTAGACATGTGGTTAGAACGTCTCGGGGGAAAATAATCGCTGGACAGATTTTACAGGTAAAATCAAACCGACAGGAGACTGTGAGGTAGATCACGAGCAAGATGGTTGGATAAGATTTGTGAGCGCAGTTGGTCTTGCTTGGAGATCCATCCGGATCATTTGAAGACGGCACTCTGGAAGGCGTGGCTGCAGCTTCCGCCCTCCCGGCCCCGTTCGGAAATAAGTGGGCGAAGTAGTATGTATATATATATAACTCATGTAATATGACGACTACAGCTTCATGACCCCCGTCGCCTCCGTACCAGTAATTACTATAGCTTTGATTATTGTTATACATTGCAGTGAGGTAGGGTAAGGTTCTGGAGGACATGATTAGTTGTTTTACTTAGTCTATCAAGTGTGCTATGTATCTGGTAGACTGTGACTGTCTCGGGTTTAGGTGCATTGATGCTATTTGTCTGAGTTCGTGGATACCGTTCCTTTGAAGTCACTTTGTTAGCGTTAGATAGGGTATTATGTATGTCCGTACATCACAGAGATTGACGAACACATACATACGCACTAACTTCCGTCGCACAAATTACCCAAAACATTGTTTATCTAAGACGAAGGATCTCCACATATGTGTATATATATATATATATTTATTCAGGGTGTCCCAAAAACATGTATACACACTTTGATTAGAATGCTCTTGAAGAGTGTATACATTTTGGGGGACACCCTGTATACACACACAACACACAAACAAACAATATATATATATATATATATATATATATACAGTCCTATGCGAGCAAGACAACCACTCTTGCCTCAAGTGGGAAAACCCCCGTCCAAACCCATGCAAGCGTGGAACACGGACGCTAAACCTGATGATGATGATGATGATGATATATATATATTGTTTGTGTGTTTTGTTAAGAGGACCATACAAAATGAATCCGATGATAAGTTTAAGTTTTCTTTAAGGCAGCGTGTAGTTTAAGGAAGATTTGGTTGCTATTTCTTTTCTAGCAGATCGCGCGGCTAGATAGATCCTCTTTCGTTGTCTTGCCGAATTAATCCTTTATTTAAGACAAGTTTTGATTTGAAGATGCTGTTATTCCTAGCAGGTCGAGCGTTCACGTAGAGGCCTATTCGTTGGTACATCTACCTCTACCCGTATGTAACTAGATTGTCACGTTCATTATTTTTCCGAGAGTAAGTAAAGCCAACTTTTAGGTCACTCTATTTGTGAGTATCCTTCAAATCGCAGCACCTTAGAAAAGAAAAAAGACGGGACGGACATGGCAGCAAAGTCTTTCTTTCATCATATATGCCTTCTAAATGTGGATTGACATTGCTTTACACAGGATACACAAACACACACACAAACACACACATATATATATATATGAGAGAGAGAGTGAGATGTTACTAACCGAGACTACTAAGATTCTAAGACCATTATTCAACTTTAAAGAAAGATTTTTCGCCATCGATGTCTTATAATGATGTCTACTTTAGGCACACGGCCAGTAATGTTGGGGTGGGGAAGAATCAACCTCAGTACTTTACTGATACTTTATTTTATAGACCTCAAAAGGATGAAAGGCAAAGTTGACCATAGTGGGATTTGAACTCAGAACGTAAAGGGTCATAACGAAATACTGGAGTGCATTTCATCCGACGCTCTAACGATTCTGCTAATGCAATAGTAATAATGAATAATAATGATAACGATTTCCTTAATAGTCACACAGGGTTCACATGAAGACAACATTAAGGACGGTACAGCACGGCACAGGACGGTAACAATTCTGTTGGTGTGTGTACAGAAGATTAAATCAAAGTGAATGAATATCGTACATACCTTTTCAAACAACATATTGTGGTAAAATATGCGGAAAGTGATCGCAGAAAATATTTCTCAGACCACAGCAATACACATAAAATGTAGTAGATAGATCCAGTAAATCAAGTAGTTGCTATTATTATTTATATACGCTTTGACTCGCGTATAATAAATACACATAAGATGGAACTCCAATTTGAGAAAATAATGGGACAAGACTATAAAAAGTATGTCTTGTGTAGTGAAGAAAGCACCAAGAATACGTATACTATATATATATGGATGTATTATATATATATGTGTGTGTTTTGGTTTAAGTACCCGAATAAGTTTACAAGTGTCGCAGTCGCTAGTGGTGTGAGCTGATAAGAACGGCATTCATAGTAGTGGTAGTAGTAGTATTATCGGCGGCGGCGACAAGTCCAGACGGTCGAGGTAGCCGTCCCAACATGTTTGAATGACTTGACTAAACTGAACTTCCTTGCAAACCACCAAACCCTAACAGACTTGTTACTTTTTGGTGTATGTGTGTACTTTCCTTTTCTTTTTCCTCCCCTTTCTTTTTACTTTTGGGACGAGAGGAAAAAAACTCTCTCACAGACGTCATTCGTCTTCTGACTGACGGGCAGGGAATCTAACAAACAACTAACTCGCTAACTTTTACAAAACTTTTTTTTAACGAAACGAAGTTTTAGCCCTTCTTCTACTACCTCCTTCTTTCATTCATCTTTACCTCCTCCTCCTCCTTCTCCTCCACCCTCTTCTTAACTTCATTCATGTTATCTCTCCTCCCTATTACACACACATCTACATAAACAACTTCCTGTTAACTTTCTCTCTCTTATTCTTTCTTTACTTCGTTTCGTTTTTTTCTTTTCACTCTCTCTTCTGGTCTTTCACACCCTCTTTTTACTTATACTTCTCTTTGTCTTATTTACTTTTTCTTATTTTGTATGAATTAATAAAAAAAATACACTCTTCCCCTGCTATCTCTTCCACACCATCGTTGGCTTAATTTTTTAACTTCTCTCTCTCGCTCTTCATTATTTTTGTATTCTTTTACTGGTTTCAGTCATTAGATTGCGGTCATACTGGATACTACTTTGGTTTAGTCGATCATATTGCCTGACCCCTGTATTTACTATTTCAAATCAGGTACTTATTTTAACCATCTCTTCTTTTTTTTGGGGTCGATCGAAATGCTAAGCCGATAGACATAAACGCAAACAGACTCTCTCTCACACACACACACACACACTCACTCTCACGCACACAAATGTATGTACATCACGGGATCTTGCAGTTTCTATCTACCAAATTCCAATCACAAGATTATACTGATTAAAAATCACTTGCTTGTCCAAGATGCCAGGCATTAGGACTAAAACCAGAAGGGCGTGGGTGGGAAACAAACTTAATCACACACCCATGGCTGCATCATTATTTCATAAGGCGGTGGATTGGCAGTATCGGTAGAGGGTCGGACATGCTTTGACGCATAGAGTTACGGCCCTTGCCATTCTGAGTTCAAATCACGCCGCGGTTAACTTTGCCTTTCAACCTTACAGGGTCGATAAAATAAAGTACCAGTAATTCACTGAGTAATTTCTGGCCTTGTGCCAAAAGTAGAAACAATTATTACTACATAACCTTTATTGGTACCTTTCACTCTTAATCTTTCTATTTTGCTACCTTACTTTCTAGTTTTCACTCCTATGTCCAATACTGCCTTTCACTTCCTCACTCTCTCCCAATTTCAACATGTTTAACTTCTTCTTAACTTTTCCTTCCTTAACTCCTATTACTCTCTCTCTCTCTCTCTCTCTCTCTCTCTCTCTCTCTCTCTCTCTCTCTCTTTCTCTTCGTTCTTTGTATTCTCTATCTCCCCTAACCCTTTTAAAGATATTTATTACTCAACTGCGTTCGCTTAATCTTTCCTCTTCCTCCTCCTTTTCCATGGATTCCCCCCTGCTTTATTTCACTCTCCTTCTTTTACTTCCTCTCTCTTCTACTTCTTACTACTCTTTCTCTCTTTCCCCCCTTCAAATTCGTGTGTTCTCTCTGTCCTTCCTCCCTCAATCCCCACCTCACTGCTTTCATGTATTACTGTTAACTCCTGTTGGCTGACAATTTTCATTCATCTATCATATTTTCTCATTAATTTGTGTCACAATCTCTCTCTCTCTCTCTCTCTCTCTCTCTCTCTCTCTCTCTCTCTCTCTCTCTCTCATACACACACACATGAAAATGGGAAGTTAACCAAGTTTTTTGTGCATATACAATATATATATATGTCGACGGCTGTAGGAAGTACTCAATACCGAAGTAAATTTGAAATGTTTCTTTATTATGGCTAAATGATGAGTCTTCTCTGGTGATGCTGTGAGTACACAGGTGAAACTTGTGAGTACCAAGACTCATCACTTACCCATTATATATGCTTATCTGGGATAAATGAATATTTAAACTCTACTTCCTTATTGAGTACTTTTTTCACGTGCCTCAATAACACACACACACATACACACACACATATATGTATATAGTGTTAGAAAGTTAAGGGAATACAAACAAGAGATAGACATTATGCCTTCATCAGTTGTCTACTACGAGTCACGGATGTTTCAGTGCGTTCCCTTAACTTTCTACCACTCGTTATCATTAACCACTCACCCTCATCCCTGTCAATCCATATATATATATATTAAAAAAAACATAAGAAGAAAGAGGAATACTGCGTGGTTGCACATGGGTTACATATTATAAAATTAGTCCCTCGTCAGTGATTTGCCAACCATCATTGATATTTCATCGCATTAAAAATCATATACCTCAGGTTGGTGCGAGCAATAACTAAAAAAAGCTATTGGGACAAGTGAATCGCGTAAAGCGAGTGAGACAAGTAAACAACATAGAAGGATAAAAGCAAGTGTGTGTGTGTATATATATATATATAAGTTTATCCCAGGTTCAATCGGGGGTAACCACAGTAAGGTACTCAATACTGCATTAAATATATTTATATATATATATATATATATATGCAGAGGTTATATTTAATTTGTTGGGATTCAACAAGCTTAAACATTTTTATAACTGATATAAAGCACTCAACAAGTTAGTGGAGTAAATACGCAATATATTAATAAATGGAAACTATATTTATAAAACCATATTATTTTATTATACATATTTCAAGGGCAACCAAGGCAAATTATGGTGCGCTTTCATCAGATAAAATACAACTTAACAGTTGGAGCTTCCGGGTATGTCAATATTTATTTATAAAACAAATCTGTATTTTATCTGATGAAAGCGCACCATAATTTGCCTTGGTTGCCCTTGAAATATGTATAATAAAATAAATATGGTTTTATAAATATAGTTTCCATTTATTAATATATTGTATATATATATATATATATATATATATATATATATGCTTGAACGCTGTCTTAGTGCTACCGGCAATTATATATAACCAGCCAAGCTCGCACTATATTCAAATGAGCATCTTTAGCAAGTGATCATCACATAAAATTCTATATAGACTGTAGTCTAATTCATGCCAGTATGTTTTGAATAAGTGTTACTGATAAAAGATTAATAAATCTTGAAACAGCGCTGTATGACATTCTCAGAACGTACTGGCAACTCTGAGGAAAATAGAGAAAAAATGTTGTTACGAAAATGTTATTTTTCTTCGGCTGCAAGGCTATAAACCTATAATATATGACTTCATATACCTCTCTATGATGCTTGAACGCTGTCTTAATGCTTTCGCCAATTAAACGTAACCATCCAGGTTCGCACTATATGCTATCTATTTGCGATCATCACGCAAAATTCTATATAGTCTAGTCGAGGCAATTCAAACATGCGGCCCGCGGGCAGCATGCGGTAATTTACAAGCACACCATGCACGAGCATGTTTCATCTTCGTAATGTAAAATTAAAAAAATGATTTGTAATGTGCGCAATTAGTTGTCATGTGTGTCCTTCAGACAACACGTGACCCATGTGGCCCTCAGGAGACACTCAGTTTCACGTGCCTGATCTAGTCTGTTTCATGCCAGTACGATTAGAGTGGGTGTCACAAATAAAAGATTAACAAATCTTTAAACAGCTCCGTATGACATTCTCAGAACGTACTGGCAACTCTGTGATATATTTACTGAGGAAAATAGAGAAAAATACAATTTTGACTTCTTACATCTACACCCTTGTGCAGGGGCCTTCCCTAATCCTGGAATACATTCTCCTAGTCCTTCTACTGTCCCATCAAGAAATTCGCCGATGCCTTCTTCAGCTGACTCTCTCCCACGCTCTCTTTCGCCGGCAATGTCTCATGGTATTTTTCTTCCAATCTTCACCCTATATATATATATATATATGAAGGTGTTAAAGTTTGCTTGAAGCATTGTGAAATGTGTAAAAATACGTATTTAAGAAAGCCACAACAATGCAAAGGGAAATCTCGAGGTAGGAAGTGAAATATAGATAGGAAAAACAGGTGAAAGTGAAAATTGAGAGAGACAAAGATGAAAACAAAACAAAGGTAGAAGGGTTACCGTAGTAGAGATTTAATCGCAATATTTCGGGCTCACGCCCATCAACGGGGGAAAAGTTCCAAAAGGGGGGAAACAGGCCAAGCGGAGAAAGTTGTGATGTCGTTAAGACAGGAATGCCGTTATGGGGAGAAAATATTTAAAATTTAAACGAGGGAAAGAATGCGCGTGCGCGTGATAGGCTGTGGCAAAAGCTACTGACCAAATGGGTTAAATCAAGAGGGTGCGTTAGCGTGTGAAAGCCGTAAGATATGTGTATGTAAATATATATGTGTGTATAACTGTGTGTGTATAAGTGTAAGTGTGTATATGTGTGAGTGTGTGTGTGTGAAAGATAGTGGGCTGTAGAAGTTGGAAATCAAAGGGTGTGAAAGGTGGTAGGTTGTAAAATATGTGTGCGTGTATAAATATAGATGTGTGTGTGTAAGCGTATGGGTATACATGTGTGTAACTGTGTGTGTATATGTGTGAGTGCGTTTGTGTGTGAAAGATAGTGGGCTGTAGAAGCTGGAAATCAAAGGGTGTGAAAGGTGGTAGGTTGTAAAAACATGTGTGCGTGTATAAATATAGATGTGTGTGTGTATGCGTATGGGTATGTATATACGTGCGTGTGTGTGAAGATAGCAGGCCGTAGGCTGTGAATGGTCATTATGGTTAAGTTAGCCATGTCAGCTCATTTCTCTCAGCCCGGTTGTTAAGTGGGGGTCTGAGGTTCTTAATAACAAGTGCTTCCTTTATCCTTAAGGATCCGATGCTGCGTTCAGTCGCTAGGACTGTGACCAAGGGTCTACCCTGTGGGTTTCCGCATTTAAGGATATGTTTACGGAAGGAAGATGCGTTGGTATTGATATGTTCCTTGATACGAACATGTAGGGGTCGGATGGTGCT
>OZ024742.1:39954201-39966701 GCA_964016885.1 Eledone cirrhosa | reverse complement strand
AATACCAAGGCAAAATGTCGGAAGGCAATTGAGAGAGGTGAAGTAGAAAGCAAAACGTGGGAGACGGAAGAAAATATAAAGGACAAGAATGAATGATTGTTGTTATTTATTAGTCCCAATATTTCGGATATGGAATTCATTATCAATGGGGATCCGTGGGAGAAAATCTCAGAGAAATCGGAGGCGGTCTTTCTTAGTCGATGTCATTTTGAAACTGGTGTTGTGTTAGGATTTAAGCATATGTATGTGTGCAAACAGGCGTGAAGGGCTGATTTGCATATGTATAAATGGCGCTTCAGTATATATATATATATCTGTGTGTGTGTGTGTATTTATATATATACACATGCACTAACATCTATCTATCTATCTATCTATCTATCTATCTATCTATCTATCTATCTATCTATCTATCTATAGGGCGCCTGGCACACTGAGTGTGCCCAGGCGCTCACCGCCCTCTGGCAGGCGGATCCGGTTATCAGTGGAGACTCCACCGCAACATTCTATAGAGGGCTGGTACGCAGCAGGTGCGACGACGCCCTCGGAGAAGCCCTAGACATGGAGGAGGACGAACTGGCCAGCCTGTTCGGTAGGACATTCAGCCCGGGACCTATGGACAACTTCCAGAAGTCCCTGGCCTGGCAGTGCTACCGAGGGGCTTTACCCGTTCGAGAAAGGCTCTACAGACACGGGCGCCCGGGTAGGGACCCCGCCAAAAAGATCTGTCCCAGATGCGTGTGCGACGAGGAAACCGTTGCACACGCATTAGTACACTGCTCGGGCGTAGCCGATCTGTGGGGCTATGTCGAACAACTGCTGTCAAGGGTGGGACCGATCCGGTTGACCACCGAGTCTATTGTAATGATCAAGCCGCCTCCCCCCTTCAAAGATGAAGCAGAGGCGGTGTTTCTGTGCGTAATAGCCATGGCGAAAGAGGTTGTATGGTGGACGCGTCTGAAAGGACTGAGGTCGGGCACCTTTCTCTCTGGCCAACAACTGGTCCGTTTCTTCCGATATCATTTCGGAAGAAGGATCAGGATGGAGAGAGAGGTGCTGCACCCCAGCCGTTTCTATGAAAGATGGGTGAAAGTGGCGAGAATGGCCCGTGTGAATGGGCCTTCACTCTACATCAGACTATAGGTGAGGAAGATGAAAGACCAAGGGAGCACCCCTTCTCTGTGCTCCTGAGGAGAAGGGTTGCACACTTTTTTCGGGGGTGTGTGCGACCCCCCAAGGCGCCTCCTCTCTATTGAGGATTTTGTTAAAAATTTTATTTTTTGTTATATCTTATTTTATTTTTATATTTTGTTATTGCCTCCTCCTTATTGAGGACGCCTTTTTGTGTAAACTCCCCCCTTTGTACTTGTCCCACTTTTGATGCCCTAGTGGCAAATAAAAGAAATATATCTATATATATATATATATATATATATATATATATATATATATATATATATAAGCAATGAGTTATTTAATTTATTGGTTATTTAACAATAATATTATTGATATATATATATATATATATATATATAGAGAGAGAGAGAGTTTCCATTCTGTCAAGATGAATTTTGTCTTTCGTTCCCCGAAGTCGATATATTAAGAAAGTACCAGTAATATCAGTTTCTCTTTAATTACTTCCGGAGTGCTACGGGGTAGTATACTAACTATATCCTTATCAAAGACAAAATTCAAAAATTTTAAATGTACTTATTTATGGACTTATTTCTGTCATTAGTCTTCGGGGCCCATTGCTTACTTTTTAAATTTTGATACTTATTTTATGAACCTTTTTGTTGCTGAACCAGTAAGTTAGGGGCATAAACACTGATACGAACATAAATACAGATACGGATACACACAAAGCATTGGTTATCCCGAGGCTATAGTTGGAGGCAATTGCGCAGGGTGCTGCACAACGAGACTGAATACAGAACTACGTGGTTGCGAAGCGAAGTTTTTAACACCACAGCCATGTCTCTGCCTATATATGCAGATTATGCTAAATAGTTTTTTTCCAGTCTCAATGAAAGTTTAGAATTTATCTTTAAAATCTGATTTGACACAAGTAATTGCAAAGTAATTGTAAAGTATCAAGCTATTCATATATGTCATGGTGATTCGTAGACGAAATAATTGTTTCTACTGTTGGCATAAGGCCAGTAATTATTCCAGTACATTACTGGTACTTTATTTTATCGACCCCGTAAGGATGAAAGGCAAAGTTAACCTTGGCGGGATTTGAACTCAGAACGCAAACGGGCGTAACTATGCTGTAAAGCATGGCGTCCGACCCTCTACCATTACTGCCAATTCACCGCCTTAGACGAAATAATGCGCGCGTGTGTGTCTGTGTTGGACTTCCGTCAGTTCCGACGACGTATATTCCAGTTGTTCATACAAGTGAACAGCTTGCTCGAGAAACTGACGTTTAAGTGACTGAGCATTCCACAGACGTGTGTACTTTTAATGTAATTCTCATGCAGATTCGGCGTGACAAAGTTTGCCTTTTGATCTCCAGGAATAATCTATCCAGTGGACTTCTACACAGTCTCTATCTATCTTCCTACACAAGGCCGTATTGTTCTAAAGACTGATTAGGCTGAAGCCTAGGGGCCCGTCAATTGTTCTATTATTATTATTTTGGCAGTATCGGTAGAGGGTCGGACGCCATGCTTTGACGCCATGCTAGTTACGGCCCTTGCCATTCTGAGTTCAAATCCTGCCGAGGTTATCTTTTCCTTTCATCCTTATGGGGTCGATAAAATAAAGTACCAGTAATGCACTGGTTAATTGCTGGCCTTGTGCCAAAAGTAGAAACAATTATTATTTTTATCATCTTTTCTCAGCTTTGGGTTTTATTGCTGTTAATTTAGAACTCCACATTTGGATTAATATAAGTTTAAGACACGGAAAACGGCTGGCTCTTCTCTCATTTAATACAAGCATGTCAAACCTGCGGCTCGCGGGCTGCAAGAGGACCTTTACAAGCACACCTGCGGCCCGCATAAAGGTTTTTATAGCGCGAGCATGTTTATAAAGTGTATAAATGTTTATAAATCTTAAAATAAGCAATAAAATGATTTATATTTAATCAACAGTTACGAAATTTAGTACATAAATTATGTAATATTCATTCATTATTTATTCAAAGTAATCCAACTTAATTTACAAACAGGATAAAAAATATATATATTCTGGACGCAGTCCTGCGTTCCTCTCTTTATTATAGTTAAGATTATTGACCTGCCAAAGGGGCCTGAAATATCTAGAAGCAAGTGGGGCCCGGCCATGAGATAATACGTCACAGGTCTTATTCTACCATTACCACACGACTCCCACTCAAGAAAATAAATTTACCATGTCTATTCGTGAACACAAGAAGCACGTAGCCAAGTATTTTACACCGCCTAACGGTGACAGTATCCTATAGATTACTTACCCCGGTCAGGTTTTTTCATGACCTTTTCATTGGTGACGTCACCACAAGAATGTCTTTGTCTGTGGAAAACATCTACAGTTCTATAGATTCTGTTGATCTTATTCTAAGTCTCGCAAGAAATTAAGAAGGGTTTTAAATGTTTTTGTAAAAAAAATAAAAAGCAACATATTTCGACTTGCCAGAAGAAGATTTAATGAACAGACACGTCTTGTATATAAACATCTGTATTTATACAAAACTTTGTGTATGAATATTCGATCGACGCAACGCAACATTCCGTGTAATTTTCATCATTTTTGTATATACAAAACATTGTATGTATAATATTCAATGGATATAAGGTGTAACTAAAGTTACGTTTGTTTAGAAATTTTCTAAAAATAAATGGTTTACCTGTCGGTAATGCCGCCACGTGTCTTGAAACTAAAGGTTGTTATAATTATCATTATTACATGATCTTGATCTATGTATGTGTCTATATGTATGTTTATTTATATGTGAGTGTATGTCTACATGTGTGTTTATATGTATTGCTTGTACAAGTCTAAATTTAATTTTGTGCAATAAGATTACATTTTGTGTTAAATACTACATGCGCTCACATGGTAAATGATGCTTAAAAGATGTAAAACATTTATGAAATGTTTAAAATAACCATTCCAAATGTTTCACAGACTCGGAGAATATCAAACACTCGGCCATGGCACCTGACACAAAGTTTTGTGCAATTCTAAGATATAATTAAAATATACCCTAGTGTTTGTGAATATTGCCGTGTGTGAGATGTGAATGTATTTATATGTGGGATCTGTGCATGTACATACACGTATATATGTATGTGAGCTATGTATATACGTGTGAGCTTTGTGTGTGTGTATGTGTGTATATATATATATAAAATGGACGTTTATGTTAGAATCGTCTAATTTCCTGAAACCTTAGGTAATGGAATAATTATATTGTATTGTTTATTATATAATTATATATATATATATATATATATATATATATATATATATATATACACACACACACACATATATGTTTGTGTATGTGAACCGCTTGCCTATATATGAGTATATATGTTTGAAAACTGTATGTAAGTATGTATGCGTTTATGTATATGCATGCGTGTGTATGTATATATGTATATGTATGTTTTTATATAATACAGAAAATGTAGTCCCGAGTATGTTTCAACATGTATTAACAGCGCATAATGTGCGTGTATATATATATTCTAAATATATGCAGTAAGTCCCGACCTTACGAACTTTCGCAGATACGAAGTCTCTCTCGAAGAAAAAGAAAAATTGTCTGAGTTTGAAATTCGTGTTTTTGTGGGTTCTTTCTGGTCCTGGGTTCGTTCCTTTGCAGCAGAAAGGGTCCTTTTTTTTTTTTTTTTTTTTTTTTTTTGCAACATAAAAACAACCCCAAATCGTACCTACGGTATGGGATACCATTCTGCTTTCGCAGAATTAAAAAAGTAGCTTTTTTCTTTAATAATTTGTCGTCCTTAGCTTTACGATATTAAAATTCATTATTACATGTTATATATATACCTCTATATACTGTTATACATACTTCTATATACTGTAAATATATATATATATATATATATACAGTATATATATATATATATATATATATATACAGTATATATATATACAGTATATATATATATATATATATATATATATATATATATATATATATATATATATATATATATATATATATATATATATACAGTATATATATATATATATATCACTTATATGGGAACCTGCAGTATCAATGTAACATATACGGGCTTACTGGTATGTAGTGTGTTAGACGATCAACTTACGAACAAATCAATTGCTTCTTGGAACGTAACTCATTCGTACACTGGAGACTTACTCTCTATATAAAAGGTAGTGAGAGATAAATGTTTGTTGAATGCTTGCTTGGTTCATTTTCCGTATTGTAGTATAGGGGTTGTGAGATGAGTTGTTGAAGTTGAATGAGTGAATGGTTTGTTGGTCGAATCCAAGGCAAATGATTGAAGTGTCTTGCTCAAAGACGCTCGTGTCACCAGGAATCGAACTCATGACCTTACGATCGTGAACTGATCACCTTAACCACTTTCACTAATACCAACTATTGCAGAACACTTCTTCATTTCTTCCCATTTTTTCATTGCTCTCTCTTTTTAAGCCCTTCTTTTGGTCTTTATTTTCTCTTTCCATCGTTCTTTTTTCTTTATTTATTTTTCTTTCATTCTTTTTTCTTTCTTTCTGTTTCCCGTTCTTTCAACAGTGATTGCTCAGTTACCAATCCGTCGACTGGCATATTGCCTCCATAGTAGTTTGTGGTATGTTTATTTAATTCAGGACAGTATTGCAATCTCTTTTCGTCTTTGAAATTCCTCTCAATCAGTTAGAGTTCCTTTCGGTTGAGGTAGCCAGCACTTTTGGTACTTCTAATATCTAGGGGACAAATTATCTGGGTGATGCCAGGAAATATGACGTATGATGTCTGTGCGCTCCTGCTAAAATTTTCTCGATTTCCGGTTGTGGAAACTTATAGCAAATATACACGTACAAGAAAGTAAACTACAACCGTCATTGGCAATCAAGTATGACATAATACTATGTACCATGCTTTCGTAAAGAGCTTTAAATATCCATGCCGTCCTCAGCAAATATAAACACCTTCTTGGTGCTCCCTCAGGTCAAATTTGTCTTTTATCCTACTGGGATCAATAAAATAAATACCAGTCAAGTGTAATGCGATCGATATAATCGACTCTATCCCTAATGACTTGACGGCGCATGGCTTAGTGGTTAGAGCGTTGGGCCTGCAATCGTGAGGTTATGAGTTCGATTCTCGGACCGAGTGATGCGTTGTATCCTTGAGCAAGACACTTTATTTCACGTTGTTCCAGTTCACTCAGCTGTAGAAATGAGTTACGACGTCAATGGTGCCAAGCAGTGTCTGCCTTAGCCTTTCTCTTGGACAGCATCGGTGGTGTGGGGGAGAGGAGACTGTTATGCATGGGCGACTGCTGGTCTTCCATAAACAACCTTGCCAGGACATGGGCCTCGGAGGAGAGCTTTCTAAGTGCAAATTCCATGGTCATTCGTGACCCAAAGGCGTCATTACCTATTTCTCATGATATGTGAGCCTTGTGTCATCCTTAAAAAATTATCACTAATGCCGTCGTCGTCACCGTTGTGGTTGTTGTTGTTGTTAAGATGAGATAGCAATAAGGCGTTAGAGTAGCAATATAATATTACATTACAATGTTTAGATACGTCGTCTTTCTTTATTCTGAGTTCATACTTAGTTGAAGTTTCCTGTCTTTCTAGTATCCAGGATGTGAGCCGTAGCAACAGTACAAGAGATACATGTCGGAAATCGAACCGCACGTCTCTCTCCACATTTTTCCGTTTCCATGGGTACTTTATCCGATTTATTCAACGATAATTAATAGCTATCAGCTATTACTTTAGTTATCTGCCTTGTGGCAATTATATTTTCAAAAAAACAACAAACAAATAGCTTAACTGATTCCATTACATTAGGAAACAGGGGTTGTGGTTTCCACACCTTTCCCAAGAGCAGTAGTAACTCCAGTCCCCTCAACTGATAAAAAGTTAGTTGTGCCAGTAATTCAATTCAAAGGGCTAACCATATCACACATTGTATCTCATTGAATCTCCCTGAGAACTACGTTAAGGGTTCACGTGTCTATGGAATTATCAGCCACATATTTGCACGTTAATTTCATGAGATGTCTGTTCCGTTCATCGAATTAATTGAAACATACAGAAGAAAAGGTGGTGGTGGTGGTGGTAGTAGTAGTAGCAGCAGCAGCAGTAGCAGCAGAGCAGCAGCAGCAGCAGTAGTAGTAGTAGTAGTAGTAGTAGTAGTAGTAGTAGTAGTAGTAGTAGTAGTAGTAGTAGTAGTAGTAGTAGCAGTAGTAGCAGTAGTAGTAGTAGTAGTAGTAGTAGTAGTAGTAGTAGTAGTAGTAGCAGTAGCAGTAGTAGTAGTAGTAGCAGCAGTAGTAGTAGTAGTAGTAGTAGTAGCAGCAGCAGCAGCAGCAGTAGTAGTAGTAGTAGTAGTAGTAGTAGTAGTAGTAGTAGTAGTAGTAGTAGTAGTAGTAGCAGCAGCAGCAGTAGTAGTAGTAGTAGTAGTAGTAGGAGTAGTAGTAGTAGTAGTAGTAGCAGCAGCAGCAGCAGCAGCAGTAGTAGTAGTAGTAGTAGTAGTAGTAGTAGTAGTAGTAGTAGTAGTAGTAGCAGCAGCAGCAGCAGCAGCAGTAGTAGTAGTAGTAGTAGTAGTAGTAGTAGTAGTAGTAGCAGCAGCAGCAGCAGTAGTAGTAGTAGTAGTAGTAGTAGTAGTAGTAGTAGTAGTAGTAGTAGCAGCAGCAGCAGCAGCAGTAGTAGTAGTAGTAGTAGTAGTAGTAGCAGTAGCAGTAGTAGTAGTAGTAGTAGCAGTAGCAGCAGCAGCAGCAGCAGTAGTAGTAGTAGTAGCAGTAGCAGCAGCAGTAGTCTTGTAAGAGGAGTAAATGAATCAGAGCCGGCAATCGAAAAATAGGTTGTAAAGCCAAATTTGCGACCTCCGCCATTTAAGACAAGTCTGAACAAGAAAGATATTGTCTCCCTCCCTTTCTCTCAAACTATCTCTCTCTCTCTCTCTCTCTATATATATATATATATACATATATATATATATATATATATATATATATATGTTTATCTCCCTCTCCCTCACACACACTCTATTTCTTTCATTCTATTTATCTGTTATTTATTTATCTGTTATTTATTTAGACACTCGACCAACATTCGTATTTCACCCTCTTTAACATCGATATTATTATCACAGGTTTATATTCACTAATCTCAGTATGGATGAGTGTATGTATCCGATAGCGACCTTTTTATATTTCGTCCTCCATTTTGCTTCTACCGATGATAACAAGCTCAGACATGTCCACGAAATTTCGGTATCGCCCACTTTGAAAACCTCTGTTTTAGGTGAACGCAGCATGGCCGATTGGTTACGGTGTTCGTCTCGCAATCATAAGGTCTTAGGTTCAATCTCACTATGTGGCTTTTTTGGCAATATCATTTGCCATAGCCCTGGGTTAACGGGAACTGTAGGAAAGACTGTCCTATAACTAGCTGTAATTGAAACAGCAAACCTAGTCACACACTGAATTGTGCTGAAACTCCCTGGGAATTCCATTAAGGGCACACGAGTCAGTGGAATGCTTAGCTATTTGTATATTAGTTTCATGAGCAGGCTGTTCTGTCAAACGAACAACTGGAATACTTATCGTCGAAACTGATGGAGATCCATCCCATCTCTATTCCATTCCGTTGTTTTAGATTATACGGTGGTTTAGGGATTGTTTTGCTTGTTATTTCGAACCAGCCGGGTGACCACATGGTCGAGAGTTTACTTTGTTGTCTCGACCACATCTCGAAGATACCAATGTAGATAATGTTTCATTCGCATGATCCTAGTCTATGTATGGTTCCGTAACTCCCACGGGAGTCGTAGGGGCGTTGTATTGACACACGGTATTTCTAGGGCATTTTTTAAACATGGCAGAGCCCATCTCCCCACTGAATACAGTAGATTTAATCCAGGGAATGATAGAGAGTGGCAGAATGGAAGTGGGAAAGACATATAGAGGAAAAATCGATACTGGTACTTTTTTATTGACCTTGAATGGATGAAAGGCAAAATTGACCTCGGCGGGATTTGAACTGAGAGCAGAGAACCAAAAGTAATAGCGCAAAGCATTCTATCCGACTTTCTAACGACTCAATTTACCGCCTTATCCTAGACTGTGGTGGCTTAAATGGTATACATCACTATCCTTATTTGAAGGCTAAGTTCTTTGATACGTACACCCTACCAGTTGTGTTATATGGTCTTGACTGTGTTAAATGGACGACAAGGTCACTTCAGAAGCTCTCTATATTCCAGAACCACATCGTGAGACTTATAACTGGCAAGCAGCTCAGCAACCGTACCTGTATCAGTGAGCTGCTCAACATTACCAAACTTAGACCAATTACATCAATCGTCAAGTCAAGAGTACTCAAACTATATGGCCATATAAAAAGATTAACTCGTGGTGTGAGTAGGTTATGCTGGAAGGAAGGTTGGCTGATGAGAGAAACAGAGGCCGGGCAGCCAAAACGATGGCTTGACAATGTGAACTTATGGACTGCACTTAGTCTTTGCTTTTTAAAACTCTGTTGCTGGTGATCGAACTTTGTGGAGAAAAATATCTCATGTTGATGCGCAGTCTGCAACTGGCGGAGTTTAGCATCAAAGTGTGTGTCTAAGTGTATCATCCTCCAGTAATCAGCTGAGCCATGTAGTTGGCATGCTACTCTATACGCGGAAACAGCCCGGGTATATTGTCGACATTGACTAAAAGATTGCTGACTGCTGAAATCCAGAGGCAAGTTTTCACTGTTCAGCTAAAGTGACACTGGCTAAAGACTGCTGACTGCTGTAGGTGTTTTTTCTCTGCTCAACTAAAGCTCATTATAATTTCATTTCAATCTATGTGCTGCGGCTATTATATCGGTTTTGCGGGACATTTTTTAGGTGTCTCTTTTTTAAACCGGTCCCTTGGTTATTAGCCATACATAGAAGTGTTGCAGTGTTGTAACCTGTTCAGTCCTTAAGGTTGTTGGGCCAGGATATTCTTTTTGCCCGCCTCTTCTTCGCCTTCCTTCAACTGTGCCCAGAAGAATGATTTTAGACAGAGACCGATGGCAGAATACAACATGTGTGATTATTTTAAAATACAGTTAACCTTTGTTTATGCAGTTCTAAATTTAATTTTGTACAGTGAGTTTATATATTGTGCCAAATACTACATATGTTTACATGATAAATGATGGTTTAAATATTTAAAACAGTTACAAAACGTTAAAAATGGCCATTTCATATTATTCTCAGTGTCAGAATATATAATACTAATTCATGATAACTGCCTCAAAGACTTGTACAGTTCTAAATTTTCCTTAAAATAAACCCTGGGATACATGCCCGTACCAGGCGAACTTTCGTCTTTAAATATGGTAAAGAAACCTAAATACCACAGTGGAGAAGTCCACTGCGATGATTGGAGACAGAGACAAATATTTTAGTGATATGTTTTATTGATGAGTAAGGATGTTTAAAGGACACACACACACACACCACACACACACACACACACACACACACGCGCCATACACACACACCTCATACCACCAACACCGCCCCTCTCACATAAATAATGAGAATAAATTTAACCAGGGCACATCCGGTATTTACGTATGTATGTGGATGTAGGTTATATATATATACTTCCATATACGTATACATACACACACATACATATCCATATCTACATACGTATATACATACATATATATATATATATATATATATATATATATATACGATTCATATGTAAATTTGTAAGTGTGTATGTATGTGAGTGTGCTTAAAATTTGGCAGGGAACAGAAATAGTAAAAGAAATGGAAGACAAATGAAGGGTAAATGAGCGTGAGAGTAATATAAGAGATGTAAGTAGAGGACGGGGGTTATATTGACTCTGTGAAGTACAGTTTATACGTTAACTTAATCCCCTAATTCGCTCCCTGCCAAAAATGTACCAATGTGCTATTGCCACTTGCGACCTAAGCAATAAACTTATTCATTTTGTCTGTTTCACTGGCCCTATTTGGTATCACTAGCTACTCCCCTTCCTCCTCTCTCTCTCTCTCTCTCTCTCTCTCTCTCTCTCTCTCTCTCTACCTCACTCACCCGTACTTTCTCTATTCCAATCTATCTTATTAATCTATAACCCAGCCCTATTTCATATACATAATTTATATATATATATATATATATATATATATATATATGAAATAGCGAGGATCGTATTTCGGCTATTGGAAATTAGCGAAAGAGGCAAGCGCCACATAGAAGCTAGTGTACTAGAGCAACAACCTAAGTTAAAAAGCCAAATATATATAGAATAGAAAGGCTGTATATATATATATAGAATAGAAAACGAAAAATCAGTGATGCATCTGAACTCAATTTATTGTGTGTTACAATTGTTTCGCCGGCGGACAGCTCGAGTCGTGTCCGTCGAACCTGCGGGTCCAGAATCAGACAGATCCACACAATGATCGTGTCTCGAGCTGTCCGCCGGCGAAACAATTGTAACACACAATACATTGAGTTCAGATGCATCACTGATTTTTCGTTTTCTATTCTATCATACTCTGCTCTGTAAGAGCATAGGATGCTCAACCGGCATACTGCCTATGGAAGCATCTTAGCTACCATCAGACATATGTATATATATAAATTATGTATATGAAAAAGGGTTGGGTATATAGAAATCATCATTTATATATATATATATAAATATATAAATGATGATTTCTCCCGAATGAAACAGTTCTAGTCCTGTAGAAGCCTTTCTATATTAAATATATATATATATATATACATAACGAAGGATTTGTGGTAAGGAACCAGATAACCATAACGCACCAGAGTACTCAATACTTAGGGTAGTAGAGTGGGTAATAGGAGAAAGTATGACCCCGACGGCAGGACTCGAGCCGTCTCGACGGTCCAGAAATAGCCGTCGAAACAGGTTGAGCTCTGCCATCGGGGTCATACTTTCTCCTATATATATATATACTATCCAGGAGATTCCAACCTATATATATATATATATATATATATATATATATGTCAATATTTATTTATAAAACTAATCTGTATTATATTTATTTTATCTGATGAAAGCGCACCTTGGTGGTCCTTGAAATATGTATCATGAAATAATTATGGTTTTATAAATATAGTTTCCATTTGTTAATATATTGTATATATATATATATTAACATTTATATATATATATATATATATAGGGATTAGAGCAAACATCACGGACGCTCTATCCCAAAATTATTTTTGAAAAGCATTAGAAATGCGCAACCGGTAAAACTTAAAACCAAAACTGAATACTAA
>OZ024742.1:39921701-39946701 GCA_964016885.1 Eledone cirrhosa | reverse complement strand
AATACCGTCACATATAGAACAAGTCTACAATCAACCATACGATTTAAAATCGATAAAGGAAGATTCGGGCCAAACAGATAAAAAATATCAATAAAACAATACGTCAATAATTTAAATGAATGTAAAATCATACCCGGACCCACTAGAAAGGTGTTAAATCTAGCTTCATGGGTTTCTGTAAATCCTTAGACAGTACTCTATCAGCTCACATATAAATATAAAAGCCTACTAGAATAAGTGGAATGGAGTTTACGTCGTCAACGAGTTTTATCCTGGCGGCAAAGGAGTCAACTAGCGGTGAAAAACGCACATGGCATTAGACAAGGGAGATGACCCCTATATCCGCGAAAATAATTCGAGTGAATGTGGAAATACACATATCGAATTAGAGTGCTCAATAGACATGTTAAAATAAAACAAAAGCTATTCATCACTCAATAGAATCGACAAAATATGAGCAATAAAATTAACTGGTGGATAGCTATGTCCAGAGCTAAATATATTAGAAAGATCGAGTATCGAAAAATCAGCGCACGAGTTAACGAAAAACGAAATCCGATATGAGCGGCAGAGGGCTCAATAATTCAGATGAATCAGAGCTATAACTATCGTTAAAATACCGTCACATATAGAACAAGTCTACAATCAACCATACGATTTAAAATCGATAAAGGAAGATTCGGGCCAAACAGATAAAAAATATCAATAAAACAATACGTCAATAATTTAAATGAATGTAAAATCATACCCGGACCCACTAGAAAGGTGTTAAATCTAGCTTCATGGGTTTCTGTAAATCCTTAGACAGTACTCTATCAGCTCACATATAAATATAAAAGCCTACTAGAATAAGTGGAATGGAGTTTACGTCGTCAACGAGTTTTATCCTGGCGGCAAAGGAGTCAACTAGCGGTGAAAAACGCACATGGCATTAGACAAGGGAGATGACCCCTATATCCGCGAAAATAATTCGAGTGAATGTGGAAATACACATATCGAATTAGAGTGCTCAATAGACATGTTAAAATAAAACAAAAGCTATTCATCACTCAATAGAATCGACAAAATATGAGCAATAAAATTAACTGGTGGATAGCTATGTCCAGAGCTAAATATATTAGAAAGATCGAGTATCGAAAAATCGGCGCACGAGTTAACGAAAAACGAAATCCGATATGAGCGGCAGAGGGCTCAATAATTCAGATGAATCAGAGCTATAACTATCGTTAAAATACCGTCACATATAGAACAAGTCTACAATCAACCATACGATTTAAAATCGATAAAGGAAGATTCGGGCCAAACAGATAAAAAATATCAATAAAACAATACGTCAATAATTTAAATGAATGTAAAATCATACCCGGACCCACTAGAAAGGTGTTAAATCTAGCTTCATGGGTTTCTGTAAATCCTTAGACAGTACTCTATCAGCTCACATATAAATATAAAAGCCTACTAGAATAAGTGGAATGGAGTTTACGTCGTCAACGAGTTTTATCCTGGCGGCAAAGGAGTCAACTAGCGGTGAAAAACGCACATGGCATTAGACAAGGGAGATGACCCCTATATCCGCGAAAATAATTCGAGTGAATGTGGAAATACACATATCGAATTAGAGTGCTCAATAGACATGTTAAAATAAAACAAAAGCTATTCATCACTCAATAGAATCGACAAAATATGAGCAATAAAATTAACTGGTGGATAGCTATGTCCAGAGCTAAATATATTAGAAAGATCGAGTATCGAAAAATCGGCGCACGAGTTAACGAAAAACGAAATCCGATATGAGCGGCAGAGGGCTCAATAATTCAGATGAATCAGAGCTATAACTATCGTTAAAATACCGTCACATATAGAACAAGTCTACAATCAACCATACGATTTAAAATCGATAAAGGAAGATTCGGGCCAAACAGATAAAAAATATCAATAAAACAATACGTCAATAATTTAAATGAATGTAAAATCATACCCGGACCCACTAGAAAGGTGTTAAATCTAGCTTCATGGGTTTCTGTAAATCCTTAGACAGTACTCTATCAGCTCACATATAAATATAAAAGCCTACTAGAATAAGTGGAATGGAGTTTACGTCGTCAACGAGTTTTATCCTGGCGGCAAAGGAGTCAACTAGCGGTGAAAAATATATATATATATAGAGAGAGAGAGAGAGAGAGAGAGATGCATATGTGTTGGTGGCGCAACGTCTGTTGTAGCTCTACAGGCCCACACGAAAGTGACAGTCTGGTATGCACTGATTACATTTGAAGTTGCTCTTCTCCAGTGTTACTGTATTGTTGTCTTCTCTTCGAGCGACCTTTTCCTCGGCGGCAAGCTTTAACAAATTTCAATTGGATTATGTTGTGTTTACAATAAAAAATGTTGAGAGAAATAGAGAGAAAAAATTAAAAGCGAAAATAAAGGAAAGTGGTCGGAGCAGCAGACTAAACACCCCAGTCTAAGTAGTATATCACAACTGCACCCTGTGGGCAAAGTAATAAAGGTATTGCCGCAGAGAATAGCCAGCACACTCGCTACATCACCCACCAAGACATGTCAACATTTTGGTGACCAGTCAGCTTATTAGTCGCTGTTGAACTTAAGACCCTCCCTAAATCAGGCATGGGCAACCTTTTTCGAGAAGCGGGTCGCATGAAATATGACTGACCATCAGGCGGGCCGCAAGCGCTAATTTACATTCGTGCCCCACATTTGTTTCTTCAGAATTCGTACACGTTGTTTTCCTCGGTCGTAAAAATGATAGAAAGATAAATTACGACTGAAAAGATTTCACTAAGGCGAGCCATTGAGAAAGCTTCGCGGACCGCAGGTTGCCCATGACAGCCCTAAATCATGAGGTTGCGAAGCGAACTCCTTGACAACACAGCTATTCCTGCAACTATTCACACACCGATGTCTTAATATTATACATTTACTTATTTACTACATACATACTTCACGACATAGAGTTACGGCCCTTTGCGTTCTGAGTTCAAATCCCGCCGAAGCTAGATTTGCCTTCATTCTTACGGGGTCGATAAATAAAGCACCAGTAATGCACTGGGGTTGATTTAATCGACTTTCCCCGCCCCTTTAAATTGCTGGCCTTGTGCCTAAAGTAGAAACAATTATTTACTACATACTGCCATTGAATGCGTTGGTATGCAATGCAGCCACCACTACCACCACTACCACCACTACCACAATTACTACCACCACTACCACCACTACTACCACTACCACCACTACCACCACTACCACCATTACTACCACTACCACCACTACCACCACTACCACTACCACCTAACCACCACTACCACCACTACCACCACTACTACCACTACCACCACTACCACCACTACTACCACTACCACCACTACCACCACTACCACCACTACTACCACTACCACCACTACCACCACTACCACCACTACTACCAATACCACCACTACCACCACTACCACCACTACCACCATTACTACCACTACCACCACTACCACCACTGATACCACTACTACCAATACCACCACTACCACCACTACCACCACTACCGCCATTACTACCACTACCACTACCACCACTACCACAATTACTACCACTACCACCACTACCACAATTACCACCACTACTACCACTACCACCACTACCACCACTACCACCACTACCACCACTAACACCACTACCACCACTACCACCACTACCACTACCACCACTACCACCACTACTACCACTACCACCACTACCACCACTACCACCACTACCACCCTACCACCACTACCACCACTACTACCACTACCACCACTACCACCACTACCACCACTACCACCACTACCACCACTACCACAATTACTACCACTACCACCACTACCACAATTACTACCACTACCACCACTACCACCACTACCACCACTACCACCACTACCACCACTACTACCACTACCACCACTACCACCACTACCACAATTACTACCACAATTACTACCACTACCACCACTACCACCACTACCATCACTACCACCACTACCACCACTACCACAATTACTACCACTACCACCACTACCACCACTACCACCACTACCACCACTACCACCACTACTACCACTACCACCACTACCACCACTACCACCACTACTACCACTACCACCACTACCACCACTACCACAATTACTACCACAATTACTACCACTACCACCACTACCACCACTACCATCACTACTACCAATATCACCACTACCACCACTACCACCATTACTACCACATCTACCACATTCACCACTACCCCCATTACTACCACTACCACCACTACCACAACTACCACCATTACTACCACTACCACCACTACCACAACTACCACAATTACTACCACTACCACCACTATCAACACTACTACCACTACCACCACTACCACAACTACCACCATTACTACCACTACCACCACTACCACAACTACCACCATTACTACCACCACTACCACCTTTACTACCACATCCACCACTACCACCATTACTACCACTACCACCACTACCACCATTACTACCACTACCACCACTACCACCACTACCACCATTACTACCACATCCACCACATCCACCACTACCACCATTACTACCACATCCACCACTACCACCACTCCCACCATAACTACCATAACTACCACATCCACCACCACCACAACTATCACAACCACCACATCCACCACTACCACCATTACTACCACTACCACCACTACCACCATTACTACCACATCCACCACTACCACCACTACCACCATTACTACCACATCCACCACATCCACCACTACCACCATTACTACCACAACTTCCACTATCCCCACTACCACCATTACTAATACAACACCACATCCACCACTACCACAACTACCACAACCACCACATCCACCATTACCGCCACATCCACCACTACCACCACTACCACCATTACTACCACATCCACCACTACCACCACTACCACCATTACTACCACATCCACCACTACCACCACTACCACCATAACTACCACATCCACCACTACCACCACTACCACCATAACTACCACATCCACCACTACCACCATTACTACCACTACCACCACTACCACCACTACCACCACTACTACCACTACCACCACTACCACCACTACCACAATTACTACCACAATTACTACCACTACCACCACTACCACCACTACCACCATTACTACCACATCCACCACTACCACCATAACTACTACAACACCACATCCACCACCACCACAACCACCACAACCAACATATCTACCATTACCACCATATCCACCATTACCACCACTACCACTATTACCACCACTACCACCACAACCCACAATTATTTACTACAGGCATATCAAACTGAGGGCCCCCCAGGGCCCACATGGGTCATGTGTTGCCTCAGGGTCACACATTACAACTATTTTTTTTTCATTTTATATTAAATATGCTTGTAAAGGGCTGCATGTGGCCCGCGGGTAGCATGTTTGACATGTCTGATTTACTACATACTGCCATTGAATACGTTGATATGCAAATAAATAAAATTGGTTTCTTATATAGGCAGAAGGCCAGTAATTTGGGGGGAGGGAAAGTCGATTAAATCGACCCCAGTGCGTGTCTGGTATTTTATTTTATCGACTCCATAAGGCAAAGTTAACCTCGGTGGGACTTGAACTCAGATAACACCGTGTAACAAAAACATTTTTTTTCTCTGTTCCTGGCTTGTAATCACTTTTTTGTGTTGCTTAGCTCCCAAATAAATAAAAAAAGTGCTATTAAACAGTTAAAAGTTTGGGTTTGTAAAAATTCTAAGCTATTCACTAAAATTATTTGTATGCTGGATTTTACGTTGTATGTAAGTTTAATTTGCTCATGTTAAATGATTTTTTTTATATATGTTTCAGGTTAAATTAAAATTATAAAATAAAGAGTAATGCCTAAAGAAAATTATAAAAGTGCAATAAAGTATAAAATTGTTAAAAAGTGGATTAAAGCGATTTATTGATACTGGATTTTCGCACCCTGAATAAAGTGTAAGTTGTGTTTTAAGCATTCGTCTCCAGGATGAAGCAGTGGAACTTGGTCAAGGAGGAAGTGCAGGTGACAAGTCAGAGAAGTCGACACGAACCTTTTTCAGGCTTTTACACTCTTAGGGATGAGCTCTGCTTCTGCCATGACGTGCCTAGACTGTTTGACGTTATTGGGGTGCCGTTTGTGCCCAAAGAGTGGCGGCTATTTATAGACAGCTACATCACAAGTTTGAAGGCTGTACTCCTCCACAATAGAAACAAGTTCCCGACACTGCCCCTAGCTCATTCAGTCTGCCTGAAGGAAGATTACTACAGTGTGAAAATCCTCTTGGAAGCTCTGCAATACAACCAGTACAATTGGGAAATCATTGGAGACTTCAAGATGGTGGCTTTCCTGCTTGGACTCCAAGGAGGCTTTATCAAATTCCAATGCTTCCTCTGCCTTTGGGACCGCAGAGCCACCTCTGACCATTACAAAAGAAAGAACTGGGAGCAGCGAACAGAATTTGTAGCTGGGACCCGGAACGTCATGTGGGAGCCACTGGTTGATCCCAGGATTGTGCTCATGCCGCCACTGCACATTAAGTTGGGGTTGATGAAGCAGTTTGTGAAGGCTCTCAACCAAGAATCAGCCGCTTTTAAGTACCTTCTTGAGTTCTTCCCCAAGTTATCTGAGGCCAAAATCAAAGGTGGAATTCTTGTTGGACCTCAGATAAAGGTGTTTGAGTCTACCGAGTTCTCCAATAAGCTCAATGGGATTGAGAGAACAGCATGGAACTGTTTCAAGGTAGTTGTTAAGGGCTTCCTGGGCAACTAGAGCTGAAAACTACCAGCAACTGGTGCAGGATCTGATAAAGGCTTTTGGCGCCATGGGATGCAGGATGTCGCTTAAACTCCACATCCTGGACGCTCACCTGGAAAAATTCAAGGACAATATGGGCGCCTACTCAGAAGAACAAAGCGAACGATTCCACCAAGATGTGAAAGAGATAGAGCGGAGGTACCAGGGCCACTACAATGAAAAAATGATGGGGGACTATATCTGGGGGCTAGTGCGGGAATGCGACCTGGACTATAACCGCAAATCCAGGAAATCCAGTCATTTCTGACGTGTATAAGTTGCTTTATAAGTGTTATTTGTTTTTACTTGTTTGCTTTTGATAAGCTTGTGTAATAAAATAAATATATACTCTGTTGATGTAATTATATGAACTGATAAATTTTTTTTAAATGTGTTTTTTCTTGAAAAATATGAACATTTTGAAATATCAAACTCCTGACCACAAACCCAAACTTCTGATTAAATAATAGTGTTTTTTTTAATAATAATGGGATATAACAAACCAGGAAATGACACTTAGAACCGGGGAACAAAAAGTATGTTACACGGTGTAATAAAGAGCCGTAGCTCTATGCTGCAAAGCATGACATCCGACCCTCTACCGATACTGCCAATCCACCGTAAAATTGACGCTTGCTTCTTATTGCGTTTTTCATATAGCTCTTAGTAGGACGATACCCATTAGGCACCCTTAATAAGATAGCAATAACATGCATTTACATGCAGAAATATTCGGGTTTAATCAAGGATAACACAGTGAGGTATTTAACACCTATCTACTTGATCACCACCTCCCTTAAATATCCTCTATCAATAATTTACATTGAACTGGAAAGAGGCTTGTAACATGACTAAACCTTTGTTGGCATAACTATTCTCGCTCTTTCACCTCAATATATATATATATATATATATATATATATATATATATATATATATATATATATATTTGTGTGTGTGTGTGAGTGTGTGTGTGTGTGTAGGTATGTATATATATGTATATGTATACGCACATACACCCACACACCACAGAGCATATAAAACAAACACAGCCACACATACGCAATAAGCTATAGCACAATAAGCTATAGATATCTGTCCATACAAAAGCCGTTTGATCGTCAATTCAAAATCTTATCTTAGCACTCCCTGTCTTAATAAAACGACACTTGAGTGGGACAGGTCTGAACGTGCCGTGTCGTTCACGCCAAAATACCAAGTGTCATTTTTGCGCCTTAACACTGGTTTATTGTCAAATTCAACTGCACGTCCTTCTTCCATCCTCTCTTTCTCTCTCTCTCTCTCTCTCTCTCTCTCTCTCTCTCTCTCTCTCTCTCACACACACACACACTCGCGCACACACACGCATACATACACACACTCGCATACACACATATACACAAACATACAAACACATTCGCTCAGACAAAGAAAGACACACAAACCTACATCGTCACACACACTCACACACATTCCAACCAATACTCAGAATATGTACATTTTTTAAGACTTTATTTAGAGCTTATTTTTAGACCTTAACTTTTGGTTTATACCTTATATAGACCTAAACATATACATTTTATTGATTAAAAAAAACAACATCAAATGACAAAATCGAAACTATTTACACATTATACATTGCTGCAATATAAAATTTCACGTTCTCAGGAGAAAATCTCTGTCTTTTGTTAGTATTTTACCGAGTATTGAAAAAATATGCTCAGCACTAGCTGATGTAGGTTGAAACTATAACAAGAGACTGTAGTCCGTGGGAGATATTGACGAGTTTTCCTTTCGGCAAATTCACCCTAGATCGTTTTCCTACAATCTCTAGAACTCAGATACTTTTTTATTTGGCATGGATCTCGGGCAAAAATCAGTGAGACTTTTAAATTGAATGTTATGAACCCGCCAAATTTTTTTTTATTAAATCCTTCAGTGGCAAATAGCATCGCACTGTTTGTGTTAAACTCGCTTCTATCGTTTAGTTTTTTCCACAAAAATTCCTCCTTCCTCGATTCCATTAATTATCTAGTGGATTGGCAGTATCGGTAGAGGGTCGGACGCCATGCTCTGCAGCACAGAGTTACGTCCCTTTGCAGTCTGAGTTCAAATCCTGCCGAAGTTAACTTTGCCTTTCATCCTTACGGAGTCGATGAAATAAAGTACCAGTAATGCACTGGATAATTGCTGGCCTTGTGCCAAAAAGTAGAAACAATTAATTATCTCACGAACTCAGTGTAAATTGTTGGCATAATATTCAGCTGCTTCGATCCAACTGCCCCATCGAGTGACTATTGGCTCAGGGGGGAATCCGATATCTTTGAAAAGGGCCTTTCTAGTACGATTTTTTTACCGTTGAAGCTTTTACCGACACAGTGAGATCGCCCACGCCTTCATAGCAAGCTTTGACTCTCAGGGTGTAATTATGAAGGAGCTGCGCAACACATGTCACATGAAAACAATTGGGATAAGGCATTTTTCTTATTTCACCTACATTGACCATATACCTGGCAGCATCTGGTAGTAATAAGAGGCTTTCTCGTGCAACACCTGTTTCATGCAGGATATCGACAATAACTTGAATCATTATGGTAAAATACGGTTTATGGAAAATATTTCTTACCTTTTCCAATAAAACAATAAAGTGAAATAAAACATCCAGCATAGTTACATAGAATAGTAGTAACAAATTTCCGTCTCTCACACTCAACCATACTTATATATGTATATATGTGTGTGTGTGTATATATATACATTTATATTTTTGTGTGTGTGTGTGCAATCATGTACACTCTATCAACATTGATTCTGGTTTTCCCAGGTATTATTTCTTTTGATTTCAATTAATACCATAAGGAACCGTTTAACCAAATTGCTTTATTATTTTTTTTTGTTTTTCACTAAGACTTCAGATATTTTTTTTTTGAAAGCAAAACTTTGACAATTATCAATATTCTAAATAAAATTTTAATCAATATTTTGCATTAAAAATTTTTTAGACTTTATTTTGACTTATTTCGACTTTATAATACATTTTAGACTTTTTAGAACTAAAGAAATTTTTGAACAAAAGTTTTTTCTGTCATTTCTCGACCATTTTACACTTTCATAGAATTTTAGACAAAATATTGCCCCACTGATCACATACATCAGACCTGCCAACCTCTAAAAACCCAAACGGGGAGTACCATGAAAAAAAGTACCCAAAACGAGGAGAAATGAGGCAAAATGGGGAGATTTTACATAATGAAAGCTATACCTATTTTCACCAGAGACGACATCTCTCACCTACCCCAAATGGGTGGGAGATCTCCCCGTCGGACAGGGAGTGTTGACAGGTCTGCATTCACACACACGTCATGTACACAAACATACACCTCTCACACAGAAGCGTCACCCACACACTCACATGCACTCTAACATGTATTCACATTCACTAACACGCACTAACATATAAACACGCATTCCAACGATTAATGCTCCAATGGTTTGATCAACTGATTCAACCTGTTCGTAAAATTAGCGTGCAAGTGGCTGAGCATTCCACAGACACGTAATTCTTATGTAGATACAGAGTGACAATGGGTGTGACAAGCCTGGTCCTTTGCATCGAAGTCACAACTCATTATTGTCACCTTAGTGAATAGAAGCAAAGAGAAAGAAAGTATCTTGCTCAAGAACATAACGACCCCACGCCGCCTCTCAGAAGAATAACTCATGACCTTTCGATCGTGAACCGGTTATCCTAACTATTGAGCCACCTGCCTTACACATACACACACAGCCCTGGAGTCATATTCATAGTAATAACGGTACCGTCTTTTATTGTATTTTCCAATTATTTTGAAAGTGATTTTGCATCTGACCGACAAAGCAAGCCAAACTAACCAGGCGAATTAGTGACTGAATAGATGAATGGGGAAATGAATGGATATGATTGAGTTGTATATATTTTTACAAATAAGACAGAAAAAAAAAGAAAGAAATGAGGGGGTGGGTAATAGAGAAATATATATGGAGTGGAAGGGGCAAATTCTGGGCTGGGTGGTATATCTCAGCGGTACCCGAAAGCACCATACCGTCATCTACATACACACAGGTCAAAATCCCACCCCACTCCTACCAGACACTACCACCCCACTACATAGTAAAAAATAAAGCAAAAGCCATAGTTTTTAATAAACAACCTTATTAAATGTAAGTTACCTGATAAAGAATAAATTAAAACTTTATATACAGGGTGTCCCCGAAAAATGTATACACACTTTGATTACCTACACAGGCAATACAGTGACATTCTGTTATAAGGATATTCACGGGGTATAAAAAAAACATTCGTTGTAACGAAAAATTCTTTATAACAAGATCGACCTAACACATCGAGCGCGAGGCCAGGGATTGAAAAAAATTTCGTTATACTGAAAAATTCGTTATAATGGTATTCGTTATAACGGAATTTTACTTGTATTTATTAAAATGCTCTTGAAGTGTGTATACATTTTTTTGGGACACTCTGTATATATTTTTAACCTTATGGGAGTTTTGTTCAGCAGAGTGGAGATGTTATCCAGTAGGGTGGGGATTTTGACCTGGACCCTTATTTTGGCTGTTGTATCTAGGGTGACGTTAACCTTTTTCTAAGAAAGTGGAATGACAATTCAATGGAAATTTGATTGCTAATTAGCAGGCTGAGCAACCACGCAGTTAAGTTCTCATGCTGCTATATATATATATATATATATATATATATATATATATATATATATATATTTATATTTATTTTCTTACTTTGCTGATGTTTCATATTTCCAAAATCAAGCCTGCAGTGAGTCTAGTGATGAGGATAAAAAAATCTATAAATATACATGTTGCAATCACACCGCTAGCTTTTCATTGCTGGCTATATTACGAAACCATTTTACCGCAATTTGCTTCAACGAAATTCCATCTAAGAATATCAGGCAGTTACTACACGTGGGTGTGTGTGGGTGTGTGGGGGTGAGTGGGGGTGTGTGTGCGCGTTTAGGGTGAATGGGGATACTTTATCATAATATCAACCACATTCCAGGCCCTGTGTCGATGTAAAAAATTATTATTATTTGGCAGAATCGTTAATGCTTTGTAGCATTTAATCGTGGTTCTTTACGCGTTTTTTGTTCTTATTCTCGTGCTCATAACTCTTGATATCATATATATATATATATATATATATATATATATATATATATATATATATATATATATTTGTTTTTCAAGGTTTTTTATATGAAATCGTGTGTCGAAACAAATATTGTTATACTTGAGCAGGGTCATATTGTTGTAATAATATTGCCAGAAATAATAACAGAACACACTCACTGTTTGGTTAGTTTTTGCTTCTGTATCTTTTATATCTCCATAGTTAATTCATTTGGCCATCAATGTTTATCACTGACTGACCAACGGTCAAAAATACAGATATAAATACATATAGTCTAACAAAGTTCTTTCGTTGCACATCTGCAACATCATCAGTGGTACTATTAAGTTTCCTCCTGTTGTATTGTATGTCTACGCCATTTTTATTTTATCTGTTTATTTATTTATATATTTTTGTCTTCGTCTCTGCGCATGCGTTTTTGACATAAAATCGTGTGTCGAAACAAATATTGTTATACTTCGGAGACGAAGATAAGAATAAATAAATAAATAAACAGATAAAATAAAAATGACGTAGACATACAATACAACAGGAGGAAACTTAATAGTACCACTGATGATGTTGCAGATGTGCAACGAAAGAACTTTGTTAGACTATATGTATTTATATCTGTATTTTTGACCGTTGGTCAGTCAGTGATAAACATTGATGGCCAAATGAATTAACTATGGAGATATAAAAGATACAGAAGCAAAAACTAACCAAACAGTGAGTGTGTTCTGTTATTATTTCTGGCAATATTATTAGAACAATATGCCCCCCCCCCCTATATATATATATATACACACACACACACACACACACACATACACACACACACACACACACACACACACACACACACACACACACACACACACACACACATATATATATATATATATATATATATATATATATATATATATAGAGAGAGAGAGAGAGAGAGAGAGAGAGAGAGAGAAATAATAATAAATTTGAAGACTAAAATCCAAAGAGGGCTCGATAAGGATAAATATATATCAAATATATAAGAACCGTAGAGCAAATATTTATTAAAATAACAGATTAAAGTTTAAGCAAAGACTCGCTGCTTTCACCCTTAACGGGATCTTCTGAAACTAACAAAGTCAATCTGTAAACGCAGAAGTGGATATTTCAAAAAACCTTGCAACCGGAGGAAGACAGGAAGACGAAAGTGAATAGAAGGAAGCTCCCAACTTACTACTGAGAGGGTCGTGGGGCTAGAGTCCTAAAACATACCTTCCAGCGGCTCCTGTGAGAATCAGCCGTCTCCAATTGTTCCAGCTGTAACCCCAAGCAAGACCAGCCGAGCTCATGGATGTTATCCAACCATCTTGCTCGTGGTCTTCCACTGGGTCTTCTGTTGGCTGGTTTTGTCCATAAAATCCGCCCAGCGATATTTTTTTCCTCAGACATTGTAACCTCATGCCTGTAATATCGGAGTTGTGGTCTCTCAATTCGGAGAAGTAGCGGCTCTACCTAGAGCGATTGTCTTATCTCCGAGCTACGCACTCTATCGAGTAAGGTTACTCCAATGACCATTCGAAGGACCCCCATTTCAACCGCTTGTATTCGCAATCGTATTCTAGGCATCGGTTGGCACGAATGCCGAATTGACTTTTAGACCAGCCCCTTCTTCTGATTACCGAATACTGAAGCTGGCGCATTACTGCACCAGCTCCTGCAATTCTTTCACTTAAATCAACCTCCCGCCTGGAACTTCTTCACTGGAACTTCTCCTCCGGGTGAGATTTGTTATATAGAGACGGGTACAGTGGGGACGCGAACCAGATGGAGTCCTAGGAGAGGAAGAGAAGGAAATATGCACAAGAAAGTTACGGAGATTACGGTCGCACTTAAAAGTTGAACTTGGTCGGATTAGAACTCAACTAAATAGTCAAAGCAATTCTAGAGACCTTAACGATGCTAACAGAAATATATTTCTAATTTAGACACAAGGTCAGCAATTTCACGGGCGTTGGTGGGGCGTACAGTCGATTATATCTTCATTTCATTTTATCGACCTCGGAAGGATGAAAGGCAAAGCTGACATCGGCGTGATTTGAATTCATAACGTAAATTGGCAGTAAGTAAATGTTAGGAAACTTTTGTCCTGAAAAAAGAAAAAAGGGACATAGTGATAAAGCCTTCCTCTGGGGTGCAACATGCTGCGACACTTTCTCCGGCAGCAACATGGTGTATTCAGTGATAGACACAAGTTTCGTTACCCGACTAGCTGTTGAAGTAGCTGCCTCTCTCCGATACTCATAGCAGTGGAAACCTCTAGTTTTCTGGGTCCCTGAAACACCTTTCTACTTACTACTATCGGGATGGAATTTGCCACCCACAAGAATGAATCCCATTATTTAAAATGACTCTTTCAGAGCATCTCCTTGCTATTCCCCAGGATAACGACAATATCCTCCCGAGGTTCTGAACGGCAGAATGACAGAACGAGTGAACAAAAGAAGGTAACAACTTATAATTGGCTGGTTCGTGCTGTTGTCGTTGGACACTACATAAATACATAGATGGAAGAAAGGGACTCCTACGGTTACGACGACGAGTGTTCCAGTTGATCCGTTCAACGGAACAGCTTGCTCGTGAAATTACCGTGAAAGTGGCTGAGCATTCCACAGACACGCGAACCCTTACCATAGTTCTTAGGGAGATTCAGCATGACACAGAATGTGACAAGGCTATCCTTTCGAATTACAGGTACAACTCATTTGTGCCAGCTGAGTGGACTGGAGCAACGTGCCACCAGGAATCGAACTCACGAACTTACGATTGTAAGTCACGCGCCTTCACTTCATACATACATACATACATACATACAAGCACACATACATACACGCATACATACATACATACATACATACATACATACATACATACATACATACATACATACATACATACATACATACATACATACATACATACATACATGTAGTCTTGTGTCTATGTTAGAAACCGACTCTCTCTCTATTGGTAAAACTTTGTGATATTATAAAACCAGAAGAACATACATACATACATACATATGGCTGCAATAGCTGGCACCTTCTAAATTTGCAAAACATTCTTGCACGAAATACCTGATTCACAAAAGAGATAGGGATGCAGGCAAAACACCTAGATGTGATAACAAGTGCAGACTCTGCAGAACTAACATCGAGGATATCACCCATGTCATCAGCAGCTGCCTAAAGATGTCATCGCGGTACTATCTACCTACGAGGCATGATCTAGTGGTCAAAACACTGTACAATGCAGTTCGTAAAAAAGATAGCCTCGATAAGAAACACATTAAAAGCTACAACAATGTGGAAGACATCCATGTACATAATATGAAAGAGTACTGGTGGTATGTTCCAGTAAAATCCCCAATAAAATGCAGGCATAACAGACCAGATATTATGATATGGGACAGGGAGAAGAAAACATGCACAGTAGTGGAAATTAGCTGCCCAGCAGATGCCAATATAATATCAAAGATTAGTGAAAAGGAGAATATTTATGCAGAACTGATGAGAAATCTGCAGATACTCAACCCTGATTACACCTTCAGATTTATGCCTGTGATTGTTGGGGCACTGGGATATGTTAGTAACTGCCTCAATACAAATCTTGAGAAGCTAGGCTTCACAGGAACAGAAAAAACACAACTAGTTAGGAAACTACAAGTACAATCCATTAATGGAACAATAAAAATATGTAAAACATTCCAAAAACGTTGCATCTAATAACTGCATATACACATGTACAGATACAAAGCATATACACATGCACACATACAACTCAAAACATCCACATCCACACATACAATAACATTCATATCTACACATGCATGCATACATATCTACCTAGTTGATGTTGTGTAAATTCCAATGAGAGAGTCTTGTGTCTATGTTAGAAACCGACTCTCTATTGGTAAAACTTTGTGAAATTATAAAACCAGAAGAACATACATACATACATACATGGTGGCTGCCAACTCGTTTTCGAGTACGGCCACTACTTTATATCCATGTAGGAGAACTCCTACCGATGCGCTGAACAAGTGTGACTTTTTTAGTCAGCCAGCGACTTGAAAACTCTGGTACAAACACTACACCTGTGACAATTATTGACACATAGTGCTGGGTCAATGGTACCATGTGACGACAAGTGCAGAGAGATCTCCAGATATAAAGCAATGCCTGTGCCGTGAAGCTTTTATAGTGAGCAAAGGCACTGCACAAAGCCAGTCCCACTCTCTTAACCAAGATGATATTTACCAAAAAGAAGAACAAGTCAACATCATTGGATACCATCAGGGTTGCAGGTGTTATATCAGAGTTTTCCTTCTCCTAGAATTCTGCCTTAACAAAGGCTAAGGGGTCATCTCACATACATACATACATACATACATACATACATACATACATACATACATACATACATACATACATACATATGGCTGCAATAGCTGGCACCTTCTAAATTTGCAAAACATTCTTGCGATTCAAGGGATGACAATTTCTTTTTTTTTTATAACCTTGACACCAGGAAGGTGGCCGGTCAAAAATGTACTCGAAATTAAGAGAAAGAGAAACATACATATATACATTACATACTTACAAACCTCCATGCTTCCTAGATTCGCCAACACGCGCACACATGTATATCATGACTCATACACTATTCACTTCACTGACATTTGTATATTATTCTATGCACTATACATGCACCGTTGATGAGTTGTAGTGCACCTGAGCACTGTACACAATAATTTCATTATTATTATAGTTCTTTGTACATAAATACTCTAATTTAAAAAAGAAATAACAACAAATATTAAAATAATTGTCATTGACCTTACGGTAACATAATATCGGTGATAATCAAATATAATTGCAACACAACTATTGTTTTATCTAGCTTTTTGCGTCTTCGATCTAATCAGCGTCTGCGACACCATTACTCGATAAAATAAGTTCGCAGTGATGATGTAGCTTGTGGTTACTTTAGACAGGCGGCAAAAACGATTATAACCATGTGATTGCAACAATTCTATTTATAGATTTTTAAACTAGCCTCCAACCTCACCATTCACCTCATCGACTATTCCATTGCGAAGATTGGTTTCATGTGAAACATATTTTCTTCCTGTCAAAATCGTTTTGCCGTTGAAAAAATAATTGATTAAACGAAAAAAGAAGGAAAAAATGAGAATAAATATTTTTCGATGGTTAATTAAAAGGTCACAGAAATGGCATACATACACGCATGCACGCACACACACACACACAGACACACATATACACAGACACACAAACAAACAAACACACACAGACAGACACACACACACGCACGCACGCACGCACATACACACAGACACACAAACAAACAAACACACACACACACACACACACATACACACACACACACATACACATATATATATGTGCTTTTTCAGTGACCTTTTAATTAATATCTCTCTCTCTCTCTCTCTCTCTCTCTCTCTCTCTCTCTCTCTCTCTCTCTCTCTCTCTCTCTCTGTATATATATATATATATGGAAAAGAATGAAACGAATTTCATTTCTCACTCTTACGTACGGCGTAATTCGGGCTGTTTGTTTACAAACAAACGGAACATTATAATAAATTTTCGGTAAACCCATACGTACACATATATATATATATGTGTGCATGTATGTATATATATATATATATATACATACTACTGTACGTCTGTACACATATATGTATGTACGTATATATATATATATATATATATATATATATATATATATATATATATATATATATATATATATATATATATATATATATATAGATATATATATATATATATATAGATATATATATATATATATATATAGAGAGAGAGAGAGAGAGACCCTTTTCTGGGATAACCTCTTTTGATATCTTGGCAGAATCGATAGAACGTCAGACAAAATGCCTCATAACATCCAGTTACGGGGCATTTACATTCTGAGTTCAAATCCTATGATGGTCAACTTTGTCTTTTATCCTTCAGTGACCAATAAAATAAACCAATAGTCAAGTACTTATGGTAATGTAATCGAAATTGTTTGGCCTTGTGTCTAAATTAGAGACCATTATTTCGGTGGATTGGCAGTATCGGTAGAGGGTCGGGCGCCATGCTTTGCAGCGAAGAGTTACGGCCCTTGCCATTCTGAGTTCAAATCCCGCCGAGGTTAACTTTGCCTTTCATCCTTACGGGGTCGATAAAATAAAGTACCAGTAATGCACCGGGTAATTGCTGGCCTTGTGCCAAAAGTAGAAACAATTATTTCTTTCTTTGGTTCATGCAAAGGTTTCGTTGCCTTTCTAAAGACACCTCTAACTCATCCGTCACTTCCTGCTCGTCCTTAATATCTGGTCATTTCTTTCTCACCGGTTTCCACACGTTATAATAATGGTTTTATAACCATCTGTGGTTTACCTCTGGACTTATTGGTTTCTACTCATTTTTGAATGGTAGAAATAGCTAGCGAATTACCAGACTTCTTAGAGCACAGGAGAAAATATCTTGGGGTATTTGTTCCGGCTCTCTGCGCTCTAAGTTCAAATCTTGTACAAGTGTTATTTACCAGAGCCCCCGAGTCAAACCATGCCCGTGAGTGAAACGGGCTAAAGAGAAACTGTTAGGAATCCCGAAGGATGTACTGTACCGGTAATTCCAAGGGTCAACTCTGTTACATGATTTGTCCTACAAAATCTCCCTCAGAATTACCTTAAATGAACAAGTGTCAGTAGAATGCTCATCCACTTACACTAGAGGTTCTCAAACCTTTTGGGCCACTGCCCACCTCACGGACACGTAATGCCCTCAGCACCCCACCCCTATTTCCAGAGAGACCTGGCTACACGCAAATTGTAAATAATATATAATAAATAAAATCGTCAATTTATATATGATAAATAATTGTTTCTATTTTAGGCACAAGGCCAGCAATTACCCCACGGCATTACTGGTAAATTAATGTGTAAGTCAGAGGTTTTCAAAGTGGGTGCTACCCCCACCCGGTGGGGGGTAGGGGTGAGAAGGTCCAGGGGTACCGAGGGAGCGGTAGAGATGATATACTAGTATATTAAATATCAAATAGTACATATATATATAAATATGATAAAATTAAAAAATATATTTATTTATATATAGTATATATTATATTATTTATCATAGCGGTAGAGCGTCGGACAACATGCTTTGCGACGTAGAGTTATGGCCCTTTATGTTCTGAGTTCAAATCCCGCCGAGGTTAACTTTGCCATTCAACCTTACGGGGTCGATAAAATAAAGTTAACCTCGGCGGGATTTGAACTCAGAACATAAAGGGCCATAACTCTACGTCGCAAAGCATGTTGTCCGACGCTCTACCGCTATGATAAATAATATAATATATACTATATATAAATAAATATATTTTTTAATTTTATCATATTTATATATATATGTACTATTTGATATTTAATATACGAGTATATCATCTCTACCGCTCCCTCAGTACCCCTGGACCTTCTCACCCCCACGCCCCGCCGGGTGGGGGTAGCACCCACTTTGAAAACCTCTGACTTACACATTAATTTTATAAGCAACTGGAACACTTCTCATCGAAGCTGACGGAGTTCCATTTAGTGTGTGTGTGTCTATGTGTGTGTGTATGTATGTGTGTGTGTGTGTGTGTGTGTGTCTGTGTATGTATGTGTATGTGTGTGTGTATGTCTGTGTGTGTGTGTGTGTCTGTGTTCATTTGTCGATTCCAGCCATATTATATCATTGGACTGCGGCCATGGTGGATAATCACTTTCGGCTGTTTCATTCGATTATATTGACCTCGGTACTTAGTTTATCGACCTTAGACACTGATAAACACATGCTAGCGCCCACACACACACACACACACACACACACACACACACACACACACACACACACACACACACACACACACATACATTCACACACACATACATTCACACATAAGTACACAGCACTATTGTGTACTTATGTGTGAATAAATTACACATACTAACTGATTAGATGGTATACACTACTTAGTAATATATCAAGATTGAAATTATTGTTCAACTTTTTGACAGCGAGCAATCATCTGTAAGTCAGGCAACTCTATTAACAACAATATTACACTTTACAAGCTGTGTGTGTGTGTGTGTGTGTGCACATATGTATGTATTTATGAAGGTACGGAGCTTAGTGGTTTCGGCCCAGGATCTCAATGTCGTGAGTTCAATTCCCTGACTGAGCGATACGTTGTGGTCTTCAGCTAAACACTATCTTTTCACTCAGCTGGCAAAAATGGGTTATACATGTAATTGAAAGAGATAACCTTGTCATATACTGTGTCACGAGGAATGTTCCCGATATTGGCTTTGGTTGTGCGTGCGTGTGTATGTATGTATGTATGTTTGTATGTATGTTTGTATGTATGTATGTTTGTATGTATGTATGTTTGTATGTATGTATGTATGTGTTTGAGCTCTTAAGAGTCAATGGCCATCCAAAATCAACGGGAGAGATGACCCCTTAGCCTTTGTCAAGGCAGAATTCTAGGAGAAGGAAAACTCTAATATAACACCTGCAACTCTGATGGTATCCAATGATGTTGACTTGTTCTTCTTTTTGGTAAATATCATCTTGGTTAAGAGAGTGGGACTGGCTTTGTGCAGTGCCTTTGCTCACTATAAAAGCTTCACGGCACAGGCATTGCTTTATATCTGGAGGTCTCTCTGCACTTGTCGTCACATGGTACCATGGGCCCAGCACTATGTGTCAATAATTGTCACAAGTGTAGTGTTTGTACCAGAGTTTTCAAGTCGCTGGCTGGACTAAAAAGTCACACTCGTTCAGCGCATCGGTGGGAGTTCTCCTACATGGATATAAAGTAGTGGCCGTACTCGAAAACGAGTTGGCAGCCACCATGTTTGTATATATGTATGTATACATGTATGTATGTATGTATGTATGTTTGTATATATGTCAAGTGGCTCTCGAGTGCTACTGGTAACATGTAATCCAGTACAACCTCTCTCATGGTCGGTTCGTTGGCGACTAAACCGGCAACCCCACCAAGCTTGCTTGGTGAGGAGGGTGATATTTGGACACCCTGCGGGATGAAATACAAGACCCGGCAAAGGGCGGATGAACTCAGCAGAGTCAACGGGCATCGAAATAGTACTTTTTTTTTTTCACCGGGTGTGAAAGGTCCCAGAGAGGGAAACTCTGAAAAAAAAACCTGCGTTTCGGAAGCATCCGATGATGTTGACCAGTTCTCCTTTTTGGGTAGTGATTTCAATGCCCAGAGAGTGAGAAACTTTCAAATCACAGACATTGTTTGTTCAGGATCTGTTACAGGTTCATGTGGCTGGCTGTAGCTTAAAAGTGCACCATTTTCTCTAATCTGACAAGCGATTGCAATACTCTTAGCAGAGTTTTCAGTCATCATGTATGTATGTACGGTGAGTATCACATATTAGATATAATCTCCTGAGCAGCCATCGCTGCGATCGCTTCTTGGAGTCGATTCCTATATATATAATTGTTTCTACTTTAGGCACAATGCCAGTAATTTGAAGGGGAGGGGAAAGTCGATTAAATGAACTCCAGTGCATTACTGGTTCTTTATTTTACCTACCCCGTAAGAATGAAAGACAATTCTAACCTCGGTAGGATTTGTACTCAGATCGTAAAGGGGCGTAACTCTATACTGCAAAGCATGGTGCTCGACGCCCTAGGAATCTCTCTCTCCTCAAAGAAAAATTAAAGACCCATGTTTTCCAGTCCTCAGCCAACTTATATAGTCCAACATCTTGCTACTACCTCCCCACCCTTCTTATATCTTTCTTACTGGGGTGGATCTTCCATATATGACTATATTCGTTCCTTTCCATCAATAATCCAGAGAAGGGTTTCTCAAGCTTTTTCAAACGCGGAACGCTCTTTGGTTCAGAAACTTTTTGGGGAACCCCAAAGTCTAATACTGTTATATGGTCCGAATATTAATATATTCCTCTACCTTTTTTCACGGAACCCCAGACACACCTCCTTTGTGGAACCTTTGGGTTCTACGGAACCCACATTGGGAACAACTGATCCACAGAAGGGTTTCGGTGATCTTGATCTTCCCAATACTTTCTTTCTTAACTCATTTCTTCGTTCGATCTTCTATATTTGGATCGTATGTCTGATGATGTTTACTCATTCAAGTCACCATAATCTACCATACTTTACTACATCACAGTCTACCATACTTTACTACACTACAGTCTACCATACTTTACTATACTACAGTCTATCATATTTTACTACACTACAGTCTACCATACTTTACTACACTACAGTCTACCATACTTTACTATACTACAGTCTACCATTCTTTATTACACTACAGTCTACCATACTTTATTACATTACAGTCTACCATACTTTACTACAGTCTACTGTATTTTGTTCGTGGATTAATTTATTCCTTCTCCCACGCAAGTTAAATAAAGACTAAGTATCTTCAATGATTCCGCAGTAATTAACTTCACTAATTAGTTTACCATGGACGGGCAAATGAATGAATTTAATGAATTTCTTTCGTACGCGTCATTGCTCCACTTTACATTCATTATTTCATCAACATTGTCACCCCTGTCACCACTATCAGCAACAGCAGCAGAACCACCACCATAACCACTACCACCACTATCAGCAGCACTACTACTACTACTACTACTACTACTACTACTACTACTACTACTACTACTACTACTACTACTACCCCCTATAACATCACCATAATTAACACCACTACTACCACCACCTATATCATCACAATCACCACTCTTACCATCACCTATATCACCACCACATTCTTATCACCACCAAAACTAACACCGACACCGCCAATAACATTATCCTTATAATCATGAATTAGTTGCTTAGTGTTGGTTTGTTGTTGATGTAGGTAATGGCGATAACAACTGAATAATAGAATGAACTCTATATATAATGAACACAACCACAAGGATATGGTCCGAACGTGGAAGAGCCGAACTCCCACTGTCATCGCCTCCATCTCTCTCGCCCTCCCCATCTCTCTGTATAGTGAGCAAATGGGGCCCCCCACGTGCTGGCCGCCCCACAGCCCCGACGGACAGAATGGAGTATGCGTTTCCCCGGAGGATGGTAAGGGAGATGCGCTGGAAGAGCCATTCCAACTGGCGGGGCTCACACCTGCGGCTGGCCAGCTCAGCGCCTATGGTGGTGAGTAGGGAGGTAGCCCTAGGGCCAAGGACAGCAGAAGTCTGCACTGCCAAGGGCACGACCGCAAACCTGTCGGAGAGCGACCGGTACTTATAATCATTATCATCATCATAGAGCAAATAAAAGTAGCCTATACATGGTCATACTGCCAGCTAGAGTTAGCAGTCAAATCTTGTTCAGAAATACTACATTGTATATTGTCATATATTGTACACTATATCTGAATAAAAAGACTGATTGGTCACGGCTGGAACGTCTTTGATAATAGATCTATTCTTCATCGTCTGTCTGACTAACCTTCTTTCTACCCTCTCTGGTATTACTTTAAAGTCGTCGTGTGTCATGTTGTTGTGAGTCACCTCTGCATTTACCCTAGATTTATACTGTTGCCCAAAGGTCACATCAAAGCCAAACGTTAGTCTATTCAAATTAATGTTTCCACTTTCTAAATTGTTGGCGTTGGTGCCTCGACAAAATGCACCCAGTACACTCTGTATAGTATGACTGTATGTGCTATAAAATGCACTTATTACACTCTATAAAATGATTAGCATTAGGAATGGCATTTTATGATGTAAAACGCTTTTTTGAAGTGTTTATATTTATCTGAAAATCTTCCGTCATAATTTTATCTGTGGACCTTTGGTAAGTTGGATAATGAAAAACTTAGTTACATTACTAAACCCCTCTAAATTCTTGATTATTTTCAAAATTAATTGAATATTTGAACACCCCAGACAGCGTCTGTCATTAGTAATATAGTGATGAAAGCGTTAAATGTTTAGTTCTGTCTTTATGTTTGATTTTTTTCTATCATCTGTTTTTGTTTTAGAAACTAATCTGAGAGTATGTTTATCTTATTGAGTCTACCGCTTCTAAACTTTCGTCTCCGAACTACTATTTTTCAAACTAGTTTTCGACGGCGCCCTCCACCTCCAGGCTACAATGTTTATACCTTGAGAAGAATAGATACCCAATAACATGCTTATAAATGGTAAAGGGTAAAGACCCCCTTCGGTCACGAATGACCATGGGATTTGCACCTAGAAAGTTCCCCTCCGAGACACAAGTCCGAGCAAGGTTGTTTGAGGGAAACCAACCGTCACCCATACATACCAGTCTCTCCTCTTCACACCACCGATGTTATCCAAGGGAAAGACAAAGGCTGATACAGCTTGGCTCCAATCACGTTGCAACTCATTTCTACAGCTGAGTAAACTGGGGCAACATGAAATAAAGAGTTTTACTGAAGAACACAACGCAAAGCTCGGTCCGAGAATCGAACTCACAACCTCGCGATTGTAAGCCCGACGCTCTAACCACTAAGACATGCTTATATTCTATTAATAACAAAGTACTTGAAAATTTGTACAAATATCTTAACCGTAAAAAACGTATTATCTTTGCAAACCCCAGGCTGGGAACCGCAGTACTATAGCAACGCTATATATATCAAGAACTATGTAAATATAAATGAAATGGTCAGTCTAATTTTCTAGAACACAGCGGTGTGCTGGAGGAAAATGTGGAAGCAGGAATATCTACAAAAGCGATTATAATATAATATAGGAAAAGGAAGAAAGCATTGGGAAATTGGAAATATGA
>OZ024742.1:39904201-39916701 GCA_964016885.1 Eledone cirrhosa | reverse complement strand
TCATATATATGTATATATATGTGTGTGTGTGTGTGTCTGTATTTGTATATGCATGCCTATATATGTGTATATAAGTATGTGTGTATGTATGTGTGTGTATGTATGTGTGTATGTGTGTGTGCGTGGTGCATTGGTAGGGTGGTTAGAACATAGTATAGAATTCGTTCTATGCTTTGCAGTATTCGTTCCGGGTCTCTGCGTTCTGAGTTCAGCTTTGTTCCTGTCGAGATCAGGTTTGCCTTTTACACTTCTGAGGTCGATAAGACTATCAGGCAAGTACTGGCGTCGATTCTTCCACACACACACACACTCTCTCTCTCTCTCTCTCTCGCCCCCCCCCTCTCTCTCTCAGGAAGAAATCGGATGTGTTCAGGCCTAGTGAGGAGATGGGCTCCACCAGGTTTAAAAGATACTTAAGAAACACCATATGTCACTACGACTCCACCGGGAGTTACGGGTCCAGCCATCCTTTCATACACACACACACACATACATATACACTTACATATATACATACATACACATACATACACGTACACTTACATACATACATAAACACTTACATACATACATATACTCTTACATACATACATGATGGCTGCCCCCTGGTTATCGAGTCTGGCCATTGCACGATATAACATTATTAATAATTATTAATTAATTCTATCGTGCAATGCTTGTGCGTGAAGATATTTTTTAAAGTGGGGAAAGACTGTGCACTGAGCCAATCCCACTCTCTGAGCGACAGTAGCTATAACCCGAAAAGAAGAAAAGCTCAACATCATCGGTAACTACTGAGCAGAAGTTTTATATCGGAGTTATCCCAGTCCTTCACTCCCAGTGGTTTAACCGCGCGATCGGGTGTCCAGCCCGACTATTTCTATGTCCCCGCGCATATAAATACATATGCACCCATGCATATGCACATATATATATACACACATATGTACATGTGTATATACATATTTACACACTTATGAGTTCTTCCACCATTTGTCAGGTTTTGTGTTTTGTCCTGCAGGGTGTCCAAAATCACCCTCCTCACCAGTAAACTTGGTGGGGTTACCGGTTTAGTCGCCGACGACCCGACCATGCGACAGGTTGTACTGGGTTACATGTTACCAGTAGCACTCAAGAGTGACCCGACATACACATACATACATACATATACACTTACATACTATATACGTAATTCATGCATAAATATATACACATATACATACACACACACACACACGTACTTACATACATAAATACATACGTAAACACACACACGTGCGTGCGCACATGCACGCACATACACACAGACACACATACATATATATACATGCATACATACATACATACATATATACACACATTCTTACATACATACATACGCACGTACATACATACGTACGTACATACATACGTACGTACATACATACATACATACACACACACATACATACATACATACATACATACATACATACATAGATACATACATACATACATACATACATACATGGTGGCTGCCAACTCATTTTCGAGTACGGCCACTACTTTATATCCATGTAGGAGAACTCCTACCGATGCGCTGAACGAGTGTGACTTTTAAGTCCAGCCAGCGACTTGAAAACTCTGGTACAAACACTACACTTGTGACAATTATTGACACATAGTGCTGGGCCCATGGTACCATGTGATGACAAGTGCAGAGAGATCTCCAGGTATAAAGCAATGCCTGTGCCGTGAAGCTTTTATAGTGAGCAAAGGCACAGCACAAAGCCAGTCCCACTCTCTTAACCAAGATGATATTTACCAAAAAGAAGAACAAGTCAACATCATTGGATATCATCAGGGTTACAGGTGTTATATCAGAGTTTTCCTTCTCCTAGAATTCTGCCTTGACAAAGGCTAAGGGGTCATCTCTCCCGGTGATTTTGGATGGCCATTGACTCTTAAGAGCTCCTTTGCCCTTTGACAGGTTTTGTTTTTAGTCCTGCAGGATGTCCAAAGTCGCCCTCCTCACCAAGAAACCTTGGTGGGGTTGCCAGTTTAGTCGCCAATGACCCGACCATGAGACAGGTTGTACTGGGATACATGTTACCAGTAGCACCAACTGGTGACCTGACATGATACATACATACATACATGGTGGCTGCTAACTCGTTTTCGAGTACGGCCACTACTTTATATCCATGTCGGAGAACCCCTACCGATGCGCTGAACGAGTGTGACATTTTAGTCCAGTCAGCGACTTGAAAACTCTGGTACACACACTACACTTGCGACAATAATTGACACATAGTGCTGGGCCCATGGTACCATGTGACGACAAGTGCAGAGAGATCTCCAGATATAAAGCAATGGCTGTGCCGTGAAGCTTTTATAGTGAGCAAAGGCACTGCACAAAGCCAGTCCCACTCTCTTAACCAAGATGATATTTACCAAAAAGAAGAACAAGTCAACATCATTGGATACCATCAGGGTTGCAGGTGTTATATCAGAGTTTTCCTTCTCCTAGAATTCTGCCTTGACAAAGGCTAAGGGGTCATCTCTCCCAGTGATTTTGGATGGCCATTGACTCTTAAGAGCTGCTTTGCCCTTTGACAAGTTTTGTTTTTAGTCCTGCAGGATGTCCAAAGTCACCCTCCTCACCAAAAAACCTTGGTGGGGTTGCCAGTTTAGTCGCCAACGACCCGACCATGAGACAGGTTGTACTGGGATACATGTTACCAGTAGCACCAACTGGTGACCTGACATACATACATACATACATACATACATACATACATACATACATACATACATACATACATACATACATACATACATACATACATACATAAAAAAAAAATCATTCGAATAGCGACTGATCTGGAGGAGAGATGTGGAATAAAGCCTGATATAAATCTCTCACCCAGAAAAATCGGAAGATCCTATTCAATGTTCAAACAAGATGAAAACATTGACCAATTTACAGAAAAAGTTGTGATGGATACTTGAGACGTAAAACACAGACCATAGAGGGGATAAACCACTCAAAAAGCCTGGCATGGATTCCGATAAGTTTATGACATCACACCTTGAGGGATATCTCTATGCAATACAGGAACAAGAACTCCATACCAAATATCTGCTGCACAAAAGAGGAGGGCCAGCAGCTGACAATAAATGTAGGCTATGTAAAACAAAGATCGAGGATGTAAGCCACATTGTTGCCAGCTGCGAAAGAATGTCATCTCGCTACTACCTCCCCATGAGACACGATGGGATAGCTAGAACCATCTGGAACGCACTTCGGAAAACAAAATTAACAACAAACGAGGAGGAATATATTGAGACAGATGGCACTAAGAAATACTGGTGGAACCTGAAAATAAAAACTACCACCAAATTAAAGCACAACCGGCCTGATATTGTAGTTTGGGACTACACATTGAAAACGTGTTCTGTTGTGGAGATCAGTTACCCACTTGATGTAAACGTTGTCAGAAAAATACAGGAGAAGGAGGACATCTACGGACCATTGATGAGGAGTTTACAAATCCAGTATCCAAGATACACCTTTAGGTTCATACCCATCATTATTGGAGTTACGGGTTATAGACCAACCCGCTTGGACCAAAGTATGACTGGACTTGGATTTGCGGACAAAAAGCGCAGCTCCCTAATTCATAGTCTACAAATGGCTGCGATAGCTGGCACCTTCAAAATTTGCAAAACATTCTTGCGATTCAAGGGATGACAATTTCTTTTCTTTTACAACCTTGCCACCCGGAAGGTGGCCGGTCAAAAAAATATATTCGAAATTAAGAGAAAGAGACATACATACATAGATACATACATACATACATACATACATACATACATACATACATACATACATACATACATGTGTGCATGTATGTATGTTGTATATATATGTATTGAGAGACAAAGAAAGAGCAATAAAAGATTTAACTATACATTAGCAAATATGTACATTAGACACATCGTATATAAATGTATACATACTTGAATACCAACCTACAGCTAACCTTCATTCCTAAACACCTACCTGTCTATTCATACACTAATCTAGCCACCTACCTACCTTCCTAACTACCTGCCCGTCCTACCTATCTACCTTCCTAACTACCTGCCCGACCCACCTACCTACGTTCCTACCTACCCACCTACCTACCTACTTACTTACCTACCTACCCACCTACCTACCTTTCTACCTACCTACCTATGAATCTACCTCCCTATGAAACTACCTGCCCCACTACCTACCTACCTTAATACAAAATACATACATGCGTAAACTTATTCATTCCGACTTACCTGACAATTTATTATATATATTGAGATACATACATATTTCAATACATAAATACATACATATACAAACAAACATACATACATAACATACATACATATAGAAACATGCATACATACATATATTCTTACATACTTACATACTTACATACTTACTTACATATAATCATGCACATACATACTTACATACATGATGGCTGCCCCCTCGTTATCGAGTATGGCCATTACACGATATACCATTATTAATAATTATTAATTAATTCTATCGTGCGGTGGATTGACAGTATCGGTAGAGGGTCGGACGCCATGCTTTCCAGCATAGTTACGTCCCTTTACGATCTGAGTTCAAATCCCGCCGAGGTTGACTTTGCCTTTCATCCTTCCGGGGTCGATAAAATAAAGTACCAGTAATACACTGGTTAATTGCTGGCCTTGTGCCTAAAGTAGAAACAATTAATTAATTCTATCGTGCAATGCCTGTGCGTGAAGATATTTTTTTAAATGAGGAAAGACTGTGTACTGAGCCAATCCCACTCTCTGAGCGACAGTAGCTATAACCCGAAAAGAAGAAAATATCATCATCGGTAACTACTGAGCCACAGATTTTATATCGGAGTTATCCCAGTTTCCTGAGTTGCCTTCTCCTAGAAGAATGCCCTGACAAAGGCTAGGGGTCCTTCACTCCCAGTTGTTTAACTTACATACATACATACATACATACATACATACATACATACATTCATGCATATACATACATACTTACATCCATACAATCATACATATATACATACACACACTCTCTCTCTCCATATCTCTCTCTCTTTCACACACACACATATATATATAGTAAATATTTTACACTATGTATCAACTTATTCACGAATATATATCCGTGTAATTACTCAGGCTCAAACACATACATACACACACACACACACACACACACACACATACATATATATATATATATATATATATATATATTAGCATAAGTAAATAGAATTGAACTACGTTTATACATTCCAGCAAAAACCCCTGTATGTATGTATGTATGTACGTATGTATGTATGTATGTATGTATGTATGTATGTATGTATGTATGTATGTATGTATGTATGTATGTACGTATGTATGTATGTATGTATGTATGTATGTATGTTCTTCTGGTTTTATAATTTCACAAATGTTTACTAATAGAGAGAGAGTCGGTTTCTAACATAGACATAAGACTCTCTCATTGGAATTTACACAACATCAACTAGCTAGATATGTCTGTATGTCTGCCTGCATGCGTGTGTAGGTATGGATGTTATTGTATGTGTGGATGTGGATGTTTTGAGTTGTATGTGTGCATGTGTATATGCTTTGTATCTGTACATGTGTATATGCAGTTATTAGATACAAAATATTTGGAATGTTTTACATATTTTTACTGTTCCATTAATGGATTGTACTTGTAATTTCCTAACTAGTTGTGTTCTTTCTGTTCCTAAAAAGCGTAGCTTCTCAAGATTTGTATTGAGGCAGTTACTAACTTGTCCCAGTGCCCCAATAATTACAGGCATAAATCTGAAGGTGTAATCAGGGTGGAGTATCTGCAGATTTCTCATCAGTTCTGCATAAATATTATCCTTTTCGCTAATCTTTGATATTATATTGGCATCTGCTGGGCAGCTAATTTCCACTACTGTGCATTCTTTCTTCTCCCTGTCCCATATCATAATATCTGGTCTGTTATGCCTGCATTTTATTGGGGTTTTTACTGGAACATTCCACCAGTACTCTTTCATATTATGTACATGGATGTCTTCCACATTGCTGCAGCTTTTAATGTGTTTATTATCGGGGCTATTTTTTTACGTATGTATGTATGTATGTATGTATGTATGTATGTATGTATGTATGTATGTATGTATGTATGTATGTATGTATGTATGTATGTATGTATGGTAACATGTATCCCAGTACAACCTGTCTCATGGTCGGGTCGTTGGCGACTAAACTGGCAACCCTACCAAGGTTTCTTGGTGAGGAGGGTGACTTTGGACATCCTGCAGGACTAAAAACAAAACCTGTCAAAGGACAAAGGAGCTCTTAAGAGTCAATGGCCATCCAAAATCACCGGGAGAGATGACCCCTTAGCCTTTGTCAAGGCAGAATTCTAGGAGAAGGAACACTCTGATATAGCACCTGCAACTCTGATGGTATCCAATGATGTTGACTTGTTCTTTTTGGTAAATATCATCTTGGTTAAGAGAGTGGGACTGGCTTTGTGCAGTGCCTTTGCTCACTATAAAAGCTTCACGGCACAGGCATTGCTTTATATCTGGAGATCTCTCTGCACTTGTCGTCACATGGTACCATGGGCCCAGCACTATGTGTCAATTGTTGTCACACGTGTTGTGTTTGTAACAGAGTTTTCAAGTCGCTGGCTGGACTAAAAAGTCACACTCGTTCAGCGCATCGGTAGGGGTTCTCCTACATGGATATAAAGTAGTGGCCGTACTCGAAAACGAGTTGGCAGCCACCATGTATGTATGTATGTATGTATGTATGTATGTATGTATGTATGTATGCATGCATGAATGTATGTATGTGTATGTATGTATGTTCTTCTGGTTTTATAATTTCACAAATTTTTTCCCAATAGAGTGAGAGTCAGTTTCTAACATAGACACAAGACTCTCTCATTGGAATTTACACAACATCAACTAGGTAGATATGTATGTATGCATGCATGTGTAGATATGGATGTTATTGTATGTGGGGATGTGTATGTTTTGATCAGTATGTATGCATGTGTATATGCTTTGTATCTGTACTTGTGTATATGCAGTTATTAGATGCAACATTTTTGGAATGTTTTACATACTTTTTCTGTTCCATTAAAGGATTGTACTAGTAATTTCCTAACTAGTTGTGTTCTTTCTGTTCCTGTGAAGCCTAGCTTCTCAAGATTTGTATTGGGGCAGTTACTAACATACCCCAGTGCCCCAATAATCATAGGCATACATCTGAAGGTGTAATCAGGGTGGAGTATCTGCAGATTTCTCATCAGTTCTGCATAAATATTCTCCTTTTCACTAATCTTTGATATTATATTGGCATCTGCTGGGCAGCTAATTTCCACGAATGTGCGTGCTTTCTCCGCCCTGTCCCATATCATAATATCTGGTCTGTTATGCCTGCATTTTATTGGGGTTTTTTACTGGAACATTCCACCAGTATTCTTTCATACTATGTACATGGATGTCTTCCACATTGATGTAGCTTTTAATGTGTTTATTATCGGGGCTATCGTTTTTACGTATGTATGTATGTATGTATGTATGTATGTATGTATGTATGTATGTATGTATGTATGTATGTATGTATGTATGTATGTCAGGTCACCAGTTGGTGCTGCTGGTAACATTTATCCCAGTACAACCTGTCTCATGGTCGGGTCGTTGGCGACTAAACTGGCAACCCCACCTAGGTTTTTTGGTGAGGAGGGTGACTTTGGACATCCTGCAGGACTAAAAACAAAACTTGTCAAAGGGCAAAGCAGCTCTTAAGAGTCAATGGCCATCCAAAATCACTGGGAGAGATGACCCCTTAGCCTTTGTCAAGGCAGAATTCTAGGAGAAGGAAAACTCTGATATAACACCTGCAACCCTGATGGTATCCAATGATGTTGACTTGTTCTTCTTTTTGGTAAATATCATCTTGGTTAAGAGAGTGGGACTGGCTTTGTGCAGTGCCTTTGCTCACTATAAAAGCTTCACGGCACAGGCATTGCTTTATACCTGGAGATCTCTCTGCACTTGTCGTCACATGGTACCATGGGCCCAGCACTATGTGTCAATAATTGTCACAAGTGTAGTGTTTGTACCAGAGTTTTCAAGTCGCTGGCTGGACTAAAAAGTCACACTCGTTCAGTGCATCGGTAGGAGTTCTCCTACATGGATATAAAGTAGTGGCCGTACACGAAAACGAGTTGGCGGCCACCATGTATGTATGTATGTAGTATGTATGTATGTATGAATGTATGTATGTGTATGTATGTATGTATGTTTTCTCTTTCTCTTAATTTTGAGTATATTTTTTGACCGGCCACCTTCCTGGTGGCAAGGTTGTAAAAGAAAAGAAATTGTCATCCCTTGAATCGCAAGAATGTTTTGCAAATTTTGAAGGTGCCAGCTATCGCAGCCATTTGTAGACTATGAATTAGGGAGCTGCGCTTTTTGTCCGCAAATCCAAGTTCAGTCATACTTTGGTCCAAGCGGGTTGGTATATAACCCGTAGCACCAATAATGATGGGTATGAAGCTAAAGGTGTATCTTGGATACTGGATTTGTAAACTCCTCATCAATGGTCCGTAGATGTCCTCCTTCTCCTGTATTTTTCTGACAACGTTTACATCAAGTGGGCAGCTGATCTCCACAACAGAACACGTTTTCAATGTGTGGTCCCAAACTACAATATCAGGCCGGTTGTGCTTTAATTTGGTGGCAGTTTTTATTTTCAGGTTCCACCAGTATTCCTTAGTGCCATCTGTCTCAATATATTCTTCCTCGTTTGTTGTTGATTTTGTTTTCCGAAGTGCGTTCCAGATGGTTCTAGCTATCCCATCGTGTCTCATGGGGAGGTAGTAGCGAGATGACATTCTTTCGCAGCTGGCAACAATGTGGCTTACATCCTCGATCTTTGTTTTACATAGCCTACATTTATTGTCAGCTGCTGGCCCTCCTCTTTTGTGCAGCAGATATTTGGTAGGGAGTTCTTGTTCCTGTATTGCATAGAGATATCCCTCAAGGTGTGATGTCATAAACTTGTCGGAACTCCATGCCAGGCTTTTTGAGTGGTTTATCCCCTCTATGGTCTGTGTTTTACGCCTCAAGTATCCATGCACAACTTTTTCTGTAAATTGGTCAATTTTTTTTTCTTGTTTGAACATTGAATAGGATCTTCCGATTTCTCTGGGTGAGAGATTTATATCGGGCTTTATTCCATATCTCTCCTCCAGATCAGTCGCTATTCTAATGATATTTCTTTTTTCATGGTCATAAACCTGGGCAAGATGGTTGCCAACCTTTTTCCTCTGTTGAAGGTGTTGCTTCAGTGTCACTATCCGGGTCTCATATGTTGTTAATATAGATTTTAGACCCCGGCCACCTTCCTTGCGTGAGAAGTATAGCCTATCCACATCACCATTGATGTTAAAGTTCCCAGTAACACTGAGAAGTTTTCGAGTTCTAACATCCATCTCACTTAGTTCTTGCAATGACCAGTTCAGTAGGCCAAATGTTGGCGTTAGAATTGGCACAGCATAAGTATTGTGGGCAATGTATTTGTTGTATGCTGACAGTTCTGATGACCATATTTTCTTTACTCTTCTGAGGTATTCAGTTCTGGTTCTCTCCTTATTTATGGGTCCATCATATCTGACATTCTCATCCTGTCCAAGATATCTGTAGTTGTCACCTGACTGCAGAGGTTGTATTGTCAGGCCGTTCATCTCTAGATTTCTAGAGGAGGGCACAGCTCTTCCACGTTTTACTGCCAAATATGCACACTTGGACTCACCAAATTTCATTTTGATGTCGGTTGAAAATTGTGTAATGAGGTCCAATTGTTTCTTGATGTCATTGATATTTGGCCCATACAACTTCAGGTCATCAACAAAGAAAAGATGGGAGATACTTCTGGTCCCACTTCTTTGTCGACCTTGTTTCCTGAGTAGGTAAGATAGTGGATTCAGTGAGAGAACGAAGAGTAGCACTGACAAGCTATCACCCTGAAAGATGCCCTTCTGGTAATGTATCTTATCAGTCTTAACCTGCTCCTTCTCACCTCTAAGGATCAAACTGGTGTACCAGTTCTTGGTCAGGCGTTCAACAGCAGCTACCAATGGTTGTGGGACTTTAGCTAACTGTAAAGCCTTAACAATCCACCCATGAGGTACACTATCAAATGCTTTTTGATAGTCCAGCCACACGACAGTCATGTTTCTGCGATTCTTTGTTGTTTTTTCCTGAATCATTTTGTTAGTTAGTAGGTGATCTATGCAACCCCACACCTCCCTCTTTCCACCAGCTTGCTCAGGTGTTATGATGTTGTTGGTAGCACAGTGATCCTGTAAGAACAGGTTAAGGCACCCAGTATATAATTTATACATGATGTTTTGGCAGGCAATTGGGCGGTAATTTTTAGCAAGGGTGGTTTGGCTATTTTGGGGAATGAGGAGAGTAGAGGCAGTTGATAACCATCTGGGCAGTTCTTGTGTGCCCTTAATGGTTTCTGTAAACAGCCGTATGAGATCTTGCCGATAGAAAGTGAAATTCTTCAACCAGTATCCTGTAATGAGGTCTGGGCCTGGCGATTTCCTATTCGACATTTTCTGTAGAGCTGTTTCCAGTATTGACCCATCTATGTCATATTGTTTTGTCTGGACATGTTGGCAGTAGTCCTGTTCCAGTTCTTTTAGCCAATTAGCTTGTCTGTTGAATCCGTCATCCGTTTCCCATACAGATCTCCAGTAGCTCTCAACCTGTTCTTTTGAAGGGGTGTCATTTACAGGGATTGAGCTTTTGCCACCGAAGCTGCGATAAACTGATTTAGGATCTCTGGCAAACAATCTATTTAGCACTTGTCGTTTATGTGCTGTTGACTTATATTTTAGTCTTTCTGTTGTAGCTGTGAGTTGTTGTTTCAACTGGTGTAATTTGGAGTTCAAAGTTTTAAATTTTGTATCTCCAAATCTTCTCTCTAACTTTTTCTTTAGGTCTTCCTGGTGTTGTGTGAAGTTGCTCTCTATGTTGCATGTATGTATGTATGTATGTATGTATGTATGTGTGTGAGTGTGTATGTGTGTATGTATGTGAGTGAGTGTGTGTGCATATGTATGTGTGTGTAAATATGTGTGTGTAAATATGTATGTATATATGTATGTATATATGTATGTGTATATGTATGTATGTGTGTAAATATGTATGTATGTATGTATGTATGTATGTATGCATGTATGTATGTGTATGTATGTATGTATGTATGTATGTATGTATGTATGTATGTATGTATGTATGTATGTGTGTATGTATGTGTGTATATATATGGTGTGTAATTATGTAAGTATGCATGTATACGTAGGTAGGTAGGTAGGTAGCTACCTAGACCGATACCTGTAAAGCGGGTATTTTACAATTACGTTATGAGATAATTAGATGTGTGTGTGTGCTCACGTGTATGTCTGTGTGTGTATGTGTCTGGTCAGAGAAAATCTAAACTATAATAAAGTAAGGAGTGCGGGAATGCGTCCAGAATATTTTTTTTTATCCCGTTTGTAAAATAAGTTGGATTACTTTGAATAAATAATGAATGAATATTACATAATTTATCTACTAAATTTCGTTATTTTTGATTAAATATAAATAAATTTGTTGCTTATTTTAAGATTCACTTCTTTAAAATTTTCAAATGTCAACACTTCCGGTTAGTGATCGCTTAAATAAACATTCATATATTTCCGTCACTAATTATCTCCTAATGCAGTTTATATATAATTGTTTCTACTTTAGGCACAAGGCCAACAATTACCCAGTGCATTACTGGTACTTTATTTTATCGACCCCGTAAAGATGAAAGGTAAAGTCAACCTCGGCGGGATTTGAACTCAGATGAAGTTTACATATAATATCGTCTGATTACATAAGACAGTGTAACGCAGTTTGCGTTCAATTTCTGTGTATATTGTCAATTACGATTTTATTTGATGTATCATATCTACATGTATATATACTTGCGTATAATATCGATATGCACACTACACATACTAGCAGAAAACCATCCGAAGGGTGGTATTTCTGCTAGTAACTATAATGCGAAGAAAAAAAAAACAGGAAAGGGCCCTTAACTCCCGATGGAGTCATAGGGGCGCCATCCTGAAACACCTGTTCATTATATACTTAGCGGAGTCTATCCCACTTCAGGTCGGAACACAGCCGATACCTTTCAGACAAAGAAAGAGGGAGTGAGAGATAGAGAATCGACCCAGTGCTTTATCGACTTTGAAGGGATGAAACTCAAAGTTGACCCCAGCAAAATTTTAACTCAGAACGCACAGAGTCAGAACAAATATTGTGGCATTTAGTCCGATGTCCTGCTATTTCGCCACCAATAATTTAAAAGAACGACCAGAATGCAATTTAAAC
>OZ024742.1:39891701-39896701 GCA_964016885.1 Eledone cirrhosa | reverse complement strand
AACAATAAACAAAGAATTAAACAAAAATATAAAAAAATGAAACACCTGTCAAATAAAAATCTAATAATATAATGGACCTCGGTCGATTTCGTCGATGGGTGTTTCAGTAGTTCCACAAATGGTGCAGTGCCTTCATGAAATTAACGTGTAAATGGCTAAATATTTCTCAGATTCCTGTACCCTTTAACCTAATTCTCAGGGAGATTCGGCGTCGCACAGCGTGTGTCATGGCTGGTTCTTTGAAATATTGTTACAGTCCTTCCGACGGGCTTCCAAACAACTTTCGTTTATCTTCAAAGTTATGTTAAATGACACTTGCTAAACATGTCACGCCGTAAGATCGAACCCGGAACCTAATGATTACGAGGCGAACTTCTTAACTATTTGTTGACGCTGCGTCTATAAAGCATCTAATAAATAGAATACAAGAAACAGAGAAAACTTCCGTAGAAATAATATTCGGAAGATATTTCAGCAAATCAGACAACTGGAAGGAAATAAAAACATACTATTGATGGAAAAAGACTCGCAAGAATGCAGCAAGTGAAAACAAGCAGTGTTTTAAATAATTGCAGAATGCATTTTAGGAAGCACCTATTTACACAATTCTCCCATGAAGAGGAAAGATTGCTTGAGAGACCAAATAACCGATGATAGTATGGAAGACTTATCACTACTTGTTGAAAGAGAAGCTGAAAGTGCTATCAAGCAGTTTAAATAAACAAATAAATAAAATAAATAAATAAATAATAAAACGCCAGGAATGGTTGGCATACCGTTAGAACTCATCAAGACATGTGGTAATATGATACAGATATATAAGATACATATATTTAATTAAATCGTCACAAGCGAGGTTACAAATGATTGATAAAAAATGATAGTGTACCCCATTCGTAAGAAAGGATAGAAACATTCCTTAACTTCCAATGGTGTCGAAGGGAGACTGTTCTGGCACACGTTGCGTCTTAGGATTTTTCCAAACCTGGCAGTACTCATCTCTGTCTAGGTTTGAATACAGCCAATCTTTTCTAGATGAAGGAGTCAGAGCGAGAGGAAGAGATAAAAACAGGTAGGGGAAATATCGATTCCAGTACTGGTACTTTATTTATGTGCATAAATATATGTGTATGTATATATTGATCTGGGTGGGTTTTGAGCTCAGAGCCCAGTGAGTTAGAAAATTACGACAAAGAATTCTATCAAATGCCCTTACGACTCTGCCAATTCACCACCTATCAAATCTAGAAAACTACAGAGCAATGTCATTACTTTTAATCACTGGTGAAAAAAGTATTTTGAAAAAAGAATTTAATCAGTAGTATTAAGCACTACAAGCTTGCTCTACAATAAGTGCCTGAGTATTTAGCATCCTAGACTAGCTTTACAATGTGTGATGAAATATTTTGCACTTCAGGCTAGCTCTACAATTTGTGCCTGATTGTTTAACACCCTAGACTAGCTCTACAATGTGCGGATGAAAATTTGACACACTAGGCTACCTCTATAATGTGTTCCTGATTATTTGGCACCCATGGCTAGTTCTACAATGTGTGGTTGAGTATTAAGTACCCCAGTGAGTTTCTATCACCCTCGTCTAGCTTTTCAATGTGAGCCACAATCTCCCAAATAAAATAATTTCAACTTCGTGTTTGGTAAGCTAACAAACTCAATTTTTGACACTTCATGCTCTGATCACACTCAGAAAATTACTATGCCTGCATTCTCCACTACACGGTTCACACTTATCCACACCAAATCATGTGACAAGCCATTTCACATACAGACACATGCATACACAATCACCATCGGTACGGACCATGAGCGTTCCAGTTGTTTCATCAATGAACAAACTGTTCATGAAATTAAGGTGCCAGTGGCTGAGCATACTACAAGTACGTGTACGCATAAGTTAGTTCTCAGGGAGATTCGGTGTGACATAAAGCTGTCCCATTGAATTACAGGTACAACACAATTTTGACAGTTGAGTGAATTGGCACAATGTTAAATAAAATGTTTTGTTGAATGATACAATGTATGTGGCTGAGTATTCCATAACCTCATGTAGCCTTAACGTAGTTCTCAAGAAGATTCATCGTGAAATAAAATGTCTTACTTAAGGACACAGCGCGCTGCCCAGTCTGAAAATCAAACTCATAACCTTACAATCATGAATAAAACATCGCTAACCACTAAGCCACGTACCCTCACGGGCAACGGAGGTGGCGAAGATTAGTTATGTTTGTAATTCAAGGGAGCAGCTTTTATGCATATTGTGTCACGCTGTGGAATGCTCAGCCACTTACACGTTAATTTCACGGGCAGTTAGATGATTGAATCAACTGGAACATTCGTCGCCGGAAACAACGTTAGTCCAACATATTTATATATGCGCGTGTGCACACACACACACATATATATATATATATATGTTTTAATAATGGCTTTTTTATATAGGCACAAGGCCAACAATTTGGGGAGAGAGGAAAGTTGATTAAACCGACCCCAGTGCGTGACTGGTACTTTATTTTATCGACACTTTAAGGATGAAAGGCAAAGTTAACCTCGGCGGGATTTGAATTCAGATCATAAAGAGCCATAACTTTATGCTACAAAGCATGGCGTCTGACCCTCTACCAATACTGCCAATCCACCGCCCTTTTAATAATACAATACGAAAACTAGATTCCATAACTTCTTTAATGACACAATTAGCCCTAATACGTGGTGAAATGGTTACGTCATGGTATCATGACGTAACCCACGACACAGCGTCTTCAGAAGGCCCATTAGGTAATCTATCTGAAGAAGTCATGTCGTGGATTATGTCATAGTATCATGACGTAACTATTTCACAACAGAAATACGTATTAAGGCTAATTGTGTAATTAAAGAAGTTATGTAATCTAGCCTTTGTATTGTATTATTATTATATTGAACTCCGCCATATGCTACACATGCGTTGACACATCAAAATTGGTAGAATACACATGCGTCGAGTACTTTTAACGTATTATGCAAAGTTTTTCTGATTGGAGCAACACAATCACAGCCCCAGCTACCAATTAGGAAACACCCTATAACACAAGTGTATATATGTGTGTATTTATATACACACACACACATATATACATATGTGTGTGTGTGTATGTGTGTATATATAAACGTACCCGTACAAGGGGACCAACCTATCTTAATGGCCATTAAGTGAGGTAAGACGAGGAGAACAGTATGTCAATTGTAGTGATTTAGAAAAAAAAGGGGGTCGGGGTGACAATGTCTGTTTCCTCATTCACACTACAATAAAGATAGATAGAGAAAAAGAAAGGAGAATGAAGAGAGAAGACAGATTTAGAAAATAAAGAAGAAGGCTGAAAATATACAAAAAAAAAATGGTGGATGGGAAGAAGGCGATATACAAAAGTGACTTTGTTTCCTGAAAAACTTAATCTAAATTGAATAATAATAATTTCAATAATTGTTTCTGATTTAGGCACAAGGCCAACAATTTTTTAGGGAGGGAAAAGTCAATTAAATCGACCTTTATGGTACTTTATTTTATCGACCCCCGAAAGGATGAAAGGCAAAGCTAACCTCCGCGGGATTTGAACTCAGAACGTAAATGACTGTAACTCTATGCCACAAAGCATGGTGTCCGACATTCAAGGAGGGTTAGGAGGATACAGCTAATCTGAGCTTGTCCTGGTTGCATGCGGTGTTAAGTAGCCGAGAATGCATTACTTTTCCTTGGTGGGACACCAACACATCGTGGTATTAACCCCAGCCACTGCTGGTCCTCATTTTCAGCTGAATGTACTAAAACTACGAAAAATGAAATATCTTGCCTAAGGACACAACACGCTACCCAATCTGGGAATGAAACTCTACAACCTTCAGATCGTGCGCCTTACATTGTAACCACTAGGTCACATGCTTTCACACACATCTTCTCTGTCTGTTTGTCTCTATCAGTCTATCTGTCTGTCTCTCTCTTTCTGTCTGTTTGTCTCTCTCTTTATATGTCTGTCTGTTTGTCTGTCTGTCTGTTTGTCTGTTTGTCTCTTTACGTGTGTCTGTTTGTCTCTCTGTCTCACACACACACACACTCACAGATACAGAAACACACATACATGTATGAAAGACTAAATATTGTAATCTATGATACTTTTATAAGAAAGACTGGCCATGGCTGGAGTGTTTTTAATCATAGGTCTGATCGATTATTATCAACCTGGGGGTCAATAATTGCAACATTTTCGCACCATAAAATAAAATAAAATAAAATAAAATAAAATAAAAAAAAACAACTGGAAAAGTTTGTTCGGAAGTAGAAAATATTAGAACCAAAGATATATCTCATGAAGGTCGCAGTGTCTTATATTCAGTCTTTGATACCTGCCAGTATCAAAGACCAAAGATATATGGTGTGTGTCTAGAAAGTGTCCGACCTTATTTCTACTTTTTTGGCACAAGGCCAGCAACTATCTCAGTGTATTACTGGCACTTTATTTTATCGACCCCGTAAGGATGAAAGGCAAAGTTAACCTCGGCGGGATTTGAACTCAGACCATAAACGGCCGTAACTCTTTGCTGCAAAGCATGGCAACCGACCCTCTACTGATACTGCCAATCCTGTGGATTTTGGCAAGCACGCTGGATGCCTCCAATATGTGAGTTACTTTACTACTTACTCGTTACATTTTCATTTCGCCTGATACTGCCAATAAGAATCCTGAGTTCTTGAATACTCTGATGATTGGAGATGGATCGTGGGCGTACGGGTACCACCCGAAAACCATAGCTCAGTCATCACAGTGGATGCATCCAACGTCCCCAAGGGCCAAAAGCACATCAGGTGCGGAGCAAAATAAAGGTGATGCAGATTGTTTTCTTCATTCCCCGGGGCATTGTTCATCCTGAAAGATAAATGGTTACAGAGGAATACTATCAGAAAGTCATCTGACGTCTTCATGATGCAGTCCGGCGCAAGAGACCGTACT
>OZ024742.1:39866701-39886701 GCA_964016885.1 Eledone cirrhosa | reverse complement strand
AACCAGACATAAACTCAATCGATTTTATCGATCCAGTCCAATAATGTAATAGCTTATTTTAGAAAGTTAGAAATGGTTACTAAAAAAAATGTCAATATGAATCATAGTGACTGGATTATCTTGCAATTCTCTCTCTCTCTCTCTCTCTCTCTCTCTCTCTCTCTCTCTCTCTCTCTCTCTCTCTCTCTCTCTCTCTCTCTCTCTCATATATATATATATATATGTGTGTGTGTGTGTGTGTGTGTGTGTGTGTGTGTGTGTATCCCGGGTTCAATCGGGGGTAACCACAGTAAGTAAGTAAGTACATAGTAGAGTGTTTAATATAGAAATGGCCTTCTACGGGACTAACTGCTGAAGGCTAAGGTCCAAAGGCGTGTTTCTAGTGTTCAGCTCCATATTCTTTTCAATCTTTGTGCACCGGGTATGGCTCAAATGCCCGTATAGCCTGTCTGCCTCTGCATAAGAGATTGGTTTTATGCTCAGACACTTCTTATGAATTAGAATAGAGACACATATCATTACTCTGGTGAACAAGTGTTTTTGTTAGTTTACTGAGTTGCGTTGGAATAACGACAGAGTCTCATCATACACAATTAAAAATGCATTATTTTGATTGGTAGTATCGGTAGAGAGTCGGACGCCATGCTTTGAAGCATATAATTACGTCCCTTTATGATCTGAGTTCAAATCCCGCCGAGGTTAACTTTGCGTTTCATCCTTACGGGGTCGATAAAATAAAGTACCAGTAATGCACTGGATAATTGCTGGCCTTGTGCCAAAAAGTAGAAACAATTATTTTTCTCAACATAAATGCATACCCTCATCTGTTTTTCTGCATTTGCAGCTCGCAAATGTTATTAAAAATTGTCCGCACCTCTGATATCCTGAGTAGGCCTGCTTGCCAGTTGCCCAGCATGGGCATACTTAGACACACACAACCGTAGTCACACACATCAGACGTACACAGATGTAGACTGATTGACACACACGTATACACTGGTGCATGCACGGTTCCTGAACTTTAATGTAGTAGTAGAGGCGCCGTCGTCTTGGATAGTTAAACCATGCTGAGTGCTGTTACTATGTACATCAAATCCCGCCCAGGTTAACTCTTCCTTTCAACCTTACAGGGTCGATAGAATAAAGAACCAGTAATGTACTGGGTATTTGCTGACCTTGTGCCAAAAGTAGAAACAATTACTATGTACATCAATGGTAACGACATCATCATATTGATCATCATCATCATCATCATCATCATCATCACCACCATCCTTCTCCTGGTCTGAATCAAGCCGATTTTTCCAAGAGAATGGAGGAGAGAAATAGAGACAATATCAGGAAAAGAGATAGAGGAAGTATCGTCATCAGTATTGAACTGGCATTTCATTTATCGACCATAAAAGGATGAACGCAAACGTAGAATTCAGATGGCGATGGTGGTGGGGGTGGGGGTGAAATGAATACCACGAAGTATTCTGTCGTTCTAGCGATTCAGCTAATTCACCGCCTTGTATACACAAATACACAAGCTATACGCATGGTAGAATTTGACCCCAGCAGTGCAAATTCACTCTGGAACACACCTCTCTCACTGACAGCGATTTAAACAAATCTAACACCTTGTGGTACAAAGCGGCATCACGGTGGTTTATTATTTATTTACTCAACTTAAACGTCTATGTATAGCTAATAAGCTATGGCATACTGAGAAAAGGTATCTGCTAACCTTATCATTAAGAAACAAAAACAATAGAGAGCGGGGAGAGAAAATGGGCTAAAGAAACAAAAATAAGAAAAAGAAAAAAAAAAACAAGGACAACTATAAAACAGTTAATGTTTCTGTTGAATCTTTTCTTTATAGCCTCGATGTATGGGAAGACCTTATTTATGGTTGGTAGATCCACAACAATATACTGCACATCCAGTTTTGGTAATTAAAGAAATTAAAAAAACGTTGAATCTAGAAGGTAGTGGTGGTTGTGAAACCAGAAGCAGTGGTAAGAAGAAACTTGGCTGGAGATTAACTGTCACCACTAGGGTAGTCACCACTGATTTCAGTGAGGTGTCGGGGACCGGAAACGAATTGCTGACTCCCTCACCTCACCTCAGTCAGTCGGCCCGTCGGTCACCTCATTCGGCCAGCTGTCATTTCATTTTCTACAAGCCACAATAATATATTCGCAGTTAAATTAATACGATGGCTTGTGAGGTAGAATGGAGTGGGCTGGGGTCCGGGCGTGTGGGTTTCGGGTGGTTGTGGTAGCGGGTGGGTGGGTGGAAGATGGGAGTGAACACAAATGAAAAGAAATAATGAAAAGAATAGCGTTCTCTCACGTGAATATCATTAGAAGCAACAGGAAGTGAGCGTAAAATAAACAATGGGTTGTGAATGTTTCTGGAAAAGACCAAAGAAAGCAAAAATTTAAAAAAAAGAACTGGATTAATCGATTTGGCATATGACATATATGTATTACACGGAAATATGGGGGGCTTTAGTGGATTGAAATAATGGATATTTCTGCCCAAAACTCAGAGGATGACTTAACACTAGAAATAACATTCCTTTAAGTAAGAACAGTTGAAAAAACTTTTGGTTATTCTCCCAACCTACATCCGGTATATTAAAATATACAAGTGGTATTCATTGAATATGTATGTGTATGTGTGTATACAGGCATGGGTGTATATATATATACTATACATATATATATGTATGTGTATATATATATATGTAATATATATATACATACACATACATATATATCTATATATATATCTATATATATATATATATATATATATATATATATATATATATATATATATATATATATATATATATACTATATATATATATATACTATATATATAAGGGGACAAACGAGGGTTGAAATGTTGAAAATATTATCAAGTTTGGAGATTATATAGAATAATTGTATGAAAATGAAAGGGCCTGCTATTACAGATGGGACAGTGGGTGGGGCTGTCTGGCTAAAGGCTCTTAATCTAAAAAGCGGAGGAGCCATTTAAAAACATAAATAAATATACCAATAAATCTTTGCGGGGTGGAAGGCTGGCTAGAAGGTAGTTTAAAGAGAATAAGGAAAGAAAGGCAAAGAGGGGTGGGGCATGTAAGGAATATTGGAGTGTAGTAATTAATCCCTAAGAGACTATGTAAGAAGAAACCAAGGTTAGTTAAAAGTTTTTGTTTTGATTGAATTTTTTGTTTCGTTATATTTTCCTTTTTTGTGTGTGTTTTATTTTGTCTTTCCATATATCATAACAGGTTGTCTTAGATTGGAGCTGCGGTGGTAGATATGAAAACATATACATATTCATATTTCCGTATGGAAAGATGGTGGCCCACTTGAAGCGGGAGCCCCGTGAGGTGGGGTGGAAGTTGCAGTGAGTGTTTCTGGCCATTCTCTGCGGTAACGCCTTTGCCATTTTGTCCGCGGGGCGTGGCTGAGGCACCGCTCAGACTGGGGTATAGTGTCTTTTCCTCCTTTCTTTCTTTCTTTCTTTGCTTGATTCTTTTTTCTTCTCTCCATTTTTTCCTTCCCTTTTTTATTCCCTTTAATAGTGTGTTTTGGTTTTATTAGATACTGTTCAACTATTTTTATGTAATTATATATATATATATATATATATATATATATATATATATATATATATGTATGTATATATTCGAGAAACTCGAAACCTCATGGATAATACCAGGATTGGACATACCTACAAAGTACGAGCGAAACTAGAAGAACTTTGGTAAAGTTTATATACATTTTTTCTTCAAACTTTTAATTGATTATTTGTCTACGGCCTAAGAGGAATGACTCGGTAAATTTTATCTGATTGTTCCTCACAGAGGATGACATTTATATGTTGTTTCTTCAAAGTTACATTCTAAACTTAGCTCCGTTTAAATGATTATATATCTAGTTAATTTCGACGGACGAAGGAGAAGAAAAATTGGATATATTTTGGCTGCCTGTTCTTCAAACTTATAATTATATATATATATATATATATATATATATATATATATATATATATATTGACATTCGCCACCAACGAATGCGAGAAAGTTCTCCAGAAAGTTAACCAGGATTTTTTAAAAACTTTCCACCATTTAACAAAGGACTTATTAATATTCATAGCAAAATTATAACATTAAATTGTTATAGAATACCAACTACAAGTGGAGTCATTCTTTTCTTTTGTTTCAAATATATATAAATATATATATATATATATATATATATATATATATATATATATATATATATATATAAAAATATAACAGATTTTAATAAATATTTGCTCTACGGTTCTTATATATTTGATATATATTTATCCTTATCGAGCCCTCTTTGGATTTTAGTCTTCAAATTTATTATTATTACTATATATATAGTAATAATTGTTTCTACTTTAGGCACAAGGCCAGCAATTACCCAGTTCATTACTGGTACTTTATTTTATCGACCCCGTAAGGATGAAAGGCAAGTAATTGTTTACAAACAAACAAATCGAGCATGATAATAAATGTTCGGTAAACCGATACGTGCATATATATATATGTGTGCATGTATGTATATATATACATACTACTGTACGTCTGTATACATATATATATGTACGTATACATACATACATACATACATACTTACATTTAAGTAAGTGCCGTACTAAGAGTGAGAAATGAAATTTCGTTTCATTCTATTCCATTTATCGTTTTCGGTGCGCCCAGCCGACTGATCTTACTCGATATGCAAATTGGGCTGCTCAGCCGTTAATATGCATAAGGAAAGTATATACTTTCAGACGTTCAACCATCTGGCAGGAAGGTATACGATGCTGACGATAGCTAATAAGCTTGAAACTAGTACATTGTTCCTGTGTCAGTGTTGAACAAAAAGGTGACGTGGTTGCCTAAACACTGTACGGCGTAATTTGGGCTGTTTGTTTGTTTACAAACAAACAAACCGAGCATTATAATAAATGTTCGGTAAACCGATACGTGCATATATATATGTGTGTGCATGTATGTATATATATATATACATACTACTGTACGTCTGTATACATATATGTATGTACGTATACATACATACATACTTACATTTAAGTAAGTGGCGTACTAAGAGTGAGAAATGAAATATCGTTTCATTCTAGTCCACACACACACACACACACATATATATATATATATATATATATATATATATATATATATATATATATATATGAATGTATGAATAGTATATTTGGCAATATACCGTATGTTTAATTAAAAACATTTAGAAGCCCATACACTATCGGTTTTAAAGTAGTGACTATGTCACTTACTTCTTTTCGGTGAAAGAAGGGAGAGAAGCTAACAGTCTGTTTCACGCTGTTCGGCGATCATCAGAGCCACGCACTCCCTGCGTCCGCCGAAAATTATTGAAGCTGGATTCTTATAGAATTCCAGTAATAATCAGGAGCTGATTATACAGAGCGATTGCCGGTCCAGCAAAAATTAACTACGGTAAAGACACTTTCCCAAGAAACCACGCAGTGGGATCAAACTCGGGACCTCTTGTTTGCGAAACTAACTTCTTAACCTTTTAACTATTGTGTCCATTCTCAGTTAGTCACACGTTAATTCAAAGAGAAAGTAGTTTCGTTGATCGACCAACTGAATATACATCTCCGAAATCAACAGTGAATCGCTTTATATTCAACCCCTCGTAACTGACAGCTATTTATGATAAGGCTTCAAGATCGGCTGAATAAGCCATCAGGGCTTCTCAAACTATGGGTCATGATCCCACAAAGTATCACAGAGAAATTGCCTTGCGACCTGCACTGATTTAAGTTATTGTGTGAAAATAATCAAGTACATTCATCACATTTTTTTAAAAACCTTTTTTTAATATCATAAACAAATCTATTTCAAATAAGAACTCTATAGATATTTAAAAATGGAAAATGAAGGGAAGGGCAAGGGCTCTGGGTCACAGAAGAATGGGAGAATGGGGGAAGAGGGATAGTGATGGTATTTAGACATAGGTCGCGGCTGCACCCCGTGGACAAGACCGCAAAAGCATTTCCACGTGTGTGAAAATAAACAATGACATCCATCTCATTTTGTGGAAATGTGCAATCACATCCATCTCGTGTGGAAATAAATAACCACATTCACCTTAATGAAAGAATTCTTATTGTTATTTTTGTGTTTTTTAAATTTAATCAAATATTTATTTGCTTCTCTGTTTAGTTCCTACCACGGACCATTTTTATAGAATATTAGGACCAAAAAAAAAATCGAATCGAAAGGGTCACAAGTGGAAAACATTTGAAAAGCCATTTGAGAGATCAGTGGTTCTCAACCTTTATTAACTTAGGGCCCCTTTGATTCCTATTTTACTCTGGTAGACCCTTAAAGCCATTCGATTTTTAAAAAATGTTATTGTATTTTTATAATGAAATATTAGGAATTGTATAAAAATTGTTTAAATATTTTGTGCATTGAATAACCAATTTATTGCACATAAATTTTTAAAACTAAATTCTATGGAAAATGAATATTCAGTAGTAAAATAAGTCATAAATGGTAACAGTATTCCGTTGAATGTCTGCCTTGCGTTTTTATTCCATCGCCACAGAATGAAATGAAACATAGGTTTCTTTCTCTAACGTTTCTTGGAATAAAGACGTCTAAGGCAACTGATTTTTCATGGACCTCTAAAATACTACCGTGAATCCTCAATTTACTATTTTGCTTTTCTGGACTCCACAAAATCGTATTTGAACCCCCAAGGACCATGTGGGCCTCGGTTGAGAAACGGTGGTCTAGATGAACCCTATAAATCGCTCCCAAGTATTTTCAGGTATCTAAATTAACATTCCTAGTCGTATGTATTTCCAATATCCCGAGATATTTTCGGCTGCATATAAACGCGCTCACTTTGCCAAACCTATATTGCCGTCATTTCATGTTAAAATATGTTTGGCTGATTGATGTTATAGTAAGGCCTTGCGAGAAAATGTCTCCTTCAACAGAGGATAAAAAGTATTTACAGAAACATCATTACCACCTTCCACCACCAAGCACACACACACACACACACACACACATACTTTGTGTCTCTCTCTCTCTCTCTCTCTCTCTCTCTCTCTCTATATATATATATATATATATATATATATATATATATATATATATATATATATATATATATATAGTTAAAAGAATAGAGGTGTAACACACAAGTTATTATATATTGGTAAACGGAATAGAAAATGCTGACAAATTGTTCACAGTTGAAAAATGGTTTAATTAGGAATAAAAGAGTATTAGTGATTGTATGGGTTAGTATTCAGTTGTGGTTTTAAGTTTTTAAAACTTATATATATATATTTAAAACAATATATATATATATATATATATATATATATATATATATATATATATATATATATATATATATACAACTATCTATCTATATATGTATATATATATACTATATATTATGTCCATAGAATCCTTTGATAAGATATATACTCCATTTCCTCTTCCAATTAGCATAATCAACCACACAAAAAACCAATTAAACCAGGCTATAAGATTAAAAGGCACCTGTGAAGAAATAATAGATAAATAAACGACAGCCATCTCTTCGCGATCGACAGCTATAGAATATTTACCCGGATACCTCTCCTTACTCACCACATGCTTAATATGACTTTAGGAGCAATTAAACAGCAACAGTAGTAAAAACAATAAGCACATCAACAATAACTGCAACTATAGAATAACCAACGTATATGTATATAAAAGAAAGGTAAATGGTTCTTAGCTTACAATAGAGTCGTAGGGACACCGTCCTGACAAACGCCGTGTATTGGATATTTGTTAACCTGACAGGTCCCATTCTTTATCAGGTCTGAACACAGCCGATTTATTCCAGAGATAGAGAGGTGGGGGAGAATGCCAGTAGTACTGAATTGGTACTTTATTTATCGACCTTGGGAGGATGTAAGACAAATTTGCTCTCTGTGCGATTTGAGCTCAGGGAGTAGAGAGCCAAAAGAAATGCAACAAAGTATTTTATCCGATGCTCTAACAATTCTGCCAATCCACCGCCATATTGTAAGTAAACAACTCCAGATAATTTAAGCTATTATATGTAATGTAATACGATTCTGAATTCGAAGCTCCACGTGATCGAATTCTCTTTTCGTAAATCTGGGAATGGATCCAATAAAATAGGTACTATTATGTGTTTGCCCTAGGATCAACTGACTTTGTTAGAGAAAAAATGGCTATGTACTTTATGATATACCACACGATATGCACCTGTGTTTGTATCAAGTAACTTGGAAATGAGATTCATACTGTCTATATATATATATATATATATATATATGTGTGTGTGTGTGTGTGTGTGTGTGTGTGTGTATGTGTGTGTGTGCGTACATGTATATAAGTGTATGTGATGTATGCATTTATATATTTATGTGTGTATGTATAATTGTATATGTGTGCAAGTATGTATACATGCATGCATGCACGTATGTGTGTGTGTGTGTGTGTGTGTGTGTGTGTGTGTGTGTGTTTACGTATGTATGTGTGTGTATGAATGATGTTCGTTTAAAAAAAAAGAACCGAAAAGTTGATGAAATTTGAAGAAGACACATTTTAAGTAATGAAACAAAATGCTTTTTTTTTTTTTTATCAGAGATTAATGTTTATCTAAGATTACAGCTAGAAGACATTAAACTTTACAAGGAGAGTAATGTGGTTGTTGCTGTGGAAGTTGCTCGCAGTGAGTATTTTAACGTACAGTTGAGCCCTGCTTGTGTAATTCTAAATGTACTTGTGTGCAGTAAGATGACATGCACTTACATAGTAAATGATGGTAAGACTTAAAATACTACTAAAATGCTAAAAATAACCATTACAAATGCGTCTCAGACTCTGAGAATATCAAAATCTGGGTGGTGCGTATTTGCCTCAAACGTTTGTGCATTTCTAAAGTTTCCTTAAAATAATAATTGTTTCTACTTTTGGCACAAGGCCAGCAATTACCCAGTGCATTACTGGTACTTTATTTTATCGACCCCGGAAGGATGAAAGGCAAAGTTAACCTCGGCGGGATTTGAACTCAGATCATACAGGGAGGTAACTCTATGCTTCAAAGCATGGCATCCGACCCTCTACCGATACTGCCAATCCACCGCCTTAAAATAATAATGTTTAGCAATTTGTTAGGATGCTTTATTTTATCGATCCCGTAAGGATGAAAGGCAAAGATAACCTCGGCGGGATTTGAACTCAGTGTCCTATGCTTTACCGAAAATGTTCTTAAAATAATAACCTCTGGTCTCTTGATCTTTCATCTACGAAATCTGTAACATCGATTTTCAGCATTGAATAAGTCGCAGAAGTGTTTACGACAGTCAATTTTATTTTATAAGCAAAGGCATTGCTTTGTGGTTATGGAGTTCATTTCGTACTCATTAGGTTCCGGGTTCTATCCCGTAGCGTGGCATCTTGAACAAATATCATTTACCATAGGCGCGGCTGTGCGCAAGCCTTATAAGAGAATGTGGACTCTATTTAAACTGATAAGGTAAAAAAGAAACGTAACTATGTACAGGAAGCTATTTTGCTCGGTGTTCTACATATTTTGTCCTTCGGCCATTTTCACATTCATAATTTCTAATGCTGGCCACAAAGGCTGGATTCTGCGAGATAGGAATAGTTGATTAAACATTTGTAGGGTTAAATCGCAGCTGATGCCGGTAGTTGTGGGTGTGTGTATGTCCGTGTGTAAGAGAGATAGAGAGAGAGAGAGAGAGAGTGTGTGTGTGTGTGTGTGTGTGTGTGTGTGTGTGTGTGTGTGTGTGTGTGTGTGTGTGTGTGTGTGTGTGTGTGTTTCAGCTGAATTGATTGGAGCAACGTGAAATAAACTTGCTGAAAGACATATCGCACTGCTTAGTTCATAAATCGAACCTATGACTTTGCGATTGTGAGCCCAACACCCTATATGACATCATATTAAAAATAGCTCTGCATTTGTTCTGGATTACTGTGCTCTGAATTCATATCTCACAAACGTTAACTTTTCTTTTCATCCTTTCAGGAGTTGATAAATAAAGTATCAGTCGATTCTACTCGACCTCTCTCTTTGGAAGAAATTACCTGTGTTCCAACCTGGCAAGTGAGGGGCTCCACCGGGTTTTAAATGCTCAAGACCATGTGTCGAGACAACCTTCCTACGAATCCATCATGAGTGAAATGGCTTATCTCTTATTTTATCAACCTTGGGAAAATTAAAAGGCGAACTTGATTCCAGCAGGATTTGAACATAGAGAACACAGAGGGATATAAATAAATACTTGCATGACATCTTGCTTGATGCTCTACCGATTCAGTCAAACCACAACTCTAAATTGGTATTGCCAACCAAATTTGAACGATATCAGCCTTTGGTGAACGTCACATCAACTAAACCTATCACTTCATCATTTTGTCTGGATATTGTCATTCCTTTCGTCTTTGTCGCACTTTCGCAAATTAATTTGTTACAACCGCCGACACTACTACCGCCACCAACACCACCGCCACCAACACCAGCACCGCCAACTCCACCGCCACCACCACCAACACCACCGCCACCAACACCACCGCCACCAACACCAGCACCGCCAACTCCACCGCCACCACCACCAACACCACCAACACCACCGCCACCAACACCACCACCACCAACACCAACACCACCAACTCCACCGCTACCAACACCAGCATCACCAACACCACCACCAACAACAACAACAACACCGCCACCACCATCACCCGCACCACCACATATCACCACCACCAACACCACCACCACCACCGCCACCACCACCAACAACAACACCACCACCAACACCACCACCGACACCACCAACACCACTGCCACCAATACCACCAACACCATCACCTACACCACCACCGCAGACACCACCAACACAACCACCACCACCAACACCACCACCACCACCACATATCACCACCAGCAACACCACCACCGCCAACACCACCACCGCCAACACCCCCACCACCAACACCACCGCCACCACCACCACCAGCACCAGCACCATCACCACCACCGCCGACACCACCACCACCACCACCGACAGCACCACCCCACCAACACCACCGACAGCACCCCCGCCGACACCACCACCACCGCCGATACCACCACCATCATCAACCACAACAACAACAATATAACATCATTACCACCAACATCATCATCACCACCACCACTATCAACCACAACCACAACAACATAACAACACCACCACCACCACCAATACCATCAACAACCACACCAACAACAACAATAATATAACAACACCATCACCATCATTACCGCCACCACCACCACCACCACCACCACCACCACCACCACCAACAACAACAACAACAACAACAACAACCACAACAACCACAACAACAACAACAACAATATAACAACACCATCACCATCATTACCACCACCACCACCACCACCACCACCAACAACAACCACAACAACAACAACAACAATATAACAACACCATCACCATCATTACCACCACCACCACCACCACCACCATCACCACCAACAACAACAACAACAACAACCACAACAACAACAACAATATAACAACACCATCATCATTACCACCACCACCACCACCACCAACAACAACAACAACAACAACAACAACAACAACAACAACAACAACAACAACAACAGCAACAACAACAATATAACAACACCATCATCATTACCACCACCACCACCACCACCACCAACAACAACAACAATATAACAACACCACCAACCACCACCACCAACAACAACAACAACAACAACCACAACAACAACAATATAACAACACCATCATCATTACCATCACCACCACCATCATTACCACCACCATCAACAACAACAACCACAACAACAATATAACAACACCATCATCATTACCATCACCACCGCCACCACCACCACCACCACCATCATTACAACCACCATCAACAACAACAACGACCACAACAGCAACAACAGCAACAACATTAAAAGAACAGCAACAAAGATGTCTCGCTCTCTGTCGGCTTAAAAATCTTATTATTTTCAAAGGATGTGAAGAGTTGTCTTCGTGTTTGTGTATCGTTCTGACGGTGTTCTGCTTGGGTGCAAGTTATTCATCGACCATGTCACTATTGGAAGACATTTCGTTCAATCAATGACGAATACTCGAGATTTTTCTAGAAAATAATCTGCCTTCCAACCCCATTATCAGCACCACTTTAAAGAAAAAGGCCGAAAGTCTTCAAGTTGATGTTAGACAGTCGATGTAAAATAATAAACATAAAAATAAATGAAAGATTAAAACGAAGATTATATATATATATATATATATATATATATGTATATGTGTGTGTGTGTGTGAGTGAGTGTGTGTGTGTGTGAGTATCTATCTATATATATATATATATATAAAAAAGTTAAACAAGGTTCAATGAATAAATCAAAGAATGAGTTTTACAATAGATTGGAAGCACTCAACTGTAATGGTTTTCCAGAGTTATTAATTGTTTCTACTTTAGGCACAAGGCCAGCAATTACCCAGTGCATTACTGGTACTTTATTTTATCGACCCCGTAGGATGAAAGGAAAAGTTAACCTCGGCGGGATTTGAACTCAGATCGTAAAGGGACGTAACTATGATGGAAAATATGGCGTCCGACCCTCTACTGATACTGCCAATCCACCGCCCTTCCAGAGTTATTAATATTAATTCAAAATATTAACAAAATAGATATTCTTGTGATCAAATATATTTTATTATACATATTTCAGAGGTACTGAGTTAAGTTCAACAGTACGTCCTCATCAGATAAAATAAGATGATGCATGACACACCCTGACACAGTAGATCGTTAACTCTGAATTGTGTATAATAAAATATACTTGATCACAAGAATATCTATTTTGTTAATATTTTGAATTAATATATATATGTGTGTGTGTGTGTGTGTGTGTGTGTGTGTGTGTGTGTGTGTGTGTGTGTGTGTGTGTGTGTGTGTGTGAGAGAGAGTATGTATGTATGTATGTATGTATGTATGTATGTATGTATGTATGTATGTATGTATGTATGTATGCTTCACGGCACAGGCATTGCTTTATATCTGGAGATCTCTCTGCACTTGTCGTCACATGGTACCATGGGCCTAGCACTGTGTCAATAACTGTCACGAGTGTAGTGTTTGTACCAGAGTTTTCATATCGCAGGCTGGACTAAAAAGTCACACTCGTTCAGCGCATCGGTAGGGGTTCTCCTACATGGATATAAAGTAGTGGCCGTACTCGAAAACGAGTTGGCAGCCACCATATATATATATATGTATATATGTATTTATATATAGATGTATGTATATATTTAGATATGTATGTAGGTGTATGTATATATATACTCTCTATCCATAAGGTTAGATGTGTTGTAAACAGTACCCATGGTTGTTGACTGAAGATCCTATGGTCTGTTATACTGCACATAGTTATAAGGTTAGTAATTTAAAACTCTACTTCAGAGATTTGATTCTGACTTAGGTTTGTTTCTATTTATTTGCTAACCTGTAGGTATTGTTCTCCATACACTAACGGTTAAACTCACACGTAATCATTGTTTACACACATCTCATATTTTTCAATCATATATATTTTTATTTGTCTGACCCGAATTACATGACCGTGTTTTTTGGCTGTGCGAATGATTAAGCATCGTCTCAGTGTGTTGGTATTAAACGTTAGTTATAAATCTGGTTCATCCGAACCATTGAGCACTTTGCCGCACATTTCGAAAATTGTTTTTCGTTATTTCGTGGCCGAAGTTCCGATTCTCGATAATTTTATTTATATATATATATATATATATCATTTCAGTCACATAATATAGGTATATGCATGTACGTACGTATGTACGTATGCATGTATGCATGTGTGTGTGTGTGTGTGTGAGAGAGAGAGTGTGCGTGCGTTTTTACATATATATCTGATCCGAGATATGGAAAACTGCAGAATAGAACACCTGCTGCCTTTATCACTGGCTGGGTGGTCAGCAGGGTAACTGGGTGGTCGGCAGGGTGACTGGGTGGTCATCAGGGTGACTGGGTGGTCGGCAGGGTGACTGGGTGGTCGACAGGGTGACAGGGTGGCCGGCAGGGTGGCTGGGTGGTCAGCAGGGTGACTGGGTGGACGGCAGGGTGACTGGGTGGTCGGCAGGGTGACTGGGTGGTCGACAGGGTGACTGGGTGGCCGGCAGGGTGGCTGGGTGGTCAGCAGGGTGACTGGGTGGTCGGTAGGGTGACTGGGTGGTCAGCAGGGTAACTGGGGGGACGGCAGGGTGACTGGATGGTCAGCAGGGTGGCTGGGTGGTCAGCAGGGTGACTGGATGGTCGGCAGGGTGACTGGATGGTCAGAAGGGTGACTGGGTGGACGGCAGGGTGACTGGGTGGTCGGCAGGGTGACTGGGTGGCCGGCAGGGTGGCTGGGTGGTCAGCAGGGTGACTGGGTGGTCGGCAGGGTGACTGGGTGGTCGACAGGGTGACAGGGTGGCCGGCAGGGTGGCTGGGTGGTCAGCAGGGTGGCTGGGTGGTCAGCAGGGTGACTGGGTGGTCGACAGGGTGACTGGGTGGTCAGCAGGGTGGCTGGGTGGTCAGAAGGGTGACTGGATGGTCGGCAGGGTGACTGGGTGGTCGGCAGGGTGACTGGAAGGTCGGCAGGGTGACTGGATGGTGGGGAGGGTCACTGGGTGGTCAGCAGGGTGACTGGGTGGTCGACAGGGTGACTGGGTGGTCAGCAGGGTGACTGGGTGGGCGGCAGGGTGACTGGATGGTCAGCAGGGTGTCTGGATGGTAAGCAGGGTGACTGGGTGGACGGCAGGGTGACTGGGTGGTCGGCAGGGTGACTGGTTGGTCGACAGGGTGACTGGGTGGCCGGCAGGGTGACTCGGTGGTCAGCAGGGTGACTGGGTGGCCGGCAGGGTGGCTGGCTGGTCGGCAGGGTGACTGGGTGGTCGGCAAGGTGGCTGGGTGGTCGGCAGGGTTACTGGATGGTCGGCAGGGTGGCTGCGTGGTTGGCAGGGTGGCTGGATGGTCGGCAGGGTGGCTAGATGGTCGGCAGGGTGGCTGGGTGGTCGGCAGGGTGGCTGGATGGTCGGCAGGGTGGCTGGGTGGTCGGCAAGGTGACTGGATGGTGGGTAGGGTGGCTGGGTGGTTGGCAGGGTGGCTGGATGGTCGGCAGGGTGACAGGGTGGTTAGCAGGTTGGCTGGGTGGTCGGCAGGGTGGCTGGGTGGTCGGCAGGGTGGCTGGATGGTCGGCAGGGTGGCTGGGTGGTCGGCAGGGTGACTGGGTGGTCGCAGGGTGACTGGGTGGTCAGCATGGTGGCTGGGTGGTCGGCATGGTGGCTGGATAGTCGGCAGGGTGACTGGGTGGTCGGCAGGGTGACTGGGTAGTCAGCAGGGTGGATGGGTGGTCAGCATGGTGGCTGGGTGGTCGGCAGGGTGACTGGGTGGTCAGCAGGGTGACTGGGTGGTCAGCAGGGTGGATGGGTGGTCAGCATGGTGGCTGGGTGGTCGGCAGGGTGACTGGGTGGTCAGCAGGGTCACTGGGTGGTCAGCATGGTGGCTGGGTGGTCGGCAGGGTAGCTGGATGGTCGGCAGGCTGGCTGGATAGTCGGTAGGGTGGCTGGATCGTCGGCAGGGTGACTGTGTGGTCGGCAGGGTGAATGGGTGGTCGGAAAGGTGACTGGGTGGCCGACAGGGTGACTGGATGGTCAGCAGGGTGACTGGGTGGTCGGCAGGGTGATTGGGTGGTCAGCAGGGTGACTGGGTGGTCGGCAGGGTGACTGGATGGCCAGCATGGTGGCTGGGTGGTTGGCAGGGTGACTGGGTGGTCAGCATGGTGGCTGAGGGGTTCGGCAGGGTAACTGTGTGGTCGGCAGGGGTTAGATGTGTGGTCGACAGGGTGACTGGGTGGTCAGCATGGTGGCTGGATGGTCGGCAGAGTGGCTGGATAGTCGGTAGGGTGGATGGATAGTCGGCAGGGTGACTGTGTGGTCGGCAGGGTGACTGGGTGGCCGACAGGGTGACTGGATGGTCAGCAGGGTGACTGGGTGGTCGGCAGGGTGATTGGGTGGTCAATATGGTGACTGGGTGGTCGGCAGGGTGACTGGGTGGTCGGCAGGGTGACTGGATGGTCAGCAAGGTGACTGGATGGTCGGCAGGGTGACTGGGTGGTCGGCATGCTGACTGGATGGTCGGCAGGGTGACTGGATGGTCGGCAGGGTGACTGGGTGGTCGGCAAGGTGACTGGATGGTCAGCAGGGTGACTGGGTGGCCGGCAGGGTGACTGGGTGGCCGGCAGCGTGGCTGGGTGGCCGGCAGGGTGACTGGGTGGTCAGCAGTGTGTCTGGGTGGTCGGCAGGGTGACTGGATGGTTGGCAGGGTGACTGGGTGGTCGGCAGGGTGACTGGGTGGTCAGCAGGGTGGCTGGGTGGTCGGCAGGGTGACTGAATGGTCGGCAGGGTGATTGGGTGGTCTGCAGGGTGACTGGATGGTCGGCAGGGTGACTGGGTGAACGGCAGGGTGACTGAGTCGACGGCAGGGTGACTCGGTGGTCAGCAGGGTGGATGGGTGGCCGGCAGGGTGGCTGGGTGATCGGCAAGGTGACTGGATGGTGGGTAGGGTGGCTGGGTGGTCCTCAGGGTGGCTGGATGGTCGGCAGGGTGATAGGGTGGTTAGCAGGTTGGCTGGGTGGTCGGCAGGGTGGCTGGATGGTCAGCAGGGTGGATGGGTGGTCAGCATGGTGGCTGGGTGGTCGGCAGGGTGACTGGGTGGTCAGCAGGGTGGCTGGGTGGTCGGAAAGGTGACTGGGTGGGGTCAGGGTGACTGGATGGTCGGCAGGGTCACTGGGTGGTCGGCAGAGTGATTGGGTGGTCAGCAGGGTGACTGGGTGGTCGGCAGGGTGACTGGATGGTCAGCAAGGTGACTGGGTGGTCGGCAGGGTGACTGGATGGTCAGCAGGGTGACTTGGTGGTCAGCAGGGTGACTGGGTGGTTAGCAGGGTGACTGGGTGGTCGGCAGGGTGACTGGATGGTCGGCAGGGTGACTGGGTGGTCGGCAGGGTGACTGGATGCTCGGCAGGGTGACTGGATGGTCGGCAGGGTGACTGGGTGGCCGGCAGGGTGACTGGGTGGCCGGCAGGGTGGCTGGGTGGTCGGCAGGGTGGTTGGGTGGCCGAATGGATGACTGGGTGGCCAGCAGGGTGGCTGGGTAGTCGGCAGGGTGGCTGGATGGTCGGCAGGGTGGCTGGGTGGCCGGCAGGGTGGCTGGGTGGTCGGCAGGGTGACTGGGTGGTCGGCAGGGTGACTGGGTGGTCGGCAGGGTGGCTGGGTGGTCGGCAGGGTGACTGGGTGGTCGTCAAGGTGGCTGGGTGGTCGGCAGGGTGACTGTGTGGTCAGCAGGGTGGCTGGGTGGTCCTCAGGGTGGCTGGGTGGTGGGTAGGGTGGCTGGGTAGTCGGCAGGGTGGCTGGATGGCCGGCAGGGTTGATGGATGGTCGGCAGGGTGACTGGGTGGTCGGCAGGGTGACTGGGTGGTCGGCAGGGTGACTGGGTGGTCCCGCAGGGTGGCTGGATGGTCGGCAGATTGGCTGGGTGGTCGGCAGGGTGACTGGATGGTCAGCAGGGTGGATGGGTGGTTGGCAGGGTGGCTGGATGGGGTGCAGGGTGACTGGGTGGTCGGCAGGGTGACTGGGTGGTCAGCATGGTGACTGGGTGGTATTTCAGGATCTTTACCCATCATCAGTGATATTTTCCTAATCTCTACTGAGATAGAGATAAGCTAAAATCTTATAACCTTTTTTCCGCATGAAGCCTCGGCTGAGGACGCTAATTGGCATATAGTGCAAGTTTAAGAGGCTAGGATTAGAGGTGGCACTAATATAGTGTTGTTCATAATCGGGGTTCATGTACCAGTCAGCACCTCGTTCATTGACGGAACCTGTTTAAAAGCCCGTCGAATAGAAGTTCCTGTAATTAATTTAAAGTTATGGCTTTATCACCTAGTGCCATACTGAATCTTCCTGAGAATTACATAATGGGTACAAGTGTCTATCAAATGTTTTACCACTTACAAAATAATTTCACTATTCCGTTGATCGAACTACTTGAGCACTCATTTTAGAAAACGACGGAGGCCCATTCTTCCTCATATTCGTGCTTAAATTACCTAATACATGTTGTGGGCGATTATTTCTTTAGATTTGAGTTCAAATCCCGCAGGGTCGTTAAGTACTAGGGTCGATTTAATCGGCTTTCTCTTTCTTCAAAATTGCTGTCTTTGAGACTAGCAGAATCGGTAGAGCGTCGGACACCCTGCTTCGCAGCATAGAGTTACGTCCCTTTGTGTACTGAGTTCATATCCCGCAAAGGTTAACTTTGTCTTTCTTCCCTTTGGGGTCGATAAAATAAAGTACCAGTAATGCACTGGGTAATTACTGGCCTTGAGCCAAAAGTAGAAACAATTATTTGCTTAGAACTGTGAGGAGTGTAATTTCTAAAGGACTTAAGCGGCAGAAATGAAATTGATTGCTTCCAACTAAGAATTTAAATTCAGGTCGTATTTCAGAGCAGACTTATAAACATTTCTTTACTATACATATTTTAGTATCTTTATCAATAATTTTCATGACAGCTGTATAAACATACGAGAAAGCCAGTGTTTGGTCACCCGCCCTGCAAAAGTACCAGTCAAATAACATCCTACAAATGCAACAGGCAGAGTCAGCACCTGGATATTTAGCGCTCAAGGCTACCTCAACAATGTGTGCCCCGTTTCCCAAATAAAATAATTTCAAATTACAGTTTGGTAAGCTGACGAACCTACTTTTAACACTTCTTGTTCTGACCACGCTAAGAAAATAACTAAGTCCTTATTCTCAATTCACAGTCCATATTTATTCACGTCAAATCATTTAACAGGTTTTAACACCATACGAACCGCTCCACCGTTTTGAATATTTCCACAGTGCTCCATCACAACATCAACAACAATAACATATGGTCTTACAGTAGTATAGTTAACCGGTGCTGCAACATGAAACTGTTGCACCTAAATAATCGCATGCTATTTCAATAACTGCTACTGTCCCTATAACAATAGGTAACATTGACTTATTTTACCTGCAACGTGACTAACTTATATAGAGAAACGAGTACAATCAATTGAATTGAGATGAAAAAGAATAAAAATGAAATAAGAGTTACGGCTGATATTTATTTACGTTTAGTTGGCCTCATATGAGTTTGTATCCCATAGGTTTCTTGGGTGATTTAATGACAGGGACCGCTGCCCTATTATGGAAAACAACGTGAAATGAAGCATCTTGCCCAAGAACACAATACGGCATCCGGTTCAGGAGCCGAACCACCGGAGCTCTGTTCGTGAGTCAATCACCATAAACAGTAAGCCACGCACCTTCACAATTGAATCGGCTCGTTTCATAGCGTCAAGGCTGTGAATTGACAGACATTAGAGAGGGGGATAGAATATGGGTTATTCTTTCATTCGCTTTCACTCTAAAAAAAAAAAAAAAAACACTTGAGATGAGGCAATAGGAAGCCACGTTTGTATTCTCCCACGAAAATCTCACGAGAAGTGCATATTGCTTGTCAAAGATGTCATCGTGATGTGACCAGATGGAGAAAAGGAGGTTGGATAATATTGAGTTACTTCATGGAATTTCATTAAGATAGATTATATTGGAAGTAAACTAATATTTGTAAGACGATGATGATGATGAAAACTCCGTCAGTTTCGACGGTAAGCATTCAGTCGTTCAATCAACATCAAACTTATGATTTAGAGTATAAGTGGTTGAGTATTTCACAGATTTAACGTAATTCC
>OZ024742.1:39851701-39861701 GCA_964016885.1 Eledone cirrhosa | reverse complement strand
GTATGTATTTCCGTGCTTGTATGAATGTATGTATGTGTATGTATGTATGTATGTATGTATGTATGTATGTATGTACATAGGTTAGTAGTACGTATGTATGCATGTATGTATTTATGTGTGTGTGTATGTATGTATTTCCGTGCTTGTATGAATGTATGTATGTGTATGTATGTATGTATATGTGTATGTATGTTGTTAGTATGTATTTACGTGTGTGTGTATTTATGTATTTCCGTGCTTGTATGAATGTATGTATGTGTATGTATGTATGTATGTATGTATGTATATTGTTAGTATGTATGTATACATGTAAGTATTTGCGTGTGTGTGAGTGTGTGTGTGTATATATATTTATGCTTGTGTACGTATGTCTGTATCTATTATCTGTATGCTTAAGTTTACAAATACGCGGAAAAAGTGCTCAATACCAATGTAGAGAATAACATATTTAACATCAGGGGCGGTGGACTGGGCAGGCCCTCCCCTCACCAATAATTATATTTTCTCCCGAACTACCAAAACACACCTCTATTTGTATATACGCTACAATTTATGTACATGTTATGTTTATCGTATATCGAAGTGTTTTATATCTGGGTTGATATTTGATAATAACAGCTAAACTAATCACTACAACTAAATTGACCAAATTCCCACCCACCAATTCAGAAATGCTTCCACCGCCCCTGATTATATTACTAAGATTAATATCTGTTGCCACTCTGAATTTTGAAGATTGCTGCTGCATACATATATTTTGTACTCCTGAAGAAGAGCTAAAGCCCGACACGTCGAATTTTCTTTCCCCTTATCCATATAAAGCGTGAAACTAATAAGACTCTCTGTCCATCTGCTTGTCGTTTCCTTGAACTATATATATATATATATATATATATATAACCAAAGATTAATATGGTTCATTGATTACTCAATGAATATAGTTTTAGAATAGATTAAAAGCACTCTACAAAGAAGTTTTCTGGAGTTATAAATATTATTCAAAATATTAATAAATGAAGACATTCACATAATCAAATATATGTTTTATTATATATATTTCGAACGTACTGTGGTGTTTTTTCAGTACGTTCTCGTCAGATAAAATACATGAATTGATGTATGACATACCTCAACGGTCTTGATGGTTCAATTCCAGTATTGGCAGTATAGGTATTTTCTGTATTTTATCTGACGAAGACGTACTGAAAAAACAGCACGGTACCTTCGAAATATATATATAATAAAACATATATTTCATTTATTAATATTTTGAATAATATATATATATATATATATATATATATATATATATATATATATATATATATATATATGAAAGACGTAAAATAAGAAAATAAAAAAAAAAATTTTTTTAATTAAAAACCTCCTGCATTGAACCACCTAGGTACTATGACATAACCTATGTATTTGCTAGCATTAGTGTACATCTGTACGCATATGTTGGTAGATATACTAAATTTTCTATATATATATATATAGTAATAATAAATTTGAAGACTAAAATATATATATATATATTTGTGAGTAAATGCGTGTGTGAGAGTGAAGAGTTGTCAGGCTTGTAGTGTCTTCTTCCTTCTGTGAAATTCTTGAACGCATAAAGCAGGTAACTTTCTTCTCCCAATTTCTCCATGACCAATCTATGCTGAAGAAATTATCACCTATTTTGTTATGGGATTACAAGCATTCTTCATATTATTGGGAGCGAATGGATTTTAATATTATATAATTTGGTAAGTAAAATGATTTCGATGATGTGAGGTGAAGGACTGCCTGCGTTTTTTAAGAAACATTTTATTTAAAATGAAATTATATATTTATCCATTTACTTTCGTTTCTTCCACTCCATATTTTCTCTTATGCTATACAGGATTTAACTACGCAGTGCGAGATTACATAACAATTAAGCTTTTGTAGGCGATTACACAACTCTATTGAAACCTAAACTAATGTTGCCTGGTTTTTCACTCACACACACACACACACACACACACACACACACACACACACACACACACAGACATCTAACTTTCCTGAAGAAAGACTTCTGTCCGAAGAGTTGAAATCTCCTCCACTTCCTCGAAACGTGAACCTAATATGTCTGTGTGTGTGCGCGTGTATGTATATATATCCATATATACATACCTATACACACACGCACACACATACACACACACACACACATATACATATATATTTTTTTATAAATCTATTCATTATTGTATATGTGTGTGTGAGATAGTTGGTGTGTGTACATGTACGAATCCGATGAATACACGCTGTGTATATCTAAATTGTTTGTGTGTTCATTACCCGTTAGTAGTTTTGCCATACGGCTGGTGTTTGTCCCAAATACCATACATGAGTCAGACAAAAAGAAAGAAAAAAGAAAGAAAGAAAAAGAAAGAAAGAAAAAAGAACATGTAGCAAAGCTAGTAGTAACCTTTGACCATCTGCCAATTTTAGACTAGTGTCGAAAGGTCAAGAGGAAGTGTTTAATGACACCTTGACAACTTGCTAGCGAATAATAAATCAAGATAAATGAACTTAAAAATACATTCATTGTCTCAGTGTGGTTTAAAGAATACGTTGTGAATGTTAATATGGATATATTATTATTGTTGTTGTTGTTAAGGGGTGTGACTAAATGGTTAGCATGCTAGACTCATGAACGTAAGGTCGTTTGTTCAGTTCTCGAACCGGATGACGCGTTGTGTCTTTGAACGAGACGCTTTATTTCATATTGCACTAATCCCCTCAGCTGAGAGAAAAAAGTGAGTTGTTCTTATGAATCTCCTTCAAAATTACTTTAAGGATAAAGTAAAAGAAATGATACTGATGAAAACCAGAATGAGTGGTGATAGAGAAATATATATATATAGCACGTTTTCTATTGAATGACTAGAAGCAAACACTCATACACACTACACACGTACACCAGGTCCGAATACAGAGGAGCCGAACTCCCACTATCATCACCTCCATCTCTCTCACCCTCCCCATCTGTCACTATTTATTATGAGTAAATAGGGTCCCACGCGCTGGCCGCCCCACGGTCCCGGAGGACAGAATGGAGAAGGTATGTGGAATGCTCAGCAACTTGTACGTAAATTTCACGAGTTCTGTTTGTTTAAACACTCGGAACACTCATCGTCGTAACCGACGGAGATCCATTCCTTCTAATGTATATTTTTGTGCAATCGAAAGGTTGTGGGTTCAATTCTCGGACCAGGTGATGTGTTGCTTCCTTGAGCAAGACACTTTATTTCACGTTGCTCCAGTTTACTCAGCTGTAGAAATGAGATGATAGGACTGGCGTCCCTATCATTAAATCACCCAAGACACCTCCAATGAGATATAACCTGGAGGAGGCCAGCATAGGTGTGAGCTGTAACATACATACATACAATGTATATTTTCCCTTTTTAAGATGTTAGGGCTGTACTACTACTTTTATTAAATTATCCCCTTCTGCCTGCTATAATTACCCCCTCCCTGGTTGTTATCCAGCGAGGATAACAATCGAAAGAGGGAAATGTTCATACTTAGAGAAGAATGGATACCCAATAATATGGGTATATTATGGTTTTGACAAAGCATTTGAAAAATTGAGCTTAGCTCACAGACCCCCTGGTATCACCTTTACGGACCTCTTGGGGTCCACGTTCTCCAGATAGGGAACTGCTAGACTAAACAATAGGTTATGAATATTATTGCAGATATTGTTATTATTCAACCCTAGGTTGATCAGGTAAATTTTTATGATAAAATACAGTGACATTATTATTTTTTCTCAGGGGTGGGGGGTGGGGGGCAGTATCGGTAGAGGGTCGGACGTTATGCTTTGCAGCATAGAGTTACGACTCTTTACGGTCGGAGTTCTAATCCCGCCGGGGTTAAGTTTGTTTTTTATCCTTAAGGGGTCGATAAAATAAAGCACCAGTAACGTACTGGGGTCGATTTAATCAACTTTCCCCTCTCCCAAAATTGCTGGCCTTGTGCCTATATAAGAGGTCAGGGTGGCCGTGGTCTTTTGTGTGGTTTTCACCATGAGTGACCCTCGGAAGCTTCCCCCTTATTGGGGAATTTTTGTTGTTTGAATTTTAATTTATTTTACACGTTTCTGTCTTTTATAACCTTTTTACACGGCCAAAACCCACTTTGTATCGTCCTGTACGGTCTGTAATGTTAGCCCATTGTGGCCAATAAAGAAATCATTATTAGTAGCAGTAGCGCACTGGCAGCAAAACGGGAGTATTCCCAGTTCTGTGAGCCGGGGCGTAGTGACGCTGATAAGGAAAGACGAGAACAAGAGGGACACATTAGACAATTTCAGACCCATAACTCTGCTCAACACAGAGTTTAAGATTTTGGCCAGGGTGTTAGCGAAGAGGTTGGCGCTTGTCATCGGGGATTTGGTTGGGGAAGCGCAAACTTGCGCAATCCCAACCAGGTCCATACACGACAACCTCCACCTAATACGATACATCATAGAGATGGTAGGGTGTAAACCTGGCTTCGGTGGGGCTCTGATCAATTTAGATCAATCGAAAGCATTCGATAGGGTCGACCATCGGTACCTGGAGGCTGTCCTCAAGGCGGCTGGCTTCGGCCCCGTCTTCAGAAGCTGGATCGCTGCAATACACAGCGGCACCTGCTCGATGGTCAAAATTAATGGCCACCTCTCGGAACCGTTTCAGGTCTCTCGATCGGTCCGTCAAGGGTGCCCTCTCTCCTCCCTTCTGTATGTATTGACTCTCGAGCCTTTACTGCGGAAGCTGGAGCTGTTGCAGGGCATCCCGCTCGAATTGGGACGCGGAAAGGCTGTGTCGGCTTATGCGGACGACATCACCATGATGGTGTCGGACACTTCAGAAATCGAGGTGGTCGGCAACTTATTGGAGGAATAGGAAAGGTTGACAGGAGCAAAACTTAACCCGGAAAAGTCGGTGGGCTTGCAACTCGGCACCTGGAGAGGCAAGTCCATGCCGTCCAACAGCGTCGTTAGGCGCTGGACGGACCTCCAGGTGGATAAGAATTGGGACGAGGTGACGGGCAGGGTAGTCAGTCTCACCCAGAAATGGGCTGGAATGAAGCTATCATTGAAAGGTCGGGCGGAGGTGGCGAACGCGTACATCGCGTCCGTCATCTACTACCGTCTGACTGTCGTCCCTTGCCCCCGTTCGCGCCTCGCCATCTTGTGGAGGGGTCAGGTTCCGCTGGTGTGGCGGTCCATCTGCTGCTAGCACCCTCTACGTGGAGGGCTGGGCATGCCGAGGCTAATGATGCGCAGGCACGCGCTGAGGCTGCGGCATATTCAGATATTCTGCCTGAACGGTGAACAGGTGTGGTCGCCGTTTGTCAGACGGGCCTTTCCGCAGCTCGTTTCTTTGACTGAGTTGCAGTCCTGGGTCAAGAAGAGACCGAGACTGGCATCTGGAATGTTGCCAGGCACTCACTGCCCTCTATCAGGCGGGCAATGCGGTCAGTGGAACTTCCACTCTCGAGTTCTATAGAGGATTAGTGGTGGGCAAGTGCGACGACCAACCCGGAGAGGCTCTGGGAGTCAACGAAGTCGAATTAACCAGTCTGTACCGGAGGACTTTCGAGCCGGGGACGATGGATAATTTCCAAAACTCCCTCGCTTGGTAGTGCTACCGGTTCGAGATAAACTCTACAGGCACGGAAGTGCTGTCAGACGGACCTGCCCGAGATGCACGCAGAGCGACGAAACCGTTCTGCATGCACTCGTCCAGTGTCCGTGCATTACTGACTTGTGGAGTTATGTTGAACAGCTGTTGTCGCGTGTAGAACGGATCCGGCTATCGGCCGAGTCCATAGTGAAGATCGACCTGCCGCCTTCTTTTGGCCAGGAAGGGCAGGCAATTTTCCTCTGCTTGGTGGCAGTAGCGAAAGAGGTTGTATGGTGGACGAGGTTGAAAGGACTGAAGACAGACACTTTTCTCTTCGGCCAATCCCTCATCAACTTTTTCAAGTTTCACTTGGAAAGGAAGGTGCGGGTGGAGAGAGAAGTGCTGCCCCCCAGTACATTTACTGAAAGGTGGGTGAATGTGGTGAGAATGGCCCGTGTGAGTGGGCCTACTCTGGTCATGCGGCTGTAGGTAGGTAAATTTGAAGAGGAGAGGGGTGCCCTTCCAGGGTGCTCTCGAAGCGTCGGGTCGTTCAGGACTGGTGGGGTACCTGAGCGAACCCTAGGTGGTCATCCCCCCAATTGGGGAATTTTTTCTTGTTGTAATTTTCTTGTTACTTTATTGTTACTTTGTTATTGTTACTTAGTTATTGTTACTTTGTTATTGTTATTCATATTGTTTACTCGATTTTTCTGTAAAACCCCACTGTCCCAGTCTTTTGTATTGTCCCCTATATGTCGGCCCTTGTGACCAATAAATGAAATCATTATTATTATTATTATTATTATTATTATTTGCGACCTACGTAGTAAATCGTATCATCGTGAGCTCCGCAAAGGTTTGTTATTTTCAGTTATTTAAAATTGCCATTTATGGAAAATGTTTATTGTTAACTATATATAAGTGCACATACATTGATTTCTGAAAAGGACACTCAAAAATATTGGGGCCTTGAGCCCAAAATTTAAACTTTTTATAATTATCAAACAAAAAATTTTTTTCTTTGAAAAATAATGGATGACTCAGATTCACTCCTTCCTCACAATCCAACACCTCACACCGACACCACCATTATAAACATTGCTACGTTTGCCAACACTGGAATTGTAAGCAGTAGCAATATTTTAAATTTGTCTCAGGCAGACGTTCATTTCCCGCCATTACCAATGACTGCAGGTGTTAAAGCCGCCACCACCACCACCACAGCGACAACAGAAACAAAAAAAAAAAAAAAAAATTAACTCATGATATCGAAATGAATTCAACCAAAATGAACTATTCCACACCGAACACCACTGACGCCACCACCACCACAACTGAAACTAAAATTAACAATAGCAAAAATAACGATAATAACAACAGCAACAATGAAATTAAGAAAACTACCCTGAGTAGCAAAAACGTGCGAAGCGATTCAGGTAACTCAGGAAGAATTAGACGAAGCCAAAGGAATGGTAAAGAAAGATGAGTACAGGGTCAGCCTCCCCCCCCCCCTAATAAAATGGAGCAACGTCGCCTATGCACCGTGTCTTATCGGACAATAAACATAAAATCGCGCCGAGTGGAACGAGCATCTGAGTCCCAAATCCAAAAAGCTTTGGGACATGTGTGGGCAAAAAAAACCCACATCAGACGTAGGCAGAAGTATGGAACCGTGGACGTGTTCTTTGAAACACCACAGGAGGCCAGAGAACACTCCATGGCCCCATTAAGAAGTGACGACTTCACACTCATCCCAAGCTATTGTGGCCAGAGACTTGTGAAAATCAGGGTGACCCACGTTCCACCGGCCATCGAAATTCCCTGGCTAATGGCTGCTGGCATCGAGGCCAACACCAAAATAATAGAAATAGCAAAAGAAAAGTAGGAGAACTGGTCCGGATCTGGGATGGAGCTCCTGATCCAAGCGGACCATAAAAGCATTGAAGAGATCCCAGAGGTAATAGATCTCACTGACGACAGCCACCTCACCGTAATCGTCGAGGGCAGAAGGCCTAGGTATGTCGTTTGTGGTGAAGGAACCCACCTAAGGGCTTTCTGCCCTCAGGCTAAAAGGTTGAGGCCACCTCTCTTACCCACCCCAGTGATTCAACCATCAACACCACCAGCAGCAGAAATAGCAGCAACAACTGTAGCAGCAACAACAGAAGCAACTGTAACAGCAACAACCCCAGCAACAGTAGCAAAATTAACACCACCACCACCCAACGCCCCAGAACTAACACCAGTGCCTACACCATCCACCACAACCCAAACCAACGCCTGTGGAGGATTTTCCACTCCCCGGCTTATCGCAACTGGAGACAGATTGTGACGACGAGGAGTGGGAAACGGTATCAGGAAAAAAGAGAAAAAAAAGAAACCAAAAATAAAACATTCTCTTCCCTCCCCCTCCAAAAACAAAATACAGAGGGAAACAAATAAATTAGCAAAAAAGAAAGTTCAGACAGATATGCCACCATCCACACCAGCATCACCAACCCCATCACCACAAACACCAACACCATCACCATCATTAACCCCAACACCACCATCACCAACACCACAAAGGTCACCAAAAAGCGTAACAGAAACAAACCCACAACAAACGCAAACAAAACAAAACAACCAAAACGATACACACTACACAGCATTAAATTTGAACAACAACCAATTATTACACTACATGCAACACAACACCAGCATCACAGAAAAAGACTATACAACACCAGCATCACAGAAAAAGACTACACAACACCCCAAAAGTTCACACCACCTCCACACATACAAATCACTCGCATCACACAGAAAACGTACACGACACTAAAACAAAAATTCCCCAAAGACATCGGAGACTTCCGACAAACACTCTCCAGGAGGATTTATAAGGACATCCTTCCGGAGGAGGCCACAAGCAGTGAAAAGGATGGAGAAACCATCGTTCCTTTACGAGAAGTAACGTAAGTGGTCTTTCCCATCTTTTCCACTCCATTTCAACATGACCTCACTCACAATAGGCAGCATAAATGTGCGTGGCTTGGGGTCGTCATGGAAGCAGGGCCACCTGCTCAACGACCTCAGGTCACTAAACATAGATGTAGTGGCCATCAGCGAGACCAGAATCTCCGAAGCACGGGCCTTCGCACCGATCTTCGGCGGCTACGATGTGTACGCATCTCCCAGCCGTCCTGGATCGGAGGGAGGAGTTGCTGTGCTTTTTCGGAGAGGTTTGGATCTCGCCATACGGGCCATCTTCCTGGACCCAGAAGGTAAGTTGGTGGTGCTAGACGTGACCAGCGTAGACGGGCAAGCTTTCAGGTTAGTGGCCGTCTATGCCCCGACAGGAGCAGGGCGGCCTGATTTCTTCCGGCGTCTGGAGACCTTTCTTGGAACGTCCCGCTCTTTAGTGTTAGTGGGCGACTGGAACGGAATCTTAGATGCACGCTGGGACTGTGTGGGATTAGCGGATCGGGGAGGAGGGTGCAAGAGCCTCACCAACCTGCTCAGGCGTTTTGAACTGTCTGACAGGTACCGATTGGATTTCCCGAATGTGCCAATGTGGACTTGGACAAATCGCATAGGGTCATCCAGATTATATCTAGATAGAGTATTTTGTAGGAAATAGATAGGTCTAGCATAGGCTGTCCACAATTCAAGATAGACAGCTACACGGACCACAAATTCGTGATCTGTGTACTGGACTTATATAGGCTTAAGAGACGAGGACTCGGCTACTGGAAGCTAAACGCGTCCTTACCAGCGCGCAAGGCCTACAGAGACCGGATTATCGAACTAGTTAAGCGGGCGTTGACGGGGGCCATCGTCAACAACAAGTGGTGGTTTGCTCTGAAAAGAGCAATTAGAATAGAGTCCATTAGGTTTAGTAAGGCTTTAGCAATAGAGAAAAATAGAGCAGAGGGAGAATTAGTTAGAAAATTAGACGAGGCGCTTAGCAAAGGCATCGCGACCGACGTGCTTGCGGCGAAATTGGCCCTTGACCAATTCTTCAATGCAAAGCACGAAGGCTGCGTTGTCAAAGCTAGGGTGCGTGCTCTCAGACACGAGGGGACGAAAGCCGTTCAATGGGCCCGAGTGGCGTAGGCGCATCGTGGCAACAAAGCCACGATCCGGTCTTTACTGGACCACGACGGGCGCATGCTACTCGATCCCGAGCAAATGTGAAGCTTTTCAGCGACACTTCGCTCAGTTGTTCGGGGGCAGCGGCGGGCCGGATCGAGGGATGGACTTTAGTGTCTACCTCGACGGACTGCCGCGGCTCTCGGCCACTGAGGCGGAGTGTTGCGAAAAGCCGATAACAGCCGCTGAAGTACGGGAGGCAATGACTAGCT
>OZ024742.1:39754201-39846701 GCA_964016885.1 Eledone cirrhosa | reverse complement strand
TAGAGAGAGAGAGAGAGAGTATGTGTGTGTGTTAACCGACTAGAGTTGTGCAATCCACATTCCAATCAGTTAATCGTGATGCTAATTTGAATAAAGCACTCAACGACATGCACTAATCCACGTACGTCTTGGTAGTACAAGCCGGAGAATACAGAGCAGTAAATATAGTGAAGGCCTTATGAAGTTATGTATTTGTTTAGCTATTATATATATTTCGCTGGGGCCGACGATTATCTGGTGGGATTTCCATCCACCAAACGGCCCGAGTTCATCAAATAGCAATAAGTTATGGAAACAAGCAACTTTTAATTTTTCGATATGAAGAGCCGACGTATTACCTGTATGTATATATATATATATATATATATATATATATATATATATATATATATATATATATATATATATATATATACATATAAATATATATATATTGTTATACTTTGGGAGGGTCATGTTGCCAATAAGAAACAGACGCACCAGTTGCTTTCACTTCAATTTATTATATATTTATCCGAACGGATAAATGAACACTGGCGAGACCTTCAAGATAATAAAAAATCATCGTACTCTACCAACATGCAAAAATAGAACACAAGGGTAAATTAGAGAACATAGAAATAAAAATAGAATCTACACACAGAAAAGACGCAATGTTTAGACAAATTACAGAGGCAATAAACATAAAAGAATTACAACCAAAATTAAATAGAAAATATGAGTGGAACAGCAACATCACAACTTACAATTAAGGACAAAATGAAAACACACACACACATAGAACAAACAACCAACCAGTAACATGTAAATAAACAAATAAATAAATGAACATAAACACACACAGACACCCGGATGTGGCGCATGCGCAGACTGAGCACACAACACACACACAGAAACAAAATGGCGTAGGACAGAACAAAGGAGAGGCACAGAAACAAAGAAAGCAATCCCCAGTCACTGAAGAGGTCACAGAGTGTGTGACGAAAGAACTATGACTATATATAAACAACTATCTGGTTGTGGAACCAACCAACCAACCAGAAATTTATAGATTTATAAACTTATAAATTTATAAATATATAATAAATTGAAGTGAAAGCAACTGGTGCGTGTGTTTCTTATTGGCAACATGACCCTCCCAAAGTATAACAATATCGGTTTCAACACCACGATTTCAGATAAAGAATCTTGCTAAACAAATTCAGAAACGAAATATATATATATATATATATATATATATATATATATATATATATATATATATATATATATATGTCAGGTCACCAGTTGGTGCTACTGGTAACATGTATCCCAGTACAACCTGTCACATGGTCGGGTCGTTGGTGACTAAACTGGCAACCCCACCAAGGTTTCTTGGTGAGGAGGGTGACTTTGGACATCCTGCAGGACTAAAAACAAAACCTGTCAAAGGGCAAAGGAGCTCTTAAGAGTCAATGGCCATCCAAAATCACCGGGAGAGATGATCCCTTAGCCTTTGTCAAGGCAGAATTCTAGGAGAAGGAAAACTCTGATATAACACCTGCAACTCTGATGGTATCCAATGATGTTGACTTGTTCTTCTTTTTGGTAAATATCATCTTGGTTAAGAGAGTGGGACTGGCTTTGTGCAGTGCCTTTGCTCACTATAAAAGCTTCACGGCACAGGCATTGCTTTATATCTGGAGATCTCTCTGTACTTGTCGTCACATGGTACCATGGGCCCAGCACTATGTGTCAATAATTGTCACAAGTGTAGTGTTTGTACCAGAATTTTCAAGTCGATGGCTGGGCTAAAAAGTCACACTCGTTCAGCGCATCGGTAGGGGTTCTCCTACATGGATATAAAATAGTGGCCGTACTCGAAAACGAGTTGGCAGCCACCATATATATATATATATATATATATATATATATATATATATATATATATATATATATATATATATATATCTAGGGCGGGTAAAATTCCCGAGATCCATGGACGAGTTCTCTCCAGCGGTCCCTGTCCCTCATTATTGCTGCCATGTCCTGCATCTCCAAGAGACCAGTGTCTGTCCTTAGGGCATCAACATATGTTAACCTCGGTCTTCCTCTTCCAGTGTGTCCATGCAGGGGCTCCCACAGGAGCACTGAGTGCAGTGTCAACTCTGGATGTCGGTGAGCATGTCCAGCTAACTTCAGTCTCCTCTGTGTCACTTTTAAGCTGATGAAAATCTTACAGGCTTATGGAATCCCCAAGAAGATAGTGGACCTGATATGACTGCTCTACACCAACACCAAAGCCCAAGTCATTACATCTGATGGGATGACAGAGTTCTTTGAGATACTGACTGGAGTGCTCCAGGGAGATACTTCGGCTGCCTACCTTTTTATCATCATAGTGGACTATTGCATGCGCCTTGCGCTGGAGAAACACCAGGACTTTGGCTTTACTGTAACACCGGCTTAGAGCAGGAGAGTTAAGGCAAAAAAGATATCGGATGCTGAATTTGTCGACGACATAGTTTTGGTGACAAACACAGTGAAGCAGGCAGAGGATTTGATGCAGGAGGTGGAGACTGTGTCGATGAGTGTGGGGCTGAGAATGAATGAGATTAAGACGAAATATCTGGTAGAGAATATTAAGAAGTCAGAGAAGATATATATATATATATATATATCAGAAGTGAACCAGTGATTGGTCAGTGGAAGCAACTAACCAACAACGCTATTGTTCAAATGTGATGTATAGAATAAATGTAATATAAAAGAGTGGTTAGTAGGCCAGGACTTTGGAACACAGGGGTATGTATTAAGTTTCATCGTTTCCTGTGCTAAGACCATGTAGCGACAGAGTTGACAGGATACGAATTTTAGATTCTTCAACCACATGGCAAGAATGCTAACAATTCAGCCAGCTGTGTTTCAAGCAATTATTTCATTCCACCCAGTGGTACTAAGCTTCAGCTTCGTAAACTCTGTGCAAAAAAGGAAAGGAATGAATTAGTGCGGCAACCTAATTTGATCTACTTGAAGTATTTTCATCTCTACATGTGCTTATCTAAAATTTGGATACACATTTTGCCTTAATCTCTATGTATCCAGGACGGACTTCTGTTTCGACGACGAGTGTTCCAGTATTCGAGCAACGGAATAGCTTGCTCATAAAATTATGTTTTTACTACAGACCACCAACCCTGTGGGTGATTTTGAGTAGACAGAAACTGTTTGGGAACCCGCCGGATAGATTGTAAATGTAATTCAGTAATTCATTTTCTGCCTGAAAATTACTTTAAGGGCATACATATCTGTGGAATACTTAAATACTTATGCGTTAATTTACAAGTCAGACGTTCGGTTGATTGAACAACTGGAGCACTCATCGTCGATACCGATGAAGGATGCACCATCATACACGATGCACACACACAAGATTACATATTAATAAGCATCAAAGAGTTGGTGGAGCGTAGACGCAACATGGTCGTATGGTTAAGAAGTCCCGGGTTCGACCAACTGGCATCTTGGACATGTCATTTACCTTAGTCTTGTGTTGACCCATGCCATGTGAATGAATCTGGGTAGATGGAAACTGTTTGGACGCCCATCGTATGGATGTACCTGCAATTCAAAGGGCCAGTCTTGTCATACGTTAAGGCTATACGTGTCTGTGGAATGGTCAGGTAATCACACGTTAATTTCATGAACTGTTCCGTTGATCAAACAACTAACTGGAACACATCGTCGAAACTGACAGAGGTCCGTTCCAGAGTACCGAACTAAACACACCTTGGTCTTCACCAAGATGTATTTACAACAAGTGGCGGACTGGCCAGGTTGACAAATAGCAAGTGGGCCCCAGGGGGCTCACGGTAGCATTGCAAGAGCCCACAGTAGCATTGCAGGGTCCACTGTAGTATCTTAGGGGCCAAAGCTTTGCTTTCAAAAAATACCTGAAATCTAAGAATAGAATTTAAAAAAATAAATAAATAAAACAATTAAGCAAAGCATTTGGTCAACCAATTCCCCAGGGAATAATTAGAAACCAAAATATACGATAGTGCAAATAGCTGGAATCAGTGGTTGTACATTCTACTAAATCTAAAGCTTAGTGTATTCATTCATGCCTGCAAACATACATATATAGACACAGACAGACAAGCACATATATATATTATCATATTTATCTACTTACACACGAACTACTGACTAAATATTTGGTATCAATGGGTTAAAGACATCTGTCAAATCAATTAGTGGTGAGGGTGGTATGTATATATATATATATAGACACACTCACACACACACACACACCCTCTCTCTCTCACACACACACACATATATACATATATATATTGAGTTAGTGTGAAAGACCAAAGGTCGTTATTGAAAGTCTCTGGATTTCGCAAAATACATAATATTTTTTATTGGAGAAGGTAAGATATTTTTCCACAAAAATTTGATTGCACTATTTTGTTTCCACTTATGTAGTTTTATTTATTCATTATAAAAATTAAATGATAGCATTCTATATGTAGGTGGATCCCCTTCATCTGGCAACTAGTCCGCCACTGTATATATATATATATATATATATATATATATATATATATATATATATAATAAGGGTTGACGGACCCAGCATATTTATCAATGACCGGTTGTATCTCAGCGCACTCAATGGGCAATGTAAGATACATTACCAGAGTATACACATAGTTATTTGCTTTAACACAACACACGTAAAACGGGTGCCTATAAGGTTCCCGGACTCGAGTTTCTGCAGCACTAATGCAGCAGTAAGGTGCACTGCACCATCTGTCTGCATATATTATGCAACAATGCACAATCGGCTTATGCGGCTTCATCAGCGGGTATCGCCTAATCAATAACCAATCGATCGACATATATATATATATGGTCGTTTCTATGGTTGTGCGGATGACGGTTTAACCATCGTCTCAGTGTGTTTGGCCTTTAACGTATGTTGTAGCTCTGGTTCGTCAGAATTATTAAGCGCTTGTCACACATCTCGGAAGTTGTTTTTCGGTAATTCCAAAGCCGAAATACGATTCTCGCTAATTTATATATATATATATATATATATATATATATATATAATGCCAATTATTGTAAGTTTGAATCTAACTGACATGCAAAAACATATATATATAGGAATAAGGTAAGCCTAAATTATATTAGATTCAAATATCACAGAAAGAAAGAGAGAGAGGGGGGAGATAGAGAGAGAGTGTGTGTGTGAGAGAGAGAGAGAGAGAGAGAGTGAGGGGGGGGGGGGATGAGGTGGAACAGAAATGAAACATGGATTACAGGTTAAAATATAGTCTAGATAGATGTGAAACAAAACGAGGATGTAGTTTATGGAACACCCAAATGATTTAGACGTCGACCTTAAGTAGGAGCAATAACATTAAGACATGAACGACACCACATCATTTTGTTTTGAAAATTTTGAAAGTAGGTTTATAAGTATAAAATTTCATAAGATTTTCGTAGTTGTCTCTGTGGCCTAGCGGTAGGTCTTAGAGACTGTGGAAATCCTGACCTTGGGTTCAATCCTGGTCAAGAGGTACATGTCACCTTTTTCAGTTTTTATTTTCCAACCCATAGAAAAAAACTGAAGTGGTTTACTGGGAACCCTACTCCCGACCAGGATCGAACTTCAGACCAGGATCACCACCGTCTATGATTACCCCCAATTAGGCAACCGAGACAGTTACAAAAATAAAGTGAAAATTGATAATTATAAACCTACTTTCAAAATCAAAGTTAAAAAGATTTGGTGTCGTTCATGGCTTTCCTAGAGCTATCAGTAATATTTAGGGTCGACTTCTGGTTATTATTGAAAGTCTCTGGATTTCACAAAATACATAATCTTATTTATTGGAGAAGATAAGATATTTTTCCACAAAAAATTGATTGCGCTGTTTTGTTTCAACTTATGTATTTTTCGAAAATGTTATTTATTCATTATAAAAATTAAATGATAGCATCCTATATGTAGGAGGGTATCTCCTGGCAACCAATATACAACACCTTTTCATTGATATTGCCATTAGTAGGAGGCAACACTAATAATGCATATAAGCTGTTATCTGTTATGTGTTGTATCATGGACTGACCATGTAACTGTCTTCCGAGTTGCCTATTGGCACTCCATGATTTGGTTCTCTTCCCGGAGAGATTGGAATAGATTGAACATAAGGCTCAAGAAACTTTTCCGTAATTTTCATATATTGAATTGACTTGGTCGCTCGAACCCTGTCTTGGATCCCGAGGAATAGAAAACGACGGGTCAGTTGAGATCGTGATTAGACCGCACCATTGACGTTTTTCACCATAAACTTAAACTTAATATAAACCCATAAATGTAACGAATATATTTGTTAACCAATCACTTACTTCTTAATTAATTGCTTACCTTTTAACGAACTACCTTCGGGTGGTTTTCTGCTTGCATGTGTAGTGTGCATATTGATATTATACGCAAATATATATGCATGTAGATATGATGCGTCAAATAAAATCGTAATTGACAATATGCACAGAAATTGAGCGAAGTCTGTGTTACACTCTCTTCTGTAATCAGTAAAGTAATCCATGATACATTAAAAAAAGACGATATTATATATAAACTGCATATATAATAAACTAAAATGTTATGAAAATGAAAAAGGAGAAAATTAGCGACGGAAATATAAACCTTATATAACGATGCAAATATATGAACGTTTATATAAGCGATGTGATAAGTATTATGATGTAATGGGCACTAACCGGAAGTGTTGACATTTGAAAATTTAAAAAAATGAGTGTTAAAATAAGCAATACTTTATATATAAGAATATTTATGTTTAATCAAGAGCTTCGAAATTTAGTAGATAAATTACATAATATTCATTCATTATTTGGTGGATTGGCAGTATCGGTGGAGGGTCGAACGCCATGCTTTGCAGCACAGTTACGTCCCTTTACGGACTGAGTTCAAATCCCGCCGAGGTTAAATTTGTCTTTCATCCTTACTGGGTCGATAAAATAAAGTACCAGTAATACACTGACATAATTGCTGGCCTTGTGCCAAAAGTAGAAACAATTATTTATTCAAAGTAATCCAACTTGTTTTACTAAAAAATATAAAACGGATGCTGTCCCGCACTTCTCCCTTTATTATATTATAGATAACTATTCACTTTTTATAACTCTTTAAATCATTTTTACTTTTTATTGATTTATTTATCCGTTGTTATTATAATTTTAACTATTTACCACTGGTTTATCATTTTTAAAACCTTTGCAAACTTTAAGGTTTCACTAATTTTGATACCCTTTAAGAGATTTACCGTCACGCCATGCTGGTTTTCGGTCAGGGACTAGCGCAGCCATCACTGACCACATGGCGCTCCCAGACCTTGTTAAATACACTAGACAATTGACTCTGAGTGGCTTTAGGATTGGCCGGAATGTGTCGTTGTCAAGCCCCCACCCCGATCACGCCTACGAACCCACAATGCATTGTCGAATGTGTGGCATACGGAGGCAATATCACTGAGGTCTCACTGACCAATAGACCACATTCGTATCAATCTTTTGTTTATATTTTGGTGTAATCCAGTAACTGATTACTTAAATTTTTATGTGAACAACGTGAACAACACCCGAAGACGTCGCCATATGTTTTGCGTCATGATCTGATGACGTGGGCTTGTCGGCCATAGAAACACATTTCGTGATTCTGCAACATTAAAAGAATATTTGGAGTCCGGCCTTCTTTTTTCATTGAAGTATATATATATATATATATATATATATATATATATATATATATATATATATATATATATATATATATCGGGAAGAGGGAAAGAAAATGCTGACAAATTGTTCCCAGTGAAAAATAGTTTAATTAGGAATAAGTATAAATTAGTAATAAGTATTGTTTAGTATTCAATTTTAGTTGTTAGTTTTTACCGGTTGCGCATTTCTAATGCTTTTCAAAAATAATTTTGAGATAGAGCACCCGTGATGTTTGCTCTAATCTGATTAGTTTTGCAAATTCTACCTGTTTTATGTGAAAAAAAGTGGCTCCAGAGGTATTAAAATAAGTTTCGCGCCAATTCGTGTTGCAAAAATTCTTGTGGTCAAAACAATTTTGATTGGTCGGTAGAGGTCACGTGAATGTTAAAAATTGATTTTGCGCCAAATGTAGGTTTGTCGAAGAGTGTCCTTTTTCGCCTGATTGAGAAGTCACTGAAAAATAAGTCTTTTAAGACAAATATGTGTGTGTGTGTGTGTGTGTGTGTGTGTGTGTGTGTGTGTGTGTGTGTGTGTGTGTGTGTGTGTGTAGTAAAGAGGTTCATTGTTGTGATAATGCTCAGTAGGGATGTGTGTGAATTGCAGTCATGTTGAAAGGTCAACAGTTCAGGTGCCTATTAAGACAAATATGTGTGTGTGTGTGTGTGTGTGTGTGTGTGTGTGTGTGTGTGTGTGTGTGTGTGTGTGTGTGCGTGTGTGTGTGTGTGTGTGTGTGTGTGTGTGTGTGTGTGTGTAGCAGAGTAATTCGTGGTAGAGGGATCGGTCAGTAGGAATGTGTCTGTACGTGTGTGGGGGATATTTTAACATGTTGAAAGATATATTTCAGCTTTTGTCTTATACGGAGAAGTGTGTGTGTGTGTGTGTGTATGTCTCTTTGTATGTTAGTGTACGTGTGTGTATGTGTGTGTATATATATGTGTGTGTATGTGTGTGTGGGGGGGGGGGGGGGGGACCAGAATTTTTGTGATACTGGTAAAAATGGTGTGCATTATTAGATATTTTCAGTAATTTGCAAAAACGATTCTCTCAAGAGAACATCAAAAACATTAATATTAAAAGGTGTGAAATGATATATAGTATTGTCATAACACCAAGGTGTGTGTGAGTGTCCAGATTGTACGTACTGCAAGGGGAATCCATTAGGCCCTGCCGTATGGGAATACTTGTGTACAAATATGTATGTGCCCATCAGTGTGCAATGCATGTGTGCGTATATGTGTGTGTGTGTCGGCACGTTTATATCTATAGACATCAAAAGGTATGCAAATTTGTGTATATTTGTGTTGCACCATAGAACATGTGTGTTTACGTATGTCATTGTGTTTATATGTGGATTGAGATGCATGTAGGATGTATGCTGATGTAGGTATGTATGTTGACGTGTGTATGTTGTGGGTTCGTCTCAGGGAGAAGTGTTTAGACGGGTCCGTATTTGTTAATAAAGTGAGATTCCTTGCTGATGCGCTGGGTGTGGGTGGCATTATCTTTAAATTTGTAGAGGGGAAAGATTCTAAAGTTGGGATGTTTTTGGGCGGCACAGGTATCAATGTGTTCACTCAGTGGTATTTTCCTGTATTCCCGTATATTAATTTGGGATCTATGGACAGTCATGCGTTGGCGGAGGCTGTTTTTGGTCTGGCCTATGTATTGTTCTCGACAACCTGAGCAAGTTAATACATATATTAGATTTTCTGATGCGCATGTGAAATTGTGTTTTACTATAAAACGTTGTCCTTCTTTGAAATAGAATTCCGAACCCTCTATTAGATTGATGCATATGCCACAGTTGGGTCTATCGCATTTTTTTTACTGTGGGTTTCGTTGTTGTGGTTGGCAGTACTTTGGCATGTGTTAGGATGTTTTTCATTGACTTAGATTGTCTTTTGCTCTTTATGATATCATGTGTTCGAAGGATTTGGTTCATTCTATGGTCCATTTTTAACACAGGGATGTTCTGGAGGATGGTGTCAAAGGCCTCATTGTTGAGGGGGTTGTGTGTGGAGATGTATGGAAGAGCTTTTAGTTTCGGTTGATTTACTTTAGGGTGTCTAAGGTCCTGGGAACTGAGTTTTAGGGCACGTTGGATTCCATTGTCAATTAGTGATGCAGAGTAGTCCCTGCTTATGAGTGTGTCCTTTAGTTCTTGTAGCCGTAAGTAACAGGTGTTTTTATTGGAGACTATAGTACAGATTCTCTTGGCTAAGTTGTAGGGAATATTGATTTTAACGTGTCTAGGGTGGCAAGAGTTGAAAGGAAGATATTGCTTGGAGTCTGTGGGCTTGTAGTATATGTCTGTTTCTATTTTTTTGTTATGTATCCTAATGAGGATGTCGAGGAAAGGGAGTTGTTGATGGCTGTATTCCATCGTAAAGTTAATATTCGTGTTGAGCCCATTTATAAGGGTGTGAAATTCTTTAAGCTTCTCGATGTTTTCGTGCCAAAGGATCAAGCAGTCATCTAGATATCGCTTCCAGTTCTTTTCTATGTGTAAGTGGAGAGTGTTTCCAAATTTGTTTAGTACTTTAGTGTAGAGGGTGATTTCCAGGTATCCCATGACTAGGTTGGCATAAGTGGGGGCTGTTTTCGTTCCCATAGCGGTCCCAGATTTCTGCCTGTAGGATTTGTTATTGAAAACGAAGTAATTGTTCTCCAAGATAAATTTGAGTCCCCCTATCATGAATTCTTTTTTGATGCGTTGTAGAAGTTCATTGTGGTAATTATCCAGCCAGAATTGGATAGCTTCTATTCCTAGTTTGTGGGGGATGTTGGAGTATAGGTTGACTACATCGAACGTTACTAGTAGGGTTTGTTCAGAAAGGGGCATATTAGAGAGGTGATTGAGCATATCTAGGTCGTCCCTTTTGATAGGTTTGAGAAAAGGCTTGAGAAGGGTATCAATGAAGTTGCTAAGGCGGTGGGTTTCGCAAGCGGGGCCTGCTATTATAGGTCTTAATTTGAGATCATTGGGTGAGGGGACATTGATGACTATGTCTGTGGCTTCCTTGCATGCCTTACTTATTAATTCGCTTTTATGTACTTTAGGGATACCGTAGAAAAGGCTGGATTTACTTGTGAAGTCTGTGATGAAGCTGAATTCCTTGTTAGTAAGTCCTTCTTTGTATTGGTTGATCAGAGTTTTTAGGTTTCTCATAATTTTCTGTTGATTGTAGTCTTCAGCCTTTTCGTAGTATGTTTCGTTTTCCAAAGTGGAGAGCGCTAAGTTGATATAGAATTCTGTCTCCATTAGGACTACTGTACTCCCTTTATCAGCCTCTTTAATTGTAATGGTTCTGTCGGTTTTTAATCTATTTAATTCTTCCCATTCTTTCTTGTTGAGGTTTGGCTTGTGTTTTTGTCTGTGCACGTGTTGGTAAGGGAAGTTTGTGTTGTGTTCACAGAATTCGTCCAGGATTTTATTTCTACCTTTTGATGGGGTGTAGTTGCTTCTATTTCTGGCTAATGATTCATCCTCATTGTACTGGTCGAATAGTTCTTCACTGAGTCGTAACTTTCTACAGAAGTCTGTGATGTCTTCCTTCATTTCATAGTAGTTAGGACGTAGTGGGGTCGGTGTGAAAATATCGAATAATGTACACCATTTTTACCAGTATCACAAAAATACTGGTCTACCCACACACACACACACACATACACTAATACACACACACACATATATATATACACACACACATACACTAACATACAAAGAGACATATACACACACACACACACACACACACTTCTCCGTATAAGACAAGAGCTGAAATATATCTTTCAACATCTTAAAAAATCCCCCACATACGTACAGACACATTCCTACTGACCGAATCCCTCTACCACGAATTACTCTGCTACACACACACACACACACACACACACACACACACACACACACACACACACACATATTTGTCTTAATAGGCACCTGAACTGTTGACCTGTCAACATGACTGCAATTCACACACACATCCCTACTGAGCATTATCACAACAATGAACCTCTTTACTACACACACACACACACACACACACACACACACACACACACACACACATATTTGTCTTAAAAGACTTATTTTTCAGTGACTTCTCAATCAGGCGAAAAAGGACACTCTTCGACAAACCTACATTTGGCGCAAAATCAATTTTTAACATTCACGTGACCTCTACCGACCAATCAAAATTGTTTTGACCACAAGAATTTTTGCAACACGAATTGGCGCGAAACTTATTTTAATACCTCTGGAGCCACTTTTTTCACATAAAACAGGTAGAATTTGCAAAACTAATCAGATTAGAGCAAACATCACGGGTGCTCTATCTCAAAATTATTTTTGAAAAGCATTAGAAATGCGCAACCGGTAAAAACTTACAACTAAAACTGAATACTAACCAATACTTATTACTAATTTTTATTTATTCCTAATTAAATTATTTTTCACTGGGAACAATTTGTCTGCATTTTCTTTTCCTCTTACCAATATATCACAACTCGTGTGTTACACCTCCATTCTTTTAAATATATATATATGTGTGCGTGTGTGTGTGTGTGTGTGTGTGTGTGTGTGTGAAAATGTGGAAATCCTGAACGTAGAAAACAATTATAACATCAGTTGATTGCCACAAATAATAGCTTAAAATATCGGGTTAAATAATCTTGTAGACAGAAAAAAGTAGCCAGCCATCGCTTGAGAACATTGAACTCCGTATCTCTCGACTACAGTCATGTATTCAAGAGATACGTTGCCTCATGCTCCCAGCAGACAGAATTAAAAAGATGGTACCCCGGAGAATAGCAAAGGAGATGCGTTGAAAAAGCCATTCCAACACACAGGGCTTATTCTTGCGTGTGGTCAACTCCACCTCGATATCAGTGAGTAGGGAGGGGAATCGGGGACCCAGGACGCCAGAGGTTTCCACCACTATAGATTCAATGATAAATCTATAATTTTTTTTATTTCTTTCAAATTTATTGTACTAACTTCTGTTGGAAAAGAAAAGACGGTGTTGTGGTTTGTAAAGGCCTATGCTGTGTGTGTGTGTGTGTGTGTGGACTACTTAATGTTGAATGCCCCAGGCTTTAAGCAGCTTACCTGTCACGGAAATGTATATTAATTAGTGTGTGTTTTGTACAACTACTTCAACTGAACACCTGAACACGCCCCGAAGACCGCCTCTATTCAGTATCTTAATGAAACAGGTGGGATTGAATGTTAAGAAGTCGCTGCCAGTGGCTAACTGGAGAAGGTATCTAGTTAATTTACAGAGGCACTAACACAGCATGATTCAGAATAGAGGCGTATATGGAAACATACAATATGTTTGTGTATATTAAACATACATAAGTCTCACTCTGAGAGGATTACATGATCTAATGACTGAACGAAGCAAAAGAATATGCATACATACATACATACATGATGGCTGCCCCCTCGTTATCGAGTATGGCCATTGCACGATATACCATTATTAATAATTATTAATTAATTCTATCGTGCAATGCTTGTGCGTGAAGATATTTTGTAAAGTGAGGAAAGGCTGTGCACTGAGCCAATCCCACTCTCTGAGCGACAGTAGTTATAACCCGAAAAGAAGAAAAGATCAACATCATCGGTAACTACTGAGCCGCAGGTTTTATATCGGAGTTATCCCAGTTTCCTGAGTTGCCTTCTCCTAGAAGAATGCCCTGATAAAAGCTAGGGGTCCTTCACTCCCAGTGGTTTAACCAGGCGATCGGGTGTCCAGCCCGACTATTTCTATGTTCCCGCGCATATACATACACATGCACCCATGTATATACACATATACATACATAATATATATATATATATATATATATATATATATTATATATTATATATATATATATATATATATATATATATATATATATATATATATATATATATATATATATATATATATATATATATATATATATATATATATTATATATATATATATATATATATATATATATATATATATATATATATATATATATATATATATATATATATATATATTATATATATATATATATATATATATATATAATATATATATATATATATATATATATATATATATATATATTATATATATATATATATATATATATATATATATATATATATATATATATGTATATGTATATATATATATATATATATATGTATATATATAGTATTAAGGATACTATTGTAATCTCTCTCTCTCTCTATATATATATATATATTTATGTACGTATGTGTTTTTTTTTTGTGTGTGTGTATATATATATATATATATATATATATGGTTGTATGCATGTGCGTGAGCATCTGTGTACGCGCACACTAGTGTGCTTTCCATATATTTACAGGAGCCGAAACCAGCCGAAACCAGCCCAACCTATCCCAACCTAACCGTACGTTATTTATGCCACTTCTAAGAGACGCAAATGTTTGGTTACATATAACCAAAAAGTAATAGGACTCTGAAAAAATACATACAAAACAACAACAACAAACAATATAAATAAATCAAAGGAACAAACACAGAGAAGCAAGAAGGGACACGATGTTTGTATTTGATCGTTGACTGACTAACGTTAGCTACAAAACATTAGATTCTTTAACTGGAAACGAAGTATCTGAAATTACGTAACAGTCCGGTGAAAATATGTAAAATGTGTCGTGGGAATAGTATTCCTACCGGTGTCCCCTTGCAAATACATGCTGTGTTTTGGGTGTCATTTTTGTTTTCTTTACTCTGCAGTTGAGCATGGGCATATTTAAAACTGAACCTGTATGTCTATCTATCTATCTATCTATCTATCTATCTATCTATCTATCTATCTATCTATCTATCTATCTATCTATCTATCTCACTCTCTACCAGACGTGTGTAACTTCGCGGAGAAGTTTCCGTTATTTTATGTAAGAAAAAACGTGAGTTTTCAGTTAAATTTTATATTATTGTGTAACTTGACCCCCCGTCTGGACCTTCAGGTGGTGGGTCAACTCATTTTCGCCCCTACAGGGGCGAAATATTCGTTTGAAAAATTTATTCTCCATCGAATTTTGGAAAAAATATAATAAGAAGTTTGATTACGTTATGAACGCTGCGTTCAACGATAATGGTGGTGGAGAGGCGGTAAGACTACAAAGCTCGCAGTCAACATCGTCTTCTTCCCTAGATACTATGGAGATGGAAAGACGAAATGAAATTGTAAAAACAAATTCATATCCAAACAACACAAATGACGCCAAACAGTTCAATGACAACAAAAATAACAATAACAACACCAATAATGATGATAAAAACAACAATGACAACAACAACAAAGAAAAAAATAAAAACAACACCAATAACACCAGCATCAAAGACAACAACAACACCAACACCAACACCAAGGAAAATACGAATAATATCAACATCAGTGACAACAAGAATAACAACAACAATAACAACAATAATGACAACACCACCAACACGGATAATTCCACAAAGAAACCAAAAACAGACAGTTCAGAAAAAGGAGGAACTGACATATCTCGACATAACAAATGCCGAACAACTTTTAAAGGACGCTAGGAGATATGTCACTTTCGAAAAAAATGGTGCTTTCAGCATCAATTCTCCAGTAGAAATTCGCAAGGAAACTGCTCTCAAAACGATAGTTTTTAGGACAGTTTCCAATTCTACCCGAAAACCAGTCCAATTGTCACAGAAAGAAATTGGACTGGTTTTCAAAAATTCAATGAATGATATTTCATTCATTCAAAGAAGCAAACTCTTTGGGAGTATTTCGGTACTCATGAAGGATCAATTGACGGCTCAAAATTACTCTGTGTCGCCAATTGTATCCAACCTGTATACCTTTTTCCCTACATACATGGGAAAAAGGACACAAAAGATTAAAATCACGAGTGTCACACCAAAGGTGAACATATGGTTGATACTTTTGATGAAGACAGAATACTGTCAGTAGGAAAGTCCCCCAGAGATGTATTCAATGGGACTAGCGTTGAAGTTCTGGTGCAAATGAGCCCAGAGCGAATAGCTATGATCCCACAACGTGTACTCCTGGACGGACTCACCTACATAAACTTTTCGGTTGAGGGTAGGCGGCCTTCATGTTACCATTGCTTTAGCAGGGGTCACCTGAGGGCTTCCTGTCCTAAATTAATGAGTAAAAAAAAGGCTCTTCTGCCAACACCACCACAACAACAACAAGACCAACACACAAAAATAACCACAACAAACAGAGTCCCACCCAACCCCACTCCACCTAAAACCACTGCAAAATCACATACAGACACAACAGCTCCCCAAGACATACCCCTCCCCAACCACACAGACGATACAACAGATGAGGCTATCTCGCTATCACCCAGTGAAGACGAGGGAGAACCCCATCGCTCGAAAAGAAAGAAAAGACATCACAAAAGCAAAAGACCAGCAAACACTACCACAAACATAGAAACACCAACACAAACAACAAAAACATCATAAACAAAACCCCCACCTCCTGAAAACAAAATACCTACAACAAAACGAAAGCACACACAAGAGGTGTGAAAACCGAAGGGAAAACTTTCGCCCACTCTATTAAAAATAACAAAAAACTGAACCTAAAACTGATTAGGGTCCCTATACAAACTTATAGGTCCCTAAAAGAAACATTTGAAAAGGATGTGGGGAATTCCTGTGTGAAACCACTTAACCGCGTCCTTCTCAAATCTCTCCCCACCCCAGACACCCCCATCCCACCAGACCCCACCCCACCAAACATCTCCGTCCCCACCCCGCCGGAAAGCACCACCCACCCAGACAACCCCTCCAACACCCCCATGGAAATCGTGCAGCCTGATCCCCAGGAGACGAAGGGTGAGTGATTTCTTTTCCTCTTTTAACTTTTCAGCACCAACATGGCCAATATAAGAGTTGGATGTGTGAACGTACGCGGCCTGGGGATGCCCTGGAAACAGGGCAAACTCTTAAACGACCTCAGGTCGCACAGTATGGATGTGGTAGCCATTTGCGAGTCCAGGATCCACAGCGAGCGACAGCTAGCCCCCATCTTCGATGACTTTGAGATCTACGCATCTCTCTGTCAACCGGGGGGGGGGGCGGAGTTGCCGTTTTGCTGCGTAAACACCTGGGCCTCGTAACACAGACGGTACATCTGGACCTGGAGGGTCAACTGGTGGTCCTAGACGTTGATGGTAGTTAAGGTGGAGCCTTCAGGCTGGTGGCCGCATATGCCCCATCCGGGACACCGCGGCCAGACTTCTTCAAACGTCTAGAGACTTTTCTGGGAACGTCCCGCTCCTTGCTTTTAGTGGGAGACTGGAATGGAATCCTAGATGCACGTTGGGACTATGTGGGAGCATGTCCCGATAAAGGGGGGGGGGGTGTAACAGCCTCAAACAGTTAATCGACCGATTTGACCTGGCCGATAGATATCGACTAGATTTTCCGAATGTGCCACTGTGGACGTGGACTAATCGTAGCGAAACATCTAGATCGTACCTAGATAGGGTTCTAGTTAGAAATAAGGATAGGGACATGTTAAGCTGTCCACAAATGTTCATTGTTGCATATTCAGATCACAAACTAGTAACCTGCATGGCCAACCTTGATAGAACCCATAGACAAGGACCCGGCTACTGGAAGCTGAACTTGTCGTTACCGAGAAGCAAAGCCTACAGTAGACGGATTAGCACTTTAGTTAAACAGCACTTGACAGAGGCCATTGTCAACAACAGATGGTGGTACTCTCTCAAGAGGGCAGTTAGATTAGACTCGTTAGTTTTTAGTAAAGAATTAGCGTTAGATAGAAATAGAACCGAGAAGGAACTGGTAGATAAAGTAGAAGAGGCAATTAGAAGTGGCAACGTAGCCAGCGTGCTAGCAACGAGAACGGCCTTGGACCAGTTCTTCGACGCAAAGCACGAGGGCTGCGTTGTCAGAAGCAAAATACGTGCTCTGGGAAACGAGGGAGCCAAAGATGAGCGACGGAGGCAAAAAGTGGCAACAAGTCCACGATTCGGTCTTTGAAGGACCAAAACGGACGCGTGATACGTGAGCCGAAGCAAATGTGTGCGGCCTTTCAGCGGCACTTTGCTCAACCGTTCGGGCGGGGCGGCGCGCCGGGAGGGGCTATGGATTTCGGTGCATATCTCGCTTGTCGTCGAGAACCTGGTGGGAGAAGCGCAGACATGCGCAATCCCGACCAGGTCCATACACGACAACCTCCACCTCATGCGATACATCATAGAGAGGGTAGGATGTAAACCCGGCTTAGGTGGGGCCCTGATCAACTTGGATCAGTCTAAGGCTTTCGATAGGGTTGACCATCGTTACCTGGATGCGGTGCTCGAGGCAGCAGGCTTCAGACCTGTGTTCAGGGGCTGGATTGCTGCAATGCACAACAGCAACATCTTCTCTAGGGTCAAGGTGAACGGCTACCTCTCGGAGCCGTTCGATATTACGCGATCCATTCGACAAGGATGCTCTCTCTCCTCCCTTGTGTACGTACTGACTCTCGAGCCACTACTGCGGAAGTTGGAGCTATTGCAGGGCATCCCTCTGGAACCGGGACTGCGGAAAGCGACGAGGTGACAGTAATGGTGTCGAGCGCCTCGCAAATCGAGGAAGTCGGCATTTATTGAAGGAATACGAAAGTTTCACTGGAGCGAAGCTGAACCGGGACAAGTCTATCGGTTTGCAGCTCGGATCGTGGAGAGGCAAACCGATGCCTTCCGATGGCGTCGTCGGACGCTGGACGGAAGGACCGGTAAAGCTGCTCGGGGTCTGGTTTGGTCCGGACCTCCAGGTGGAGAAGAACTGGAACGAAGTGACGGCCAAGCTGTTTGCACTCACTCAGAAGTGGGCTGAGTGCAAACTATCCTTGAAAGGTCGAGCGGAGGTGGCGAACACTTTTATAGCGTCCGCCATCTACTACCGCTTGACCGTTGTGCCTTGTCCAGATGCTCGCCAAAATGGAGCGCGCGCTCTTCCAATTCCTTTGGAAGAGGCGGGCTCCTTTGGTGAGAAGATCCATCTGCTGCCAACACCGTTCTAACGGAGGGCTGGGGATGCCGTGGTTGACGATGCGCAAACACGCGCTCAGGCTGCGGCATCTCTACGTATTCCTCACCGGACAACCGGTGTAGGACCCGTTCGTGAGGCGAGCCTTCCCACGACTCGTTTCGCTGACCGAGCTGCAGTCCTGGGTCAAGCAAAGACCGAGGAAAATGGGCGACTGGCACATCGAATGTGCTCAGGCGCTCACAGCCCTCTGGCAGGTGAACCCGGCGATCAGTGGAGACTCCACTTCGTCATTCTATAGTGGGTTGATCCGCAGCAAGTGCGACGACGCGCTCGGTGAAACTCTAGGCGTAGAGGAAGATGAACTGGCCAGTCTGTTCTGTAGGAGCTTCCGCCCGGGACCGATGGACAACTTCCAAAAGTCCCTGGCCTGGCAGTGCTACCGAGGAGCTCTACCAGTTCGAGACAAGCTCTACAGGCATGGACGCCCGAAAAGGGACCCTGCAAAAAAGATCTGTCCGAGGTGCGTGCGTAACGAAGAAACCGTCGCGCACGCATTCATACACTGCCCGGGCGTCACTGACCTGTGGGGCTATGTAGAACGACTATTGTCGCGGGTGGGACCAATCCGGTTGACCACCGAGTCCATTGTCATGATCAAACCGCCACGCTCCTTCAAAAACGAAGGAGAGGCGGTTTTCCTTTGTGTTATAGCTATGGCGAAAGAGGTTGTATGGTGGACAAGGTTGAAAGGGCTGAGGTCAGACACCTTTCTCTCCGGCCAACAACTGATTCTTTTTTTCAAATACCACTTTGGAATAAGAATCAGAATGGAGAGAGAGGTGCTGTACCCCAGCAAGTTTTTTGAAAGGTGGGTGAAAGTGGCGAGAATGGCCCGAATGAATGGGCCTTCTCTCTATATCAGCCTGTAGGTTGAGGAAAAGGAGGAGGAGAGGAAAGGAGTACAAACTCTTCGTACTCCTGGAGATGAGGGTTGCACATTTTTTCGGGGGTATGTGTTACCCATATGAACTGTCTCCCCCTAATGGGGAAAATCAACTAATTTTTTAAATTGCATTTGTGATAACATTTTACACGTTTTTATTGTATGTAAACTTCCCCCTTTGTATTTGTCCCCTTCTTTTGTGCCCCTGTGGCTAATAAAGAAACATATCTATCTATCTATCATTCACTTTCTTTCTGTGTGTGTATATATATATATATATATATATATATATAGAGAGAGAGAGAGAGAGAGAGAGAGAGAGAGAGAAAGAGAGAGAGAGAGAGAGAGAGAGAGAGAGAGAGAGAGAGAGAGAGAGAGAGAGAGAGAGAGAGAAATGGTTTCTACAGGACTAGGACTGTTTCATTCGAACGAAATCATCAGGAAAGCCATATGTATATTTAACATTTACACTCTGCTATGTATTGAGTACTTTACTTACTGTGGTTACGCCAATTGAACTCTGGATACACACACACACACACACACACACACACACACACATATATATGTATATGTATATATATATATATATATATATATATATATATATATATATATATATATATATATATATATATATATATATATATATATATATTATATATATATATATTCTAAACCATCACTTGTAAACATAAACTTTAATGTATCGGTAATAGAATGTGTAGGTCTCAGCAGAGTAGAGCAGACAATATATCATATTACTCGGTACTCTTGGCATTTTGTTGATAGTTTTATACCACACTGTTTTAAAGAACGGTCATTGAGCTTTTCGCAAGCGACTGCAGTAAACTGCAATAGACTTCCCCCGCATTTAGACTGTTGCCATCAAAAATTGTAGTACCTAAATAGGTTAGCTACTAAAGGTTGAATCGCTATCCGGATGTTTCAGGGGTTCATGTTCTGGCACGCCAGTTTCCGGCTGGAACAAGTCTTAGTCTTTCTTACGCTGATTGAGAAACCGAAAGCTAGATGGTCAATTCCTAAACCTAACTATGCTAAGATCCTCTATGACGGGCCGTGATATGTATATCCGTGAGCTTCTCTTTGCTGATGACTCAGCTCTAGTGGCTCACTCTCTAAAAGATATCGAGAGAATTACACATAACGCACACACACACACGTATATTACACACACACATATATATATTACTTTGGTGATCTGATATCTAAATAAAATACACATTATTTCAATTAATTAATGAAGAATTTCCAAGGATTAACTAAATTATTCATTATTTCGTAACTAAGATAGTAACTTAACATATGACTCATAAAAATATGTTGGAATTTTTAAATAGAAACTCTTTAAACTGTGTAGTTTTATTCCATAGAACCAGAGACGGTTTTTGCCGGGCTGGTACGAAAAGAGATATATATATACATATATAGTAATTTGATTAATATATATATAGATTAATAATGTATATATTTTCTTTCCGAAAGGAGCCTGAAACTTTATGAACTGACTTTTTTCACATCTTTAACAATTCAGCCATAATGTGTCTACTATAGAACGAGGGAAAATGTCGTAATCGGCTCCGCGGTTGGATTTGACGTAAGCAAAGACATCAGAATTGGATGATTTCAGAAATATCACACACACACACACGTACACTTACACGCACACAACAGAGTAAGGTTGCGTAAAAAGTGAAACCACTTCATATATATAAACGAAATAATAATTCTTTCTAATATAGGCACAAGTCCAGCAATTTGGAGGCAAGGAAAATTTCATTATATTTACGCCATGCTTTGACGCATAGAGTTACGGTCCTTGCCATTCTGAGTTCAAATCCCGCCGAGGTTAATTTTGCCTTTCATCCTTACGGGGTCGATAAAATAAAGTACCAGTAATGCACTGGGTAATTGCTGGCCTTGTACCAAATGTAGAAACAATTATATTTACTTGTATGTTATTATATCAACTCCGGAAGGATGGAAGGTAAGGGTGATCTAAGCGGGATTTAAAGCAGAGGCTGTTACGAAACATTGACCCACTAAGTGGTCTGCCAATCCACCGACTTAATAATAATAATAATAATAATAATAATAATAACTTCTAATTTACGCTCTGGGGTTGGGTATTTAAATTCTGTACACCGATCCCAGGGTTTGGCTGGTACTTTATGTTAACGACCTCGCAATGACGAAATTCAATGTTGACCCTCGACGGAATTTCAACTGAGAAAGTAAAGAGTTGGAACAGATACTCTTTTTATCGGAATCTTTAACGCCTCTCACCACCATCATTACCATAATTATATTAACAATGTTTAAAAAAATCATTTAAGATGTTTGTGTAGTTTTAAAAATGAGAGCATTCTGAACATCCGCCATAATAAAAACTTAATGTACACCCATTATATACGTGATGAAATAATGTTAAATGCTAAAGAAAATATATAATTTAATTACCCAACCCCGCCCACCCCCAAAAAGTAAATTAGATTTATTTACATAATATAAAATTTCAAGATTCATTTCATATATAACACACACAAAAAAAGAAAAACATAGTTAATAGCGTAAGCAACTCCATGGTCATTAGGCATTTTAACAGACGCAGGGGCGTAGTAGAAGGCAAGGATTGCATTCCCTAACCCACTAAAATGGCGGTGAATTAGCAGAGTTATTAGAATGTTGAATAGGATACATCGTGGTATTTGTTGCGGCTCTCTGCTCTCTGAGTTCAAATCCCGTAGAGATCAACTTTGCCTTACATCCTCCCGAAGTAAATAAAACAAATTACTAGTCCAGTACAGGGGTCGATTCTTTTTCTATCTCTTTCTCACTTCCTCTTTCTCCGTCTCTGGAAGAAATCAACTGTGCTCTAACCGGGAGAGGGATTGGCTCTGCTAGGTTTAAAATGCCCAAACTACACCGTATGTCACAATGGCGTCCTTACAGTTCCAGTAAGAGTTACGGGTTTACAGTACATACATACATACATACATACATACATACATACATACATACATACATACATACTAATGAGAAATCTGCAGATACTCCACCCTGATTATACCTTCAGGCTTATGCCTGTGATTATTGGGGCACTGGGGTATGTTAGTAATTGCCTCAATACAAATCTTGAGAAGCTGGGATTCACATAAACAGAAAGAACTCAACTAGTTACACATACATACATACATACATACATACATACATACATACATACATACATAGTTAGGAAATTACAAGTACAATCCATTAATGGAACAGTAAAAATATGTAAAACATTCCAAAAATGATGCATCTAATAACTGCATATACACATGTACAGATAAAAAGTATATGCACATGCACACATATAACTCAAAACATACACACCCACACATACAATAACATCCATACCTACACACACATGCATGCAGACATGCATACATATCTAGCTAGTTGATGCTTTGTAAATTCCAATTAGAGAGTCTTTTGCCTATGTTAGAAACCGACTCTCTCTCTATTGGCAAACATTTGTGAAATTATAAAATCAGAAGAACATACATACATGTATACATACATGATGGCTGCCCCCTCGTTATCGAGTATGACCATTGCACGAAAAAAAAATATATATATATATTAACAATAATAATAATAATAATAATAATAATAATAATAATAATAATAACAACAATAATAATAACGACAACAACAACAATAATGATATACATATACATATATATATACACACACACACACGCACACACACAAACACACCTACACATACACACGATAGCAACTAACAGCGCTGCGATCGAATGTGGCTTTTTAGCCCAGCCAATGATCTAAAATGTCTTGCACAGAGTCGGCAACCAAAACATTCACTGGGAATAGCCGGCTGTGGCTGGAGTTCATGTACTTTTGCATGTCGCTTGAGCCCTCCTGCTGATTTACATTCTCTACCACATGCTTGGCAAGCATGATGAGTAGCATCTCCAACAGCAGCCTGGTAGTCAACCACTGGTCTTGCTTTATGACTGCGAAGATGACTTTCGAGTCCAGCTTTGCTTAGGCAGAGTCTCGCACAGACGCTGCATGTCAGCACTATAGGAGGACCCTCTCCGTCTGGAAGTGCAACAGCAATGCCCTTCCTCACATCCCGCTTTACTTTCTCGTATGCGTTTCGAGATGCCTCAAATGCAACTTTTCCCTCATATACAGTCTTTCTCCATTTATTACGATCAGCAGCAATATTTTCCCATGTATCAGCAGAGATGTTAGCGTCTTTCAAAGAGGCTTTCAAGGAATCCTTATACCTCTTTTTTGGTTTATGTGGCGGTCGTTTTCCTTTAACTAACTCTCCATAAAAGAGTTGTTTTGGTATTCTAGAATCCTTCATCCTGGCAAGGTGACCACTCCAACGGAGTCGTTACTTAAGCACAAGAGCTTCTATACTGTCACACAGAGCTTTCCAAAATCTCGATATCACTGATGTGGTCCCTCCAGTGAACGCCATGGATCCGTCTGTGACACATCTGATGGAAACGCTCCAATTGCTTAAGGTGGTGTCGATATGTGACTCAGGTCTCGCAGGCATAAAGAAGAGAAGAGAGCACACATGCCTTGTACACCTTTACCTTTGTCTTCTTGCATATGTCTCGCCGACCCCAGAGTCGCCTTTCTAGCTTTCCGCAAGCATCACTTGCTTTCCTAATCCTAAGTGAGATTTCACTGTCAAGGTTGCTGTATCGATTGACAGTGCTTCCTAGGTAGAGAAATTGATCAACCACTCCAAGTCGTTTACCATACACATAGATATTTGGTTCAGTGTACTGCTTACCAGGGGCAGGTTGGTACATGACGACGGTTTTCTTGAGACTAACAGTCAATCCTAGGGCAGTGCAAGCGTCAGAAAATGCATTCAAAATGTGCTGCATATCACTCTCTGTGTGCGCTATAAGATCGCAATCATCTGCATACAAGAGGTCTCTTATGATTGATGTAAATACTTTTGTCTTCGCAGAGGTTCGATATCGGATGTAAACACCATGCTCGCAATTCCTGAATGCAATACAGAAAACCATTGCAAAGTATATGGCAAACAGGGTCGGTGCTGGAATATCCCCGTTTCACTCCATTTTTTACTGAGATAGGCTCCGACATGTTACTTCTGACATTAACTCAAGCCTTCATGTCGTCATGGAAAGACCTAACTAAATCAAGGAACTTATCAGGGCAACCAAGTTTCTGGAGAACCTTCCATAATGCATTTCTGTTAACAGTATCGAAAGCTTTTGTCAGATCGACAAAAACCTGATACAGATCCAAACCTTGTTCCATGCATTTCTCTTGGAGCTGTCTAGCTGAGAAGATCATATCAGTAGTGCCGCGTCCAGCACGAAAACCAGATTGACTTTCAGGAAGAACACAATCTGCAATGTGTGTCAGCAGACGGTCCAGAAGCACCCTACATAAAACATTCCCGACGACAGAAAGCAATGATATACCTCTGTAGTTCCCACAATCATTCCTGTTACCTTTTCCCTTGTACAAGACCACCATTACTGCATCTCTCCAGTCCTCAGGTACGGATTCATTTGCCCATATCCTGCCAAACAAAGAGTGAAGATGTTGCAGGAGTCTCTCACCAACATATTGTAGGAGCTCAGCATGTATGCCATCCATACCTGGAGCCTTCCACTGTTCAGCTTCGAGATAACCACTGCAACCTCCACAAGTGTCGGAGGTTCTGCGAGAGCTACTTTCACAGGACTTTCTGGAATAAGATTGAGGAAATCTTCACTGATGACAGACGGCTGGTTCAAAAGATCATCAAAATGCTCTCGCCACCTTCGTAGAATTCCTTGTGAGTCACAAAGAAGTTCTTTGCCATCCTTGCTGCGAAGCGGTGTCACCAGAGAAGAAGACGGTCCATAAACCTCACGCAAGAGACTGTACAACAGCTTTGTGTTATTCGAATCTGACGAAGTTTGTATCTCATCAGCCTTCTCACTCCGCCACTGATCCTTCATCTGAGAAAGACTCTGCCTAACACGTGATTTCACATCCTTGACTTCCTTATGCAACATATTCTTCTCCTGTGGTTTTGCCGTCAAGTAGCGTGACAGGGCACGCCTCTTATCAGCCAACAAGTCTTCTATATGTACATCATTCTCATTAAGCCAGTCCTGATGTTTTCTCTACACCAATCCCAGAACACGCCTGCCTACATCATAAACCGACTTTTTAAGGGTCAGCCAATCCTCACCAAGATCTGAAGCCTGCATCTCTTCTCCCAATGTCCTCTTCACATTTGTATCCTTAAGACGAGCAGCATTCAACCTTTTGGGCAGGGCAACACCAGGAGCCCGGATTTTACGTTTAGTGATTAGTTTTACTTTTGCGCGTACCAGGCGGTGGTCCGTCCAGCACTCAGCTCCACGAAGAGCGCGAACACACTGCACATCCTGTCTGTCACGCATCCTGACTAGGACGTAGTCCAAAAGATGCCATTCCTTAGATGCAGGATGCATCCATGTGGTCTTGAATTTGTTCTTTTGTTGGAACATGGTGTTGGTAACACACAGATCCAGCTCCTCACACATCTGCAGCAGAAGCATACCAATGTTGTTACACTTTCCCACCCCATGCGTTCCGATTACATTCCATGTGTTAAAGTCCCTACCCACTCTAGCATTAAAATCACCAAGCACGATGACTTTGTCTGCCTGAGGGATATTTCTTAAAACACCTTTCAATGCATGGTAAAAGGACACTTTTTCTTCATCGACAGAATTCATAGTTGGAGCATACACACTCACCAGGGTCGCATATCTTCCTTTGTCCAGCGGAATTCTCATAAGACGCTCACTAATCCCTACTGGGTATTCTTCTAATTTATTCACAAAAACAGTCTTAACAGCAAATCCTACCCCAGCCTCTCTTCTGGTTCCTTCATCTCATCCTTTCCAGAAGAATGTATATTCTCCACAACCGCGTCTCAGATAAAGCCACGATGTCAAGATCGTAACGTCGAAGCTCCTTTGCAACAAGAGCAGTCCTTCGTTCAGGACGCTCCAAGGAATCCCTGTGAAGCAGCGTCCGTACATTCCAGCAGCCAAGACTAAATGCCTTGTTTGACTCTATTACAATGGCACGATGACGAGCGGGCCCAGGGTGTGATAACCTGGGGCCCCCTGCCCTATATTGCCAATTATCTTTTTTGTTCCAGAACCTAAATTGCCAATTATCTCTTTTATATTGTTCTGGAACATCATTGAATTGGGGGAAAAAAAAAAGTAATAATAATAGTAACAATAATAATAATAATAATAATAATAATAGGTCAAATCAGGGAAATGAGAAATGACATTGGAAAGCTTGAGTCCCTACTGAATGGGACACTAAAAAACATAGACACTAAAAATAGACTGGAAATAAAGTACAAAACTAGGAGGAAAAAGCTAAATATTATCATAGAGGAACTGAAGCAACGCATTGTAGCAAAAAGTGCAAAAATCAGGCGATACGAGAACAGAGTCAGCCAGTATAGACAGAACCGCATGTTCGACAACAACCAGAAGATGCTGTTTGGACAGCTTGAAGGGAAAGAAAGAGGCAACGACTTGATCCCTGAGACGGAACAAACTAAAACATTCTGGAGAGGAATATGGGAGCAGGATGTTAAACATAATGACCAGGCAGTGTGGATTGAGACAGTACAGAAGGAGATCAGTGAACAGGCACACCAACAAACTGATTTGAGTATCACAGTTGAAACTCTTAAGGGGCAGGCCAAAAAACTAACCAACTGGAAATCACCTGGCCCAGATGGTGTGCAGGGGTATTGGATTAAAAACATAACATCCCTCCACCCGAAACTGACAACTATGTTCAATGACTGCTTGATGTCAGGTGAGGTACCAGACTGGTTGACAAAAGGTACCACAGTTCTGATAATGAAAGACCGAATCAAGGGTAATGATGTTACCAACTATAGACCTATCACATGTCTGTCCGTAATGTGGAAGCTGTTGACAAGCATTATGTCTGAGGAAATCAGAGGGCGGTGGATTGGCAGTATCGGTAGAGGGTCGGACGCCATGCTTTCCAGCATAGTTACGTCCCTTTACGATCTGAGTTCAAATCCCGCCGAGGTTGACTTTGCCTTTCATCCTTACGGGGTCGATAAAATAAAGTACCAGTAATGCACTGGGTAATTACTGGCCTAGTGCCTAAAGTAGAAACAATTATGTCTGAGGAAATCTACCATCACCTCCACACAATCAACTTGTTACCGGACGAACAGAAAGGATGCCGAAAGAAGTCACGTGGTACAAAGGACCAGTTACTTATTGATAAGATGGTAATGAGGAATTGCAAGAGGAGACACACTGGTCTTGCCATGGGATGGATAGACTACAAAAAGGCATTTGACATGGTGCCTCATTCTTGGATCACCAAAAGCCTGGAGATCTTCAAGGTGGCAGATAACATCAGGCAGTTGTTGGGCAAAAGTATGAAGTCCTGGGAAACAGAGTTAACATCAACTGCAGAATCCTTGGGAAGCGTGAAGATCAAGAGAAGTATCTTCCAGGGAGATAGTCTGTCCCCTCTGTTGTTTGTCCTTGCCCTGATGCCCCTGACCAGTGTACTGCGAAAAGTGAGAGCAGGATACAGGTTGGGAAAGGGAGGGCTTACCATCAATCACCTCCTCTTCATGGACGATCTTAAGCTCTTCGGGAAGAGTGAGAAGGAGTTGGATGTGCTTGTTGACACTGTCCGTATTTTCAGCAATGATATATGTATGCAATTTGGTATTAGTAAGTGTGGAGTCATTGTGATGAGGAGGGGTAAGTTGAGCAGAAGTAACGGAATCCAGATACCAACAGGTGAGATGATAAAAGAAATTGACTCTAAAGAAGGATACAAGTATTTGGGCGTTCTGGAGGCTGATGACATCAAGAACAAAAAAATGAAGGAATTGATAAGAACTGAATACATTCGGAGAGTAAGGAGCGTATTAAAGTCACATCTGAACAGTAGGAATGCCATAAGTGCAGTAAATTCCCGAGCTGTGTCTATTATTAGGTACAGTGCGGGAATTCTGAGATGGAATGTTGCTGAACAAAAAGAAATGGATAGGAAGACTAGGAAGCTATTGACTATCTACAATATGTTCCACAAGAGGAGTGATGTCGATAGATTCTACTTAAGGAGATCTGAGGGTGGAAGAGGTCTTATCAGCATAGAGGACTGTGTTCAGATGGAGAAAAACAAAAAAAAACAAACAACCTACACAAATACGTGACTGATAGTAAGGAGCCAATGCTCAGAGCTGTACTGAAGGAGGGGACAATAGGCCAGGGGATATCCAAGGAGGAAATAACATCAAGGAGAAAGAGCAGCCTTCAGGAAAAATCCCTTCATAGTACCTTCTTTGAGAAAACTGAATTTAGAGATCCACAGACATGGAACTGGTTGAAAAGAGGAGACCTTAAAAAGGTTACAGAAGGAATGTTAATGGCTGCGCAGGAGCAGGCCCTCAAAACGAAGTGGTTGAAACATCACATTTACAAGGAGGCGGCTAGCCCACTGTGCAGGATCTGTGGAGAGAGAGAGGAGACTGTGGCTCACATTGTATCCGATTGTAAACACCTAGCCCAGACTCACTATAAGGGCTGGAGACATGATGTGATGGGCAGGGTGATCCACTGGCACCTATGCAAAGTAAACAATTTACCACATTCTGAGAAGTGGTATGAGCATAAGCCAGAGTCGGTGATAGAAAACGATCAGGTGAAGGTGCTGTGGGATTTTAGGATACAGACGGACAAGAAACTGGAACACAATAGACCTGACCTGGTGGTTTTGGACAAAGAAAAAAGATCGTGCCTGGTTGTGGATGTGGCCTGCCCATTCGACACGAGAGTGCAAGAGAAGGAGAGGGAGAAAATTAACCGATACCAGGACCTAAAGTGGGAGGTGAAAAGGATTTGGAACTGCCATGAGGTCAAAGTGATCCCGATTGTCATAGGCGCACTAGGGACTATCTCAAAAAGTTTCCAGGGATGGTTAAAGAAAATTGGCCCCTTCACGCTTTTTGGAACGCTTCAAAAGGCATGCTTGCTGGGAACAGCAAGAACCCTCCGATACGTCCTGAATATCTGAGGCTGCAGGTAGTGGCTTGATATTCATCTCAACACACTTTCCAGTTAACTAACATCAATGACTGAGACTCAAAGAGTAATAACAATAATAATAATTATTATTATTATTATTATTTCTACGTTAGGCACAAGGCCAGCAATTACCCAGTGTATTACTGGTACTTTATTTTATCGACCCCGCAAGGATGAAAGGCAAAGTTAACCTCGGCGGGATTTGAACTCAGAATGGCAAGGGCCGTAACTCTATGCGCCAAAGCATGGCATCCGACACTCTACCAATACTGCCAATCCACCGCCTATATAATAATAATAATAATAATAATAATAATAATAATAATAATAATAATAATAATAATAATGATTTCTTTATTGGCCACAAGGGCTGACATCAAGAAAAACATCACAGACGGAACAGGACGGTACGATGTGGGTTTTGTGCGTGTAAATATTTTTATTATTTATATAAGAAAAGAAAAAAGACATAAAACATATATATATATAAACAATAAAATTAAAATTGAAACAATGAAAAATTCCCAAATAGGGGGGAAACCTCCGAGGGTTACTCGTGGCGAAAACCACACAAAAGACCACGGCCACCCTGACTACCAGGGCAAGCGCCCTCTCTCAATTTTTCCATCTCTCAAACTACAGACGTATATTCAGAGTGTTCCCGTTCACTCGGACCATTCTCGCTACATTCACCCACCTTTCAACAAACTTGCTAGAAAGCAGCACTTGCCTCTCCACCCTGATTTTCCTCTTCAAGTGAAACTTGAAAAAGTTAATCAGGGATTCGCCGAAGAGGAAAGTGCTTGTCTTTAATCCTTTTAACCTTGTCCACCACACAATCTCTTTCGCCATGGCCACCAGGCAGATGAAAACTGCCTGCCCTTCCTCCTCAAAGGAAGACGGCGAGACCATCTGCACAATGGACTCAGTCGACAACCGGATCAGTCCCTCACGTGACAGCAACTGTTCGACATAGCTCCACAAGTCAGCAATGCTCGGGCACTGAACGAGTGCGTGCACGACGGTTTCGTAGCTCTGCGTGCATCTCGGACAGGCTCGGCTGACGGCACTTCCGTGCCTGTAGAGCTTATCTCGAACCGGCAGCGCTCCCCGGTAGCACTGCCAGGCCAGGGATTTTTGGAAGTTATCCATAGGCCCCGTGTTGAAAGTTCTCCGGAAGAGAGCAAGCAGCTGATCTTCTTTGACGCCCAGGATCTCTCCGAGAACGTCGTCGCTCTTCCCCTCCACTAGTCCTCTATAGAACGCCGAGGTGGATGTTCCACCGATACTGGTGCCCAACTGGGAGAGGGCAGTGAGCGCCTGGAGACATTCCAGTTTCCAAGCGCTATCCCTCGGTCTTTTTCTGACCCAGGACTGCAGCTCTGTCAAGAAACGAGCTGTGGGAAAATGTGCCTGGCGAACGGCGACCACACCCGTTCACCATCAAAGAAGCACCAGAGATGTCGCAGCCTCAGCGCATGTTTGCGCATCATCAGCCATGGCATGCCCAGTCCTCCACGCAACGGGTGTTGACAGCAGATGGATCGTCTGACCATCGGAGCGCGTCCCTTCCACAAAAAGCGGAAGAGGAGGCGCTCCATTTTGGTGAGAGTTGGGCTGGAGCAAGGGACGACGGTGAGGCGGTAGCAGATGACGGATGCCATGTACGCATTCGCCACTTCCGCCCGGCCTTTCAGGGACAGCTTCCTCTCAGCCCATTTCTGGGTGAGGGAGGCCACCCTGCTCGTCACCTCGTTCCAGTTGTTCTCCATCTGGAGGTCCGGTCCGAACCAAACCCCGAGCAATTTAACCGGTCCGTCCGTCCAACGCCCCACGACGCTGTCGGACGGCATGGACTTTCCTCTCCAGGTGCCTAGCTGCAAGCCCACCGACTTTTCCTGGTTTATCTTTGCTCCTGTCACCGTTTCGTATTCCTTGAGAGCGGTGCCGAGCATCTGGACGTGTCTGGTGCTCGACACCACCACGGTGACGTCGTCCGCGTAAGCCGACTCGGATTTCTCGCATCCTAGTTCGCGTGGGACGCCCCTCATCGCCCTCAGTTTGTGCAGTAACGGATCGAGAGCCAATACGTACAAGAGGGACGAGAGGGGACAACCCTGGCGGACTGAGCGCATGATGCTGAACGGCTGCGACAGGTGACCGTTCACCCTCACAACTGAGCAGATGTCGCTGTACATTGCTGCGATCCAACGCCTGAAAACGGGCCCGAAACCGGCTGCCTCGAGGACCGCCGCCAGGTACCGATGGTCGACCCTATCGAATGCTTTGGATTGATCCACGTTGATCAGGGCCCCACCCTTGCCAGGTTCCTTAACCACTCTCTCTATGATGTATCGCATGAGGTGGAGGTTGTCGTGTATGGATCTGTCCGGGATGGCGCATGTCTGCTCCTCTCCCACCAGACCCTTGACGACAAGCGCCAACATCGTTGCTAACACCTTGGCCAAAATCTTGAACTCTGCGTTTAGCAGAGTTATGGGCCTGAAATTATCAATAACATACCCCTTGTTCGGGTCTTTTCTCAGCAGTGCCACTGCTCCCCGGCTCACAAAAATGGGAATGCTCCCGTTCTGCTGCCAGTTGCAGTAGACGTCTGCCAAGAGGTCACCGAACAAGTCTGGCATAAATGCATAAAGCTCGTAGGGCAGACCATCTAAACCTGGCGATTTACCTCTTGTGCAGTTAGCCATCACTTCCCGTATTTCACCGGCTGTTATTGACTTTTCGCAACACTGTGCTGCGGTCGTCGAGAGCCGAGGCAGTCCGTCGAGGTATGCACTGAAGTCCATGTCCCGATCCGGGCCGCCGCCACTCCCGAACAGTTCAGTAAAGTGCTGCTGAAAAGCTTCACACATCCACTCGGGTTCGAGCATCACGCACCCGTTTTGGTCAGACAAAGACCGAATTGTGGCTCTATTGCCACGTCGCGCCTCTGCCACCCGGGCCCATTGGACGGCTTTTGTCCCTCGTGTTTCAGAGCACGCGCTGTAGCTCTGACAACGCAGCCTTCGTGTTTTGCGTTGAAGAATTGGTCGAGTGCCAATCTCACCGCAAGCACGTCGGTTGCGATGCCTGTCCTAAACGCCTCTTCTAGCTTTCTGACTAGCTCTCCCTCTACTCTATTTTTCTCTATCACTACTCCTTTGCTAAACCTAATCGACTCTACTTTAATTGCCCTTTTCAGGGCGAACCACCACCTGTTGTTGACGACCACTCCCGTCAACGCCCGCTTAACTAATACGCTAATCCGGTCTCTGTAGGCCTTGCGCGCCGGGAAAGACGCGTTCAGCTTCCAGTGACCAGGCCCTTGTCTTTGAAGTCTGTCTATGTCGATCTCACAGATCACAAATTTGTGGTCTGTGTAGTCGACTATTTTAAATTGTGGACAACTTATACTAGCCTTATCTAGTTCCCTGCAGAATACCCTATCTAGATACGATCTGGATGACCCGATGGGGTTTGTCCATGTCCACATTGGCACATTCAGGTGATCCAGTCGATACCTGTCAGACAGTTCAAAACGTCTGAGCAGGTTGGTGAGGCTCTTGCACCCTCCTCCCCTATCCACTAGCCCCACACGATCCCAGCGTGCATCCAAGATACCGTTCCAGTCGCCCACTAACACTAAAGAGCGGGACGTTCCAAGAAAGGTCTCTAGACGTCTGAAGAAATCTGGCCGTCCTGCCCCTGTTGGGGCGTAGACGGCTACTAGCCTGAAAGCATTGCCTTCGCTGCCGGTCACGTCCAGCACCACCGACTTACCTTCTGGGTCCAGGAAGATGGCCCGTATCGCGAGATCCAAACCTCCCCGAAAAAGGACGGCAACCCCTCCCCCCGATCCTGGACGGCTGGGAGATGCGTATACATCGTAGCCGCCGAAGATCAGTGCGAAGGCCCGTGCCTCGGAGATTCTGGTTTCACTGATGGCCACCACATCTATGTTTAGTGACCTGAGGTCATTGAGCAGGTGACCCTGCTTCCAAGATGATTTATACTGCCTATTCTGTGTACAGCCATGTTGGATGAGAAACGGGGCAAATGAGAAAGGGTCACTTACCTTGTTCGTGTGGTGAAGGGACAGTAGAACCGTTCCTTTCGCTGGTCATAGGTGTTTCCAAGAGGATGTCAGTGTATATCCTCTTGGTAACCGTCCCTCTGAAGTCTCCAACTGCGTTGGGGAATTTTTGTTTTAAAGGTTTGTATTGTTCTATTGAGATTTCGATGATGCTTATGTTTGTCGGGAGAGTTCTTGGTGTTGGTGGGGTGTAGTAATTTGTTTCCGTGATGTCTGTGTGCTGCTTTATATATTTTATGAGTTCTTTTTTTGCTATGTTTATGGCTGTGTACTTTTTGGGGGAGGGGTGATTTTGTTGCCGTTTTCTTCTTGTTGCTGTTTGGTGTGTGTGTGTGTCTTGTTGTGTTTGCGTTGTTGGTGTTTGTGGTGGTGTTGCTGCAAGTTTCCTTGCTGCCTTTACCCCTCTTTGTATGCCTTCGCTTTTGGAGGGTGAATCTAAGGGTTTTTTTCTTTTTTCTTTTTTGTGGCAGACTGTTTGCCACGTCACTCCCGCCTCAAACTCCATGTCGCATTCTGTGGCGTCTGGGAGGGGTATGTACTCCACGGCTGTTGGTGGTGGTAGTGGAGCCCTCTTCGGCAATGTTGTTGCTGGTGTAGCTATTTCAAATGTAGCTATTGGTGTTGCCGCTACTGATGATGCTGCTTTAGTTATCCGTGGCCTTGGTACGGGTGCTACGGACGTTGCCCTCCTACTCACCGTGGAAGGGGCTTCTTCGTTTGTTGCCTGTCCTGCTCTTGGTAGCAGCGGACCAGGTATTGGAAGGAGAGGGGCCCTCTTCGGTGTCTTTTGCGGGAAAAAGGCCCTGAGGTGACCTTTCGACCCACAGAGATAACATTTTGGCCGCCTTCCTTCTACACTTATAGGGAGTTGGAGTCCTTCCTCAAAGTCTATGATATCGGGGATAGCCTCGATACATTCCTGGTCAGTTTGTATAAGCATTTGCATGCCTATACCTGACCAGTTCTCTCTCCCTATTTTTTCTACTTGCAGCATGGTCGCCCTGTTCTCAATTCCAGCAAGGACAGACGCGGCCAGCCAAGGTATGGGCACGTCGAGTGGGACCTGGGACACTTTGACCCTCACAATTTTCTGCCCGCAGTAGGAGGGCACCAAGACTAACTCCTCATTCTTTAGGGTTTCCAAAGAGTGAGACTTTGCTTCCTGGGGGGTTGCGAAAAGTACGTCTACTGTGGCGTACTTTCTGCCTCGGGTGATGTAGGTTTTGCGTGCCCAGACGCACCCCAAGGCCTTTTGGATTTGAGCCTCCGTGGCTCTCGTCACTCGATGTGAGATTTTGCTTACGGTGCGGTAAGTCACCGTTCGTAGCTGCTGGTCCTTGAAAAAAATCGGGTGGAGGTTTCAGGGAAACTCTATTTGCGCTTCTTGTCACCATGGCTCTTGCGACTGCCATCTCCTCCTCTGTAACTAACACTGTCTCGATATTTCGGGCGACACCTGCAAAAGAAGTGGTCCCTTTTTCAGCAGCACCACTATTGCTGCCGCTACTGGTCTTACTGGTGGTGCTGAGGTCGCTATTACAGGTATCGGTGTCATTGTTGTTCTTTTCGCTGGTACAGTTGTTGGTGTTGTTTTCGTTGATACTGTTGCTGCTGTTACTGTTATTGTGGCTGTTGTTATTATTGTTGTTTTTGTTGATACTGTTCCTACTATTATTGTTGTTGTGGCTGTTGTTATTGCTATTGTTATTGTCGTTCTCGACCTTACCGCTGTTATTTTTGTTATTGTCGTTCTCGACTTTACCGCTGTTATTTTTGGTGTTGTTGTTGGTGATGTTGTTGGTGTTATTGTTGGTGTTGTTTGTGTTAGAAATATTTGTTAATTTTAAATCTGTAACAATCTTCTTTTCCTTTGTAATATTTTCATTTATATTTACCTCCGCTGGAACGCTGTCTTGTTGACATGCTGATAAAGTCTCCCTCTCTCTGTGTTGTCTGACAGCTCTCTCTCTCTTTTTTGTGTTATCCATGTTGAAATTTTTCAAAAAATATTTTTACACAAATACGAATACGACACCCCGTAAAGGGGTGCCGTATTATTTACTAGTGAACCCCTGTATTAGGTGGGTCACTTCTTCTAAACTTTTATCAAATTTAAAACTTGAATAAAACTTTTAGAACGGTTGAAAAAGAGGTAAAACGTTGAAAAAAACTGGAGGCGATAAGAAGCGTGGCTTCACCAACCAATAATAATAATAATAATAATAATAATACACTATTAATAATTATTAATTAATGCAATCGTGCAATGCCTGTGCGTGACGAATATTTTTAAAGTGAGGAAAGACTGTGCATTGAGCCAATCCCACTTTCTGAGCGACAGTAGCTATAACCCGAAATCAACATCATCGGTAACTACTGAGCCGCAGGTTTTATATCGGAGTTAACCCAGTTTCCTGAGATGCCTTCTCCTAGAAGAATGCCCTGACAAGGGCTAGGGGTTCTTCACTCCCAGTGGTTTAACTGCGCGATCGGATATCCAGCCCGATTATTTCTATGTCCACGCGCAAAAAAAAAAACAAAAAAACATACATACATACATACATACATACATACATACATACATACATACATGAGACACGATGGGATAGCTAGAACTATCTGGAACGCACTTCGGAAAACAAAATTAACAACAAACGAGGAAGAATATATTGAGACAGATGGCACTAAGGAATACTGGTGGAACCTGAAAATAAAAACTGCCACCAAATTAAAACACAACCGGCCTGATATTGTAGTTTGGGACCACACATTGAAAACGTGTTCTGTTGTGGAGATCAGCTGCCCACTTGATGTAAACGTTGTCAGAAAAATACAGGAGAAGGAGGACATCTACGGACCATTGATGAGGAGCTTACAAATCCAGTATCCAAGATACACCTTTAGCTTCATACCCATCATTATTGGAGCTACGGGTTATATACCAACCCGCTTGGACCAAAGTATGACCGAACTTGGATTTGCGGACAAAAAGCGCAGCTCCCTAATTCATAGTCTACAAATGGCTGCGATAGTTGGCACCTTCAAAATATGCAAAACATTCTTGCGATTCAAGGGATGACAATTTCTTTTCTTTTACAACCTTGCCACCAGGAAGGTGGCCGGTCAAAAAAATATACTCGAAATTAAGAGAAAGAGAAAACATACATACATACATACATACATACATACCTGCATACATACAAATGTGAATCGTTAGCACTTCCTGAGATATTTCCACTAGTTCGGTATGGAACCCTTACCCCAAACACACGTATTGTGTTTTAAGAAAATATTGATATACTGAAAGTAAAAAGTATTTAATACGAGTATACTGAAATTTATTTTAAATCACCTGGTTTTAATTTGTGCTATTTTTTTATCGATAAAAGTTACATGTGGACAATATAGCTGTAATTAGAGAGAAAAATATATTAAAATGTTACATAGCAACGATATATTTTATATTTCGTTTATGGCCTGACATGTTGAAAAATAGTATAGAGTGTTCGGAGATATTCTGTGTAAAGGGAAGGGCCCGCTATTTTTTTTTTTTTATCACTACAAGACATTTGCGCATTTAAGAATTTTGCAACTGGAGTAACCACTCTTGTTATCCCGCCTACGTAATGTCACTGAACTGACATCCCAGCTAAACCCAATATCGGTTGCTCTGACAGGAGGCTTCAGTAATGAACAGGATATAATGAATCATTTGTCCAACGATAGATGCGAACAAGATTGGATTGATGAAAGCTTATCTTTTTAACCAACGGTTAGCAACGTATCTCCAAAATAGGACGTCAAACATAAACGTTTAAAAGAAATTGAGTAAAAATTCATTTAGAGAAAGGCGTTACAAAGAAATTATGGAAGTCCTCATGTTCTGTAAGAAGATAATAGTTTCTTATATAGGCACAAGACCAACAATTTTTGGGGAGGGGAAGGCCGATTAAATCGACCCCAGTGCATGACTGGTACTTTATTTTATCGACCCGTAAGGATGAAAGGCAAAGTTAACCTCGGTGGGATTTGAACTCAGATCATAAAGGGCCGTAACTCTATGCTGCAAAGCATGGCGTCCGACCCTCTACTGATATTGCCAATCCACCGCCCTTTTCTGTAAGAAGATAATGCGAGCAATTCAATATCTTAACAGGAAACTTAAATAAGCACATGTAGTAGGGAAATGAATTCACAAATAATATGGAATTAGTTCATGAGCAAAAGTCTAGGATCTTGAAGCCACACGAATCTACAGTGCGTCGCAACATCGACAAAAGGATTCATTCTTAGTATCTTGAGGCCGGTGGATTGGCAGTATAGGTAGAACGCTGGACAACATACTTTGAGCCATATAGTTACGGCCCTTTACGTTCTAAGTTCAAATCCCACCAATTGTTAGCCTTGATTTCCTCATTACAGGGTCAATAAAACGAAGCTCTAGTCAAAAACTGGTTATCGATATAATCGACTTTCCCCTCCCCACCAATTACTGCCATTGTGCCAAAAGTAGAAATCATTATTAGTATCTTGACAAGGGTGGTGGATTGGCAGTATCGGTAGAGGGTCTGACGCCATGCTTTGCAGCATAGAGTTACGGCCCTTTATGGTCTGAGTTCAAATCCCGCCGAAGTTAACTTTGCCTTTCATCCTTACGAGTCGATAAAATAAAGTACCAGTAATACACTGGGATAATTGCTGGCATTGTGCCAAAAGTAGAAACAATTATTATTATCTTGACACTAACTCTATTTCTTTTTTCCGGAGACAATACACAGCTGAGAAAAATACAGGTATTCCCCGACTTACGACCGGTTTCCATAACGTAACTAATACATTATATTTTATCTTTTTATGCATTGTTATACGTATATACGGCGGTGGATTGGCAAAATTGTTAATGTGTCGGACAAATGTTTTGCGGTAGTTGTTCCAGCACTTATCGTTCCGAGTTCAAATCCTGCCGAGGTCAACTTTACCTTTCATCCTTCCGGGGTCAATAAAATTAAAGTACAAGTCAAGTACAGTGGTTGATTTAATCGACTGTACAACCCCATACAAAAAAAAAAAAAAGGCTGACCTTGTGCCTAAATAAAACCATCAGTTGTTTATATATTTTCGGATGCAGTAATATCTGAATTAAATAACTGCTGAAGTTTAACGGATTATAAAGAAAACAACTTATGTACGCCCTTGGAAATATAAATGGCCGTAGCTGCGAGTGGTCTTACGTCACGAATGTCGTACGTAGCTCGAGGATAGCTTGTATAGATATTCAACCTTGGCTTGGAACTGAAATAGCTTAATAAGAAGTAAACTATAAACAACATCAACGTTACGAGCATAGGTTGGATATAATTGTCTAATCATGCAATACAATGCTGACAGCTGAGAAGCTCATGGTAATTACAGATGCCTATTAAGTGTCAATTGTGTATAAGTTGCTGACGTTACTGTTTCTATCGAAGGCCTAGCTAGAAACCATAATTTCTGTATTCTGACAGCTGTCCAGACGCCTTATATAACTCTTCTCCGGGGAAACGGTAGCGGTGTCTGTGTTGATGTTCGTGTTATGCTAGTGGCTGTCACATTGGTTGGGATGTTGGTGATGTTGGCAGTGTTAAAGATGTTGGCACTAGTGATGTCGGTGGTAGTGTTGGTGGTGGTAATGATTTTGGTAGTAATGATGTCAGTGGTGTTTGTGGTATCAGGGGTACTGGTGGTATTGGCAGTTTTCATAATATTGGTGGTAGTGGTATCAGTGGTGATGGTGGTGGTGTTTGGCAGTGTTAATAATGTTGGTAGTAGTAATGTCGGTGGTGATGTTGGTAGTGTTTGGCAGTGTTAATAATGTTGGTAGTAGTGAAGTCGGTGGTGGTGTTAGCAGTGTTAATACTGTTGGTACTATTGATGTCGGTGGTGATGTTGGTGATCTTGGTGGTGTTGGCAGTGTTAATAATGTTGGTACTAGTGATGTAGAAAGGGGAGGAGGGCATCTTGACTAAGAAAGGAGACTTGTGAGGTGGAATAGCTGAAACAGCAATGTCTGTTGCTGGTTGTTCTCAACAGCAATGTTTACGTCATTTTGTCCACGGAGCTCCGCTGAGATGTATCGTCCAACAATGAATTTATGGATTTTTTTAATACTTTCAGTGTTGTACACCATAAATATGTAAATAATTTGATGAAATAGAGGCTACGACTCTTATATTTTGGATTTCTCTCTTTAGATAAAAAGGTAGAATTCAGTATTATGAATGGAAAAAGTCAAACGAAAACGTGTGCAACAATCTGGTAAGTATAAATAAGATTATGCGTAGGAAATCTAAGAGGACCAAAACATGTCAGGCATTATCACCGAATTTGAGCTTCTATTCTGTGATAAATGTATTGCATCGCAGCCGTACGATGTTGATATAGTTCAACGGTTTTGGTATAATTCATCATTCACTTCTCATTTCAGAAATTATACAAAATGCTTCGAAGTATTCGGTCACGGCTCTTTAATTTCTGAGTTCAAATCCCATCATGGTCAATTTTGTCTTTCATCCTACTGGCATCGATAAAATAAAGTACTAGCGTTAATTTAATCGACTTTTCTCATCCCACAAACTGCTTTATACCTAAATTAGAAACAATTAATTTCTTATATAGTTTAGAATATTTGCTTCTCTGATGGTTGCTTATTAACAATATTTCAAGTGTTAGGCGTATTAAAAAAAAATACAAACACACCCAAATAAACAAACGAGAGAGGCAACACGTGACTTTAACCTTGCTTTCTTCAATGGGAGGATTCCCAATGGATTTTCTGTTTAATTCCAAGCGATCTATTACTATTACTTGAGAACAGAGTAACTAATATTACTTGATTTGGACCAATTCAAATTAGTAAAATTCATGACAGGGAAAATAAATATTTGAAACAAAAAATACTAAATAACAATATCAAATAAATAAATAAATAAATAAACAAACAATATCTATTTAACTTTTAATATCATGTGCCACATAAAACCGCGTTACCAAGACATTCTGGAAAAGTACAAAACAGCACTATGACTGCATCCAATAATTAATTAAAGTCTTTTTACTGATGTTACAAATATTCACAGCGATCTGTCCACTAGTAAAGATACTATAAACATTTGGAATAACCACCCCATTTTTAGATATTAAGGGATAAATATTAAATAACTATTAATCGATAAGTGAAATGTGGAGAAAATTCATTAGCTTTAATGAAACTGGTTCTTAATAGTGGCTAGAGAAAGAATTCACCAAATTTATATCGATGAAAGATTAAACATAATTATTAAATGATGCAAGAAGAGAGTAATTTTGATGTTTGGTAGCTGACATGTTTCAGTTTGACTGGAACTTAGCTAACCATAGTTCACTGCATTGACTGCTTTCTAATCATAGAGTTGTTGTTGTTGTTGCTGTTAACTCAGGAGCAGCATTGGCCGAGTATACATATGATAAAAGGCATTCCAACTATTATATAATGTCTTTTTCCAATGTGCAATGAACCCAGAACCTTATTAAATAACATATCCTTTTATAATGATTTAGAGAAGATTTGGATGTTATTTCTAAGAGGGTGAACAACCTATGTAGCACTTCTCTCGGAAAAAAAATTAGTTTTGCAGTGAAGATAATTCACTGATTAGGCCATTTGACGTGATGAGTCGAAAATATTTTTCTTAGAGTATTTGATGGGATATAATACCTCTGGACATGTGATAACATATAGTAACTTCTCATTTCAGCAGGTAATATTGTTTCTACTTTTGGCACAAGGCCAGAAATTACCCTAGTGCATTACTGGTGCTTTATTTTATCAACCCCTTAAGGATGAAGGACAAAGTTAACCTCGGCGGGATTTGAACTCAGACCATAAAGGGCCGTAACTCTATGCTGCAAAGCATGGCGTCCAGCCCTCTACCGATACTGCCTATCCACCGCAGGTAATATTGATTTCTAGTATAGGAACAAAGGGGGAGGGGAAAGTCGATTAAATCGACCCCAGTACGTTACTGGTACTTTATTTTGTCGACCCCGTAAGGATGAAAAGCAAAGTTAACCTCGGCGGGATTTGATCTCAGACCGTAAAGCGCCGTAACTCTATGCTGCAAGCATGGCGTCCGGCCCTCTACTGATACTGACAATCCACCGTAGGTAATATTAAGAACAAAACATTAGCCTACGAGATACCCCCACTTCATATATAAGACCCAGGAGATATTTTTTAGCCATTCTTTTAAGTGGGTGGGGAGATGGCCTTATATGCCATCAAATATGGTTGCCGGAATTATGTTGTTGGCTGTTTTTTCGTATTCGAAAATTTAGTTCACTAGCTCTTCGATGACGATAACTGGGGAGGCCAAATCTTGCATAGAACATAGGATAACACAGATGGCAGGTAAGAGTAGATAAAGGGTGTGGTTGATGAGATCAGTCCTTTAACGGCGACATTGATAAATGAGAAAGTCTAATCTTGCATGGAACATAGAGTGGGTGACGCAACTGGCAGGCGTGGTTGATTAAAGTGTTGTCGTTTTCCACGTCCTCTCTTCCTCTTCGGTTTCGAAAACGGAGGTTTCTTTAATAAATAAACAAAAATAGAATATTCAACTAAGTATTCAATAGTTTTTAGTCGATAAGTTCAATGAGAAAGAAATTCATTAGTTTTAACTCTTTCCTTATCACATTTCTAATGAAATGCACTGTCCATGATGTTCAAATTAATTTGAAAATTATCAAGAATTTGGAGTAATTTAGCAATCAGTAATGCACTGGGTAATTGCTGGCCTTGTGCCAAAAGTAGAAACATTATTACTAACCTTCTGATTATTAAAGAGGTGTTTAAAACATAGCTTAACAACGACCCTTAGATATAATTATAGTAAGGTTCTTATGATAGATTTTATGATAATAATAATCACTTGTGTATTATAGAACTAGTGGCCGTTTCAGGTTTAGTATCAAAAGATTTAATGAAAATTACTCTTACGATGGACAAGGGAGAGGATTCCGAAGTTTTCAATCGAACAATAATTAAATTATGTAGGTAAGAGTGTTCAGTCTGACTTTGGTAGTTTTGGCGGCAACTTGTGACTTATTTCGGTCTTGCTGAACCTCAGCGAATCATAGTCTACTGATAGCTACCTTATTGTTGTTAGACCAAAGACATCACTGATCAAGTATACATATGATCATAGGTATTCTAGCAGTTAATAAATAACGTGTCTTTTCCAAAATGTAAGGAACCCAGGACCACATTAAATAAAACGTCTTTTTTATGTGAGAACTGGCTGCTACTTCTTACTGGCCGAACAATCACGTAAGGGTTTCATCGATAACAGCTTTATAGTTTTGATGTGAAGATAATTCATTGATTAAGCACAACAAATCAGTCTGATCGTGAAATTAACATGCATGTGGCTGAGCATTACACAGACAGATACACACTTAGCATTATTCTCAAGCAGATCCAACACGATCCAGTGTATGGCATGACTAATCCTTTCAACTGCAGGTCCAACTCCTTTTTGCCAGCTGGGTGGACTGGGGAAACATAAAATGAAATGTCTTGTACAAAGACACATCGCAGCGTTGGGGAACGATTCCACGACCGTCATAGTATTGTTAGTGTTGTTAATAAACATACAGTGATGTTAGTAATAGGAAAACTTCTTAGAAGCTATCGTCAACTATGAAATTTGTAGAAATTTGTAGAAATGTTTAGAAACAAAACAAATTTCCACAAATTTCATTCTTGACGACCCAATATAAAAGCGTTGATGACGGTGGTGGCGAGACAGAAGAGATAGAAAGAGAGAAGGAAATGGAATTGAATAAAATCTCCAATAAATACATAAATATGTAGGAAATAAATAAATAAATAAGATATAAAAAAACACACATTAGTAAGAACACACGTGTTTTAATATTAACAAAACAGAAAAACGAAATGAGAAAAAAAAATATAATGAAGTAAATAGTACATTAAAAGAGGAAAATACGTACTTAACTATTTTTTTTAATTTTGGTTTTAGCAAGTGTATATGAATGTAGGCACATATGTATATGTTTATGTGAATGTGTGTGTGTATGTGAGTGTGTGACTGTGTGTGTGTGTATATGCACTTGCGTATTTGGGAGTATGTATATAATTATACGCACACATACATATGTATTATATGTATGTCTATATATGTATGTTGATGAATCTCTCTCATGCTCAATCTCTCCCCCTCTCTCTCTCTCTACACACACATATATATATATTATATATATATATATATACATATACATCTGTGTGTGTATATGTGTGTTAGTTTATTAATTGTTTCGTTTCGTTTCACTTGCGTTTCTCATATTTCTTATATATATTATATGTTTTATATGTTTATTTTAATATATATGTGTGTGTGTGTGTGTATGTGTATATACTGTGTATACATATATATACATATTTATATATACATACATATATATATATATGTTTTATTATTTTCCTCGTGTTGTTTTTCTACGATTTCTTCTTGCAGCCAACAATTTCCACTTCATCAGAAATGTAATACCTTCTCCTTTCAAACTTATTCCTTCTTTACTCTCATTATAGTTTCCAGCAGGATTCATTAGTTTGAAAAATTATTACACCACACACACACACACACACACACACACACACACACACACACACACACACACACACACACACACATACACACACACACACACACACACACACACATACGCAAACATACAAACACACATACACACACATGCAGACACATGTTCGCACATACAAATAAATATACACAAATAAACGCACATATACATGCACATATATAGTTGTACATTGTACACACATTCACATACGTGAGTACACACACACACGAGTATGGTAGGGTAGGGTATGGACCCGTAACTCCTGATAGAGTCGTAGGGGCGCCGTATTATTGGCATACAGTTTCTTGGGCATATTAAGCCTTGAAGAGCCCATGCCCCTCCAGGCCTGAGTACATCAGATTTCTTCCAGAGAGAAGAAAAATCCACCCCAGTACTAGACTGGTACTTTTTTTATCAACCTCGAAAGGATGAAAGGCAAAGTAGACTTCAGCAGGGTTTGAACTGAGAGAGCAGAGTCGGAATATATACCGTAAAGCACTCAATACGACCTTCTAACCACTCTGCCAATTGGCCGCCTGAGTAAACCAGAGTAAACACGCACAAACATACACACTGATACACACACACACACACACACACACACACACACACACACACACACACACACACACACACACACACACACACACACACACACATACACACATATATACATATACACACAAATTCTCAAAGACGCAAAATTACACGTACATGCACATTTACGCATACACAAAATTACAGGTACATGCACATTTACGCATACATATAAAAACACACGTACACTTAGATGGACATGATACGCATTTTCACGCAAAAAAAATAATAATTACATACAGCAATTCCGGATACAGATTGTGATTATACCACCCATATATATATATATATATATATATATATATATATATGTGTGTGTGTATATATATATATATGTATATATACACACGCACACAGGAACACACATATATATGTGTGTGTTTGTGTCTGTATGTGTTTGTACATGTGTGTATGTGTGTGTGTGTAATTTCAAAAATCTAATTACAAACAGCGATTGCGAATCCAAACTAATTATGTATGTGTATGCACGTAATATGAATATGAATATATATATATATATGTCCGTACACACACACACGCACTACACACATACACACACACACACACACACACACAGATATATACACATATGTATGCATAAGTAGTTATGTATATATACATACATACACACACATACACATATATATATATATATATATATATATATATATATATATATATATATATATATATATATATATTATATATATATATATATATATGTATATATATATATATATATATATATGTCCGTACACACACACACGCACTACACACATACACACACACACAGATATATACACATATGTATGCATAAGTAGCTATGTATATATACATACATACACACACATACATACATATATATATATATATATATATATATATATATATATATATATATATATATATATATATATATATATATATATATATATATATATATATATATATATTATATATATATATATATATATATATATATTATATATATATATATATATATGTATATTTATATATATATATATATATATATATTATATATATATATATATGTATATATATATATATATATATATATATAAATATATATGCGTTTATAAACATCTGAAGGAGTTAGACGCTGGTACAATGCATGCGTCATAATGTTGATGACTACAATATTTCGGCTAAAGTACCTCTGAAAACGGTCAAAAGATGAAATATGTAGCCTGATGAAGCAACAATGCTGAAACGTTTTAATGCCATCGCCCTCACCAACTAAATACCCGTGCACCTGATCCTCTCCCTACCTTACACGCTATTATAGTACCTCTCTGATCATGTCCAACCCCTATATACAAGCGTGGACATTAGGACACGTTCTAAATCTGCTGGTCCCTTCCATAATGCTGTTCCCACGAAGCACTTTTTCTGCACCTCGCTCGTCTTAACACTAAGTATCACACCTTGAACCTACGTCTCCAATCCTCATCATGTATACATGTCCTAATGATCATCTTCCACATCTGATACAACCCATACATGCAAGCACGGAACGCTGGTCATGTTTCCCCATAATGCTACTGAAGGTGCTAAACGCTCCCAGCCCACCCTGTAATGTAGTCATGCTGGTGGCACAGCAAGTAGCCCTTCTCCACCATGTAAGGTGCTCATGCTGGTGAAATGACAAAAGAGCACCCAACCCAGCCTGCAATGTGGCCGTGTTGGTGACACAACAAAAAGTACCCAGTCCACCCTGTAAAGTGGTCGTGTTTGTGACAGCAAAAAGCATCCTATCCATTCTGTCAAGTGGTCGTGTTGGTGAAACGACAAAAAGTACCCAGTCCACCCTGTAAAGTGGTTGTGTTGATGAAACGACAAAAAGTACCCAGTCCATCTTGTAACGAGGTCATGTTGATGACACAACACAAAGCACCCAGTCCAACCTCTCAATTGGTCGTTTTAGTATCCGCGTAATATGGTTGGTTTTTTGGAAGGGCTTCCTGTGGTGGAAACCAAGCCAGAAACAGTTCTGTATGAGCAAGATTCTTCTTATCGTGTCCACACTTATAACTGTTGCTTATGGTGGTGATAGGATTAGCAGTATCTTATCAATACTCCCAGGGCCGTGGGGAGGTTGCTCCTATATTGGCCCCATGAGCAAGATATGGTCACTTTACCCGACTTGTCTCACAACGAGACAACTCGTCTAACCCATGCTAGCGTGGAAAAATAAACATTAAACAGTGATGATATACACGTTGACGCAAACGTCACGTACCAACATAATCACCATATTATGAGCATTTATCACATTTACTAACAAAAATAAATATTTTACTGGTGAGCTAATTTTGTGCCGCACTGTCTATTCTGTGTGTGTGTGTGTGTGTGTGTGTGTGTGTGTGTGTGTGTGTGTGTGTGTGTGTGTGTGAACCCATAACGCCTGGTGGGTCGTAGGGGTGTCGTAGTGTCATACAGTGTTTCTTTGGATATATATATATATATAACAACTAGAAATTGATTAACATATAAATAAACATGAATAATCACAGGAGATAATTTTTACAATTGTGTAAGCACACATAGCTAGGCAGGTAACTAAATAAAGTTAACTAGAACTTCAAAAATAGATACCTTATAATATGATTAATCTTCCCTGTATATATTCCATTAAGATTAATCATATTATAAGGTATCTGTTTTTGAAGTTCTAGTTAACTTTATTTAGTTACCTACCTAGCTATGTGTGCTTACAGACTTGTAAAAATTATCTCCTGTGATTATTCATGTTTATTTATATGTTAATCAATTTCTAGTTGTTATAAAATGCTCGGACCTATTCATTAGAATCTTAGAGCTTATTTTGCGGGTGATATGGCGCATGCCTTTCTGGCATGACACCCATAATTTTGATTTAGATTAAATTCATTTTGATTTATCTTAATTTTGGATATAGAGATATAAATACGGCTCCTTAATTGTAGAGCTAACTCTGTTGAAATGATTTGACTGCTGTTTCTAGTCGTCGATAACCCTATTCAGGCCACTGTGACGAAGCTGGTATTTCTAGTAGATACAGCACGTGTTACTGGTCAGTCGCTAATTTGAACTTAATGCGTAAACATAGATCGCTGGACTTCTTCCTTGTTGAAAATCCAAGTACCGGCATCCGCCGTTTACCATTCGATTAATTGGTGAAATATATTTCTTTAATGGAATATATACAGGGAAGATTAATCATATTATAAGGTATCTATTTTTGAAGTTCTGGTTAACTTTATTTAGTTACCTGCCTAACTATGTGTGCTTACACACTTGTAAAAATTAGCTCCTGTGATTATTCATGTTTATTTATATGTTAATCAATTTCTAGTTGTTATAAAATGCTCGGACCTATTCATTAGAATCTTAGAGCTTATTTTGCGGGTGATATGGCGCATGTCTTTCTGGCATGACACCCATAATTTTGATTTAGATTAAATTCATTTTGATTAATCTTAATTTTGTGTGTATATATATATATATATATATATATATATATATATATATATATATATATATATTTATATATAATGTATAATAAACAATACAATATAATTACCTCATTACAAGAGGTTTCCCGAATATACAAGAAACGTCCTCATTCGTTCGTCAGACAAGGCAATTTAAAACATGGTGAAATATTTGAAAAATCTCCTCAAGAAAGGCAAAAGTTTAACGGGCAAAAAAAATATATAAATAAAAGTAATGCAAGAGATATATAAATATAAAATAAGGAAGTATAGTAAGGGTATGTGTATAAATGTGTGTATATGCACCTACAAATGTACATATGTGTGTATGGAAAAATGCATGTGTATAGTGAAAAAATGTGTTCGTAAGTACATACATGAGGGCAAGCATATCAGTGTATGTGTGACCACAAATACGTATATATATATATATATGTTGAAAAAAGAAATTGTAAGATAATAGAGTTAGCGTACATACAGACTCAGGGACTAAGGATTAAAATATATACACATACAAGTATGAAAGCACGCGTATAAACACAGACGCACGCGCAATCACATACATGCATGTGATATATACAGGGAAGGGAGTGTATCAGTCAAAGCAGTGTCAGGCTGAAGGTCGATCCATATATAAAAATATAAAATATGAAAATGAAAAAATATATGAGAATAAAAAATTAAATCAAAGAGAAAGTAAGAGGGAGGGGTTATCAATTATAAAGTAACACTAGAAAAAATATAAAACATACAAAGGTTCGTACACACATATATATATATAAAAATATATATATAAATGCGTACAGACAAAAGCACATACATGCGTACATACATACAAAAGCGCGCATACATACACACAAAGCACATATATATACATACATGTACATCTAATCACACGTACGCACGCGACCATATATATATATACATATATATATACATATATATATACACACATATATATATATATATATACATATATACATATACCCACACACATATATATATAAGTATGTAAAAAATATAGATATAAAAACACACATATACACATACACGCGCACATACGAATGCATTCGTATACATATACAAACGCGTATACACACATATGCACACTTACACGCATACATACAATATAAAAACCAGCCGTATGAATAAATGAGTACAAATTATACGCAAGTAAACATACATAAAAGCGGCTGAAGGACAACAGAATATATCTGGGGTTGAAAACGCAAGTGACAAGTGATATCAGGTAGTGAAAGAAAAGGGGGAAGTAAAATATGTAAAATTGTGAAGATATAAAGTAAGTGAATCAAAAAGCGGGGGGGGGGGGGGTCACTGGTGTATGTGAAGTAAAAATAAAGTTAAAAATAAAAATAAAAGTAAATCAGAAAGAGAAGTATGTAAAGAAGGTAAGTTAAGGAAAGTGAAGAAGAAGAGTTTATGGAGGATAAGTATCTGAAAGTGAGTTAAGTTTATATGAGCTGGAAAGCAAGTGGGATTTCATGTGTGGGCAACTGGTGAACATTTCTGTTTTTGCATTTAGGCAGGTTTTTGGTGATTTAAGGTTCTGTAAAATCCAACACTTATGCAGAGTGCCCATCTTCTTGTTCCTCTTGCATATTCTTTAGATTGCTTCAAAATTTTCCAATCTAATTTATATTGGATACCAATGGATATGGTCTTTCAAATCCCATATTCTGCTAGCCAGAGCTGTGGAAAATCTTTTTTCAGGATGTCGGAAAGATGCGACATGTGAGTAATAACGCGTTTTGAATTTGTCTTGTGTCATACCCACATATCGTTCGCTGGTGGCTGGTAGGTTGTTGCTGGTGGTTGTCACTTTAGCCGCATATACAATGGCTTTGGTGTTGCATTTACCTTGTAATGGGCATTCACTTTTGACTATACAGGAGCAATTTTGATGTTCTCTGGGTATTTTCATATTGAGGATATAGGATTTAATAGGGGGACCGCAGGAGTAGCTGATTTTGACACAGTTTCTATTGAAGATCTTATAGTATCTATGTATTCTAGGGAAATGTTTATCTAAGAACTCTAGAAATGTTTTGCCTACATTAGTTTTAACTGCTAAAGAGTAGGTGGGTATGAACCAGATTATTTTTCTTTTCCTATTATTATGTTTAAAGGAGTTAGTATTGTTGGGTATGTACTTAATCGGTTCGCTAAATCCGCTATTTTGAAGGGCTTTACTATAGTAGGGGGATGCCTTATTGAAAATAGCTTCTGAGGAAGAGAGGGTGGAGATCTTACGGCTAATATTAGGGATACGATTTTTAAAAACTATAGGAGGATGGCAAGAGCCTTTATTTATATATTTTAAATTTTCATTAGGTTTATGGTACGGTTTATAAGAAGCAGTAGGCAGATCTAGGTTTATATCTAGAAAATTAACATTAGAAAGGTTAGTGTCAATGGTAATTCTAAGATTAAAACTAGCGAAGGTTTTTATTAAGTCTTTCCTGAATCTATCTAAGTTATGGCCTATGGTGGTATGGGAAAGTATTAGACCATCGTCGCGATAAAGCCCAAAGGTATGGTTAGGGAATTTCTCTTTAAGTGTGTAGGAGGGATAGGCCGACTAAATCACACACGTCAGCACTGTCAAAAGAACCAATTGAGACATCGAATGGGTTCTCTGGGTTACATTTTTTTACTCAAGTGTCATTATTAGTAAATAGTAAAGTGTTTCTAGCATGCAAAATGACATTCTCTTCAATATCAGAAATATTGATAAACTTTCTAGCGAAATTTAATGCTTTCATATATATCACATGCATGTATGTGATTGTGCGTGTGTGTGTGTTTATACGCGTGCTTTCATACTTGTATGTGTATATATTTCAATCCTTAGTCCCCGAGTCTTTATGTACGCTAACTCTATTATCTTACAATTTCTTTTTTCAACATATATTATATACGTATTTGTGGTCACACATACACTGATATGCTTGCCCTCATGTATGTACTTACGAACACATTTTTTCACTATGCATATGCATTTGTACATACAAACATATATACATTTGTAGGTACATATACACACATTTATACACATACCCTAACTATATTTCCTTATTTTATTTTTATATATCTCTTGCATTACTTTTATTTATATATTTTTTTTGCCCATTAAACTTTTGCCTTTCTTGAGGAGATTTTTCAAATATTTCACCATGTTTTAAATTGCCTTATCTGACGAACGAATGAGGGCGTTTCTTGTATTCGTCTTATTCGGGAAACCTCTGGTAATGAGGTAATTATATTGTATTGTTTATTATACATTAAATTTAGCTCTGTAACTTACATAGAGCACTCTTCACTCCTATGACTTTTTCAATTTTCAACAGAAACTTCAATACATATATATATATATATATATATATATATATATATGTAAATATCTTTAAGTCGTTTGGAAGCCTCGACAATGCAAATGGGTAAATCTCCGGGTAACAAGGTCCGGTGGTGGAGAGAGAGATGTAAGTGGGTGTACGTTGAGAAGCGTGGTGTGTATAAGATGTGTGAGATGTGTAGAATGAAGGGAAGAGTATAAAGGATAAAATTAAAATAACAACACAAGAGAGAGTTACCTTGGGAGAGATTTAATAGTCCCTATATATTTCGGATTCACATCCATCAACGGGTTTTTTTCCGGGGTGGGGGAAAAGGTTGTCTGTCGGACAAGTCCGGAACGCGTCCTTCGCTGTTTATTGTTTTGAATATGTTCCACAATGCTTCAAGCAAACTTCAATACTCTCTTATATATATATATATATATATATATATATATATATATATATATATATATATATATATATATATATATATATATATATATATATATATGTATATATATATATATATATATATATATATATATATATATATATATATATATATATATATATATATATATATATATATATATATTTCATGTATACATATGTGTGTGTACTGGGAGCTTACCGGGAGATTGCCGATCGATCAGAGCGATGAATATGTAGCACGGAGAGGTTTCACATAGTTTATCTGCCGCCTGTATCTAAATTGTTTGTGTCGCAAAGTTTAGATGTTATAGTAAAATGTAGAACTGGAATTTCTGTTTATTTCGTTTCAGTTATGTTATTCAAGTGATATGTTAATAGAAGCTGTTCTTACTGCCCGTCTAGTTGGCTTCTTTATCCGAAAAACTGTTGTAAAAGGAACAATACTTTTAAGGAATGTTTCTTCTGCTAGGTCAGCGCCATCATCAACACCTTCGTCATCATTATCCTCGCCATCAAAATTATCGTCATAATCATCATCATCACTACCATCATCCTCATCATCACCATCCTCATCATCTTCATAGTTATCAACATCATAATCACCATCGCGACATTGTCGTCGTCACTATCATTATCATCATCGCACCACCCCCAGCTTTCTTTCCTTTCTTCTTCTTCTTCTTCTTCTTCTTCTTCTTCTTCTTCTTCTTCTTCTTCTTCTTCTTCTTCTTCTTCTTCTTCTTCTTCTTCGTCAGTTTGAAAGATTATCTCTACTTCTTGTCCACTGAACATCGTTAGATATTTCATTGAGATAACCTACTAGGAATTATTCATTTTAATGGTTATTTTATATATATATATATGTATTTTATATATATATATGTATGTATATATATATATGTATTTTATATATATATATGTATGTATGTATATATATATATATATATATATATATATATATATATATATATATATATATATATACATATATATATATATATATATATATACATATATATATATATATATATACATACATACATATATATACATACATACATACATACATACATACATACATACATACATACATACATACATACATATGTGTGGTATGTATGTATGTATGGATATACTATATTATATTATATTATATCATATTACATATGTGTGTGCATGTGTGTGTGTTTGCGTGTCTGCGCGCGTGTGTATGTGCATGTGTGGTGTGTATGCGAGTGTTTATTACTTAGTTCAAAAGAAAAACGCTGCAGTGTTCATAACCTCTGCTGTTCTAGCCAGACTGTGATGAAGCTGATACAATTTATCTTAAACTTATACTTCTGTAGATTTCATGCTCGCAAGAAGAATTCGGTGGAATTCCTCATTGTGTAGTGTTAAGTATGGGGTTTAGGTGTCGAAACAGAGAATAGAGTAGATGTATCGATTCTCGGCGGCGCATTGTGTCCTTCAGTATGTCTCTTTATTTCACGTAGCTCCAGTCCACTCAACTGGGAAAAAATGAGTTGTACCTGTAATTCAAAGGGCCGACCTTGGCACACACTCCCTACGTTAAGGTACCCGCGTCTGTGGACTGCTGAGACACTTGCACGCTAAGTTCCCAGAAAGACTCTTCCATTGATTGAAACAACTGGAAGATTTGTTGTTATATGTTCATATGTTTATGAGAATTATAGAAATATGTATAACATCTATAAATGTATTAAACCTCTAAATCCTTTCAGGTTCATTCAGTAATGGTCTTCTCAGAGGTCTGCGCCCTATGCAGCTGTTTAGTTGACCTGATGGTAGCGCCAGTCCCGATTACAGTATATACGTATGAAAACTGATAACTACCAATGTTTTGTCTCAGTAGAAGGGCCTCGCCCAAAAAATGAATCCCTAATTCAGTGATGGAGAACATTTTTATCCTTGCTTGTCGAAATTCTAATTTCTTTAATAATCCTGTTATTGGCGTGTCACTTATATGGAAACCTATATTTTAGTTTTAAGTATATACTTATGCATAAGTTTTTATTATTATTTTTATTATTTTTTATTTATAAAACATGATATTGCAAAGAGATTTTTATTTCAAAGACCATCACGTGCCAATGCTGACACGCGTGTCATTGCTTGGCCACCATTGCTCTAGTTCATCGCACGGTATGATATATGTCCCTCCCTACCTTTTCACCGGCACAAATCAAAACGGTGGAGACAGCATTTGACCTGCTAGAAATAACAGCCAAATCTCTCCCTGCAAATTGGCCGAGGTGAAATTTAAATCCAATTCAAAACAGAGAAATTACAATAAAACATATAAACTATATAGTGCTCTACGGGATCGAAGATGGAACTGCGTCGGTTGCGACGATGAATACCCAAGTTGTTAACATGCAAGTACTCTTAATGTAATTCTCAATGAGATTCAGTATACCAAGTACAGTCCATCCAACTGGTTTCCAAACAGTTTCCGCCAACTCGGTTTCACTCACAATGCTTGGGTTGATCTGAAGTTTTGTCCAAGATGCGAAGCTGTATAATCGAATCTGGACCTTATTATTACGAGGCGAACTTCTAAACCCCTCAGACATCCTGGACAACTGTTTCTGACACTCCGCCGATTAACAGATCTTTTTTTTCTTACTAGCATTTAATATAGAATTTTGTTATGACCAGCATCAGTTCCGATGAAAGTATTCCTGTTAAATTGATCAACGGAACAACCTGCTCATAAAATTATCGTGCAAGTGGTTAAACAGTCCACAGTCATGTGACATCTTTAACGTAGTTCTCAGGGAGATTCGGAATGTCATAAGGGCGGCCCTTTGAATTACTGGAGAAACGCGAAATATAGTGTCTTGCCTAAGGCCACAGTGCGCTCTCAGGAATTCAACTCACCACCTTAGGATCTTGTGCAAAACACCCTAGCCATTAAGGCCCGTGCTTTCACAGAGCATTTCCCGTACTAATGCTGTATATCAATTACAGACGAATTCACTCAAATGTAATGTATAGCTGCAGAGATTGGGAATGTTAAAGAACTTATATCACAATATTACCGACATTTTATTGGAAGTTCTCCATGTGTTTGTCATCAGAGAAGAATTCCTGTCTGTAATTTTCAATAATAACCGAAAGTCAATCTGAAACAGTTGTAATTTTCGTTACATATTTATTAAATTTACTTATTAATATAATTAATTAATTTCGAGTAAAGAAAAATAGAAGTAAGCTAAATTAACTTAGAAATAAAATGAAAAAACATCAAGGAAAAGGAATTCTATACCAATTTTCTTTAGCTTTCCTTTTATTTTTATTTTTTTATTTAAAAAAAATATTTTGTATGTTTGTCGTATTTGTAGTTGTAATTATTGGGGAGGGGGGGGGGTGAATATGTCAATTTGAAAGTTCGTTTGTCTGTGTTGAAGGATGTGAAGTGGATAAAGTTTTCGGCAGTCTTGCCAGCTCGTATTTCTTAAGTTCCAATCACATGCTGAATCTTTGAAATTTGACGTGCACCAATTCAACTGGTAAGAGAAGGTGCTTTATTCCCACCGTTTGAAAATATTGCCCCATTCATAAACTAGCGTCTTATCTACATGTCATATATTGAGTTAGAAACTCAAAATCGTCTTTTATAATTAAATAGCTCAAGGAAGGGAATCTTTCCGAGCCGTGTAATACAATTGAATATATGAGAGGGATGAACACAGATACAAGTATATATGTGTTCGAATTGCAAATGACCAAGTTAGCTAGGTTGAAAAAATACTAATTTAAAACAATATGGTTTGCCTGTCTCGATTTAAAGTAATAAATCAATAAAAATAACAAACCTATATTGGGCAACTGCCGTTTGATACCCGGACAGATCTAAATCTGTTCCGTAACAATTATTAACTGAAAGCCACCATTCCTGTGCTCTTCTGCGGGTATCCAGGAAATTCGTACCTTTCACTTCAAAAGATCTAAGAAGACTGAACTATGTGTTGGAATAAACGCACATATTACAGCGCCTAGCGCGTCTCATACTCGTGCCGCTAAAAATAGCAGCCGGTTTTATGGGACTAAAGTTAACTCTACGCATGGAGCCGAGAATATCCTATTTTGAGTTTTTAACTCAAAATAGTCTTTCTACATGTTGATTTGTGTTACTCCTCTATTCCTTGATCTCATGAAACAGACAGTATGAACGTTTCATGAGAGCTGTTCGTATGTGTGTGTATGTATATATGTGTGTGTATATATATATATATATATATATATATATATATATATATATATATATATATATATATATATATATATATATATATATATATATATATATGTTGAGTGCTTCATTCAGTAGCGGACCGCAGCCAATATGAATAAACTCACCACTCTGGCATCACTGAAGGACATCCCATTACCGGGTAAAAGAGAATACACCAGGAATCTCACTAGGTGTACTGACTCCCTAATACGCAGGATGAGGTGGAGGGCTTACCACTTTGATAGAGGAAACCCAAATATTAATAACCAAAAAACAATGGAGTGCCTCTTCAGATCAAGAAGAACCCCCCCCCCCACACACACACACACAACAAACTATTGGAAGAGTTCGAGAACGAAATGATTGACATCATTTCCAACATCAAATTTTCCGACCAACCATATCGGGGTCGAGAGTACCTTAGACGACTGGAAAATGGAATTACCGAGCTTAAGGAATCTACAGGAATACTCGTCCATGCCGACAAAACGAACAACCTTTACAGCATGGACGTTCAACTTTACCATGAGCTAATCCTCAGGGAATTGAGAAAATGCTACAAAAAAAAAAAACGCCCGAGGCTACCCTGGAGGATATCAACATCAAGGCTTATGAGATCGTATCTGGTCTTGGTATAGATGATAGGACGGCCCCATACCAACCAAGGGAGCCGAGGATTACCATTAAGGACCACAAACCAAACTTCGAGTCTAACCTGCCGGTCAGACTGATAGCCCCCTCCCGGTCAGACATGGGGGTTATTAGCAAAAGCATTTTAGGTAGGATCCTGCCCACACTTAAGAGTAAAATAAGGTTACAACTCTGGTCCTGCACCAACCAGGTACTGGACTGGTTTACATTTTTACCTGACAAACATAGGACTAGACATCAACAATTACTACTCCTCTATCTCGCCCATAGTCCTGAACAAGGCACTCATATTCGCGATGAATAGGACAGACCTAACACGCGACGAGGTCCGAATCATACACGCCGCCAGAAAGACCCTGATCCGATTCGGTGGGGACATATGGACCCGGAGCGACTAGCCAAATAATTTTGACATTACAATGGGCTCCAGTGACTCCGCGCAGCTAACGGACTTGGTTGGGATATACATACTCTACGAGATCAGGAGAGAAATACCCAACCTGGGTGACGGGCTGTACCGAGACGACGCACTCTTCACCGTAGTCGACCACAGCACCACAATGTCGAAAATATGAAGAGGAGAATTAGGCACTTCTTTAGCAAGGTAGGACTTAAAGTAGAGATGGAACCCAATAGAAAAGTAGTGAATTTCCTGGACACCACCCTCAACCTCAACACCAAGCTACACCACCCATATCATAAACCCAATGGGAAGCTGGTGTATATCAACGCTGGATCCAATCACCCTAGATCTATAGTTAAGGCCGTAGCTAAGAGTGTCTCTGACAGGATCTCTAACTTGTCGGCCAATAAAGAGATCTTCAATAGTAACGCTGATTACTATAACTCAGCGCTAGCCAAAGCGTCCCACAGCCATAGGATCAGCTACAACCCCAAGGGACATGATCGAGATCACCCAAGAGTACCCCGGACCAATACCCTCAGGGGCATGAGTCGCCCACCTAATACCTCCGTGACCAGTAGTAACAATCCCAGACCCCTATCCGTCACCACCCCCGGTAGAAGGTCCCACCGGTCTAATACCTACAACGCTGAAGACCACTGTGTTGCGGAGCATAGGCACCCCATCACCCGCCGAACCTTAATTGAGCAGGGAGTTCGCACCTCGCAGATTTATAGCCCCACGGTGGGCCCATATAACCCTCATGATAGTGACCGCTCCGCACACCTGAGTGACACCAACCGAGCTCGACCTGAGCTGTGCAAAACCACGCGATGGACCACGGCGAACACCCAACAAACCCGCAAGAATAGGACCAGGAAGGTCACATGGTATAACCCTCCGTACTCGGTGGGTCTACGTACCAGCCTGGCTAGAACATTCTTTAGAGTATTGGATAAATGTTTCCCTAGGGCCCACAAGTACCATAAAATATTCAACAGGCACACGGTGAAACTTTCCTACTCAACCACACGCTCCGTAGCCCAGCACATAGCTGGCATAAATAGGAATAGGCTCACTGCCTCTAATACCACCGTAAACCCCGGAGCCACCCAACAGAACCAGCACGCGGGACGCATCGGAACCCGAACAACTAGCACACCGGAACCCAACGACCCTGTGCTGATTGCGGAGGCTACCCAGCCAACCCCGAGTGATGGTAACCACGCGGTACATGTGGTGGGGCTTAAGAAGTCATGTAATTGCAGAGACCCATCACTATGCCCCCTTAGTAATGAATGCATGACGAAAAACGTAGTCTACAGGTGCAAGGTCACAACCCCTAACTCGGAGCACCACTACATAGGATCCACAGCGACGAGCTTCAAAGATCGGTGGTATAACCAACGCCATTCCTTTAACAGAATAGATAAGAGGAAATGTACGGCCCTTTCTGAATTGATCTGGAAGCTCAAACTTGAAAAGACCCCGCACTCTCTGGTCTGGTCCGTGGTTAGAAAGGTTCCCCCAGACAGAGGCGGGTCTGGTATTTGCAACTTCTGTCTTAGTGAGACACTCGAGATTCTTCATGGCGGAACCAAGCTATTAAACATAAGGGCCGACTTATTCGGTGCCTGCAGACACCTATTGACGGGAACTTTCATCAAGCTATATGGATAAACCCAGTTTAAGGCCTCCCACAACGCCCCTCCCCCCCTGTAGGCCCCCTACACCCCGTACCAATGACCAATGGACAACAACACCACCCATAGTTTGTGGTCCCTATGGTGGATGGTCCACCGGATCCTCTACTGGTTAGGAGTCATCAAAACCACGTTTTATTGAACCTGATTTTATATATATATATATATAGTATAGGTATATATATATTTTTTTATGTGTGTATATATGTGTATTTTATATGTATATGTATATATATATGTATATATATATGTATATATATATGTATTTTATATGTATATATGTATGTATATTTTATGTGTGTATATATTTTATATGTGTATATATTTTATATATATATATATTTATTTTATATATATATATATTTTTTATACATATGTATATTTTATATATATATATATGTATTTTATGTATATATATGTATACTTGTGCGTACATATATATATATATATACACACCTGTATGGATTTGTGTGTGTAGATGTGTGTGTGTCTGAGGGGGTAGGTGTGAGTGTATGTACAAGTCAACCAACATAAGCCTTTTATTTCTAAATTTTCTAAACTATCTAAGTATTGGACTCTAACCATTATTTTAAGTATAACCACCTCACATTAATTCCTCAATTTGTATGTGTGGATGTGTGTGTGTGTCTGTAGAGGTGGGTGTGAGTGTACGTGCAAGCCAACCTACATAAGTCTTTTTATTTGTAAATTTTCTACTCTAACCATAATTTTCAGTAGCACCACTCCACATAAATTCCTCAATTTAAGAATGACCTGTGGTATCTATTTCATACTATTAACCTTAATTGAATATATATCTGACCAGGAATGCTTTTTGTGAAAATCAGTCATATGGAACTATTGTCATCTTGCCCGACGGTTTGAACTTTACAACACCACCTGCCTCTTTGAGGTCAAATACCAACCCTACTAGCATCTACAAACTGACTAATGAGAATTAAGACTGTTCCTGCTGACAACATTAAATTATTCCTAACAAGCTCATATGTCCCAAGGCTCTGATACCATCAACACTACAAACACAGAGCTGGCATATCTAAGAACTGACTAACTGCCTGATGAGGTCATACCCATTCGATGGCTATCATCGAAATATATATAGCAGTAAATAAAGGATTATGAGTTCATGCAATTGACTTATGTTTCGTCACTATATATATATATATATATATATATACGCACATACACACTTCCCGATGATTTCTCCCGAATGAAACAGTTCTAGTCCTGTAGAAGTCATTTCTATATTAAATGTGTATATATATATATATATATATATATATATAATTTATGTTCATATACGAAACAAAAGTGCTGCCTATGGTTTCAAGCCCAATTGTGACCATTTCCTCAGATTGTAAGAGCAATCAGATTTGCAACCAATACATCAGGTGCTTGAACGAGTTTGAAGACATCGTTAAAAATATAGCTTAGACCTTGGATGCATCCATGTTTTTACACGGTCGCCTTTGTGTTGGAATTGTGCTGGAAATAAACAGCTTAGTGCACAGTTCGGGCAGGAGCAAGTGTTGTCATTTACCTTACCCACACCAAATCGTCCAAGGCAACTCCATGTCCACCAATCAGCAGCCTGGTTTGCCTTAAAAATGTGAGTGGGACAAACCTACATTTGTTGATTCTTAAAGGAGCATGTTAGTATTGCTTATGGTGCCTTTCTGGGACCCTATCTCATAAGTAAAATGTTACGCTAATTAAATTTTATATATTCAAATGAAGTTCAGATATTAAAAAATATACTTTAAAAAAATTTATTATATTAAATAAACAAAAATAAAATATAGACGTTTGAATAAATTGGGAAAAAGTAGGGGGGATAAAAGATGGTTTGTGCCCCGTTCCTGAAAAAGTGGGCGGGGACTTGTCTCCTGGTAGCCCCCTGAAACAAGGCTCTTGCCCGCCAATCATTGCCAACTCTGGCATTGAAGTCACCAAGAAGGATAATCTTGTCTGAATTGGGAATAGACCAAATTTCGGAGATCTTCGTAAAGCCGGTTCTTGACATCCTCAGTACTGACGAGGGTAGGGGCATAGATACCAACCAGGGTAGCGTGTCTACCTTCACTTAGATGAAGACGGAGTGTCATGATTATATCGGTGATACCACAGGACACCTCAGACAACTCTGATAGGATTTGTGAATACAACACCTGCTTCTCTTCGATCTTCAAGCTTTCTACCTTTCCAGAAAAAGAGATAATCTCCAGCAGGTTGTTCGATTTGGCCATCGTCAGCAAGCCGAGTCACTGAGAGGGCAACTATATTGACATAAATCTCTTCATCAGGCTTGTCAATCAAACTAAACCCAAGTCTAATGAGCAAATTGGTGCTGGAGTCGGGTCTATAACATAAAGACCATAAGCCAATCATCTGTGAAACATTCGTAACTAGTCGATAATCGTTGAAAACATTCACGGGAAACATCGTCATATTATACTTAATTCATACACTCTGCTTTAGCATTTGCCTTTCATCCTTACGGGGTCGATAAAATAAAGTACCAGTAATGTACTGGGTAATTTGCTGGCCTTGTGCCAAAAGTAGAAAGAATTATTGTTATTATTCCAGTAACTTACAAATTTATTGAAATTATTGAATAAACTATATATATATATATATATACATATATATATATATATATCTTTTGTCGCATCAGCAGCCAGAGGAGTCCATATATATATGGCGCGTGGCTGAGTGGTTAGAGAATTGGATTCGCAATCGTGAGGTTGTGAATTCGATTCCCGGACCAGGCGATGCGTTATGTCCTTGGGCAATACACTTTATTTCACGATAGTATTAGACCAACGGTCCGATTTGACGAAAGTTGATCAACTGTCGATATATATATGTATGTATGTAAAAGGTAAACAGAAATAACAACACAATCGGTACAGTATATGGAAGGGATATATCAGGTTAACGCTTGATATAGCAGGAAGAGGGTCTTAACGTTTCGGATGCTAGTCCTTCATCAGAAGAAAGAATGAGAAATAAGATAGATTGAGGGGACGGGCGGGTTGGAATTAGAAAACATGTATTTAGATAAAAATAACAGGTCCATTCATGGTTGACATCTCTTGCAAAGCTGTTGGTGGTGGCGTTTTGTGTATGATTATATATATATATATATATATATATATATATATATATATATATATATATATATATATATATATATATATATATATATATATATATATATATATATATATATATATATATATATATATATATATATATATATATATATATATATATGTTTATGTGCCAGAGGTATGACAACCCCTACTAGTGCTTGTGCCACATTAAAATGTACCCTGTAAAAAACATATATAAGCGAGCTGTGGCCTCTGACTGACTCATCAGCGAGGTCAGTAACTTCGATCTATGACGATATGTCCAAATTTTGCTAACAAGGAAAGCAGACGTTAAATGATGATGGTGATGATAATGTTGATGATGATGATGATGATGATGACGATGAGGAGGAGGAGGAGGAGAAGGAGGAGGAGGATATATATGATTAATGCGATAAAACTCTGCTTTTGACGTTACACTGCGTGTTTTATGTGTTGTAGACCGGAAATACTGCGGGCTGGGGATATAGTGAAAGAACTGATAAAGTAATGGAGGATTAAATAATACAAAATGATGTATGAAATGTGGTATCATAAATAAAAGATAACACTCAAGAGTACTAGATAACCGATAAGATTGATAATAAAATAAACAGGCAGTGAATTGGAAAAGACATTATGGCAATGAAGAAAATACTTTATGGAGTTCGTTCCGATTGTCTGCACCCTGAGTTCAAATCTCGCCGAGCCTGCTTCCATCCTTTCGAGGACGATAAATAAACTACCAACACTGAGGCCAACTCTTCTTCTTCTTCTTCTTCTTCTTCTTCTTCTTCTTCTTCTTCTTCTTCTTCTTCTTCTTCTTCTTCTTCTTCTTCTTCTTCTTCTTCTTCTTCTTCTTCTTCTTCTTCTTCTTCTTCTTCTTCTTCTTCTTCTTCTTCTCAAGCCAGCAAGGGTAGGTTTGGCCGTTTCCAGAAACTGTTTAAAATAAAGTCTGTTTCCCTGCATGGAAAGGCAGCATCAGCCGACAAAGAAGCCGCCGAGAAGTATCTCAAGACCTTCAGGCAAATCATCGAGGACAAAGGATACAAGGCAAAACAGGTTTTCAATATTGACGAGACTAGCTTGTTCTGGAAGAAGGTGCCTTCCAGAACGTACACCATGAAGAACGAAGCCAGAGTTCCTGGATTTAAGGCACAGAAGGACAGAGTAACGCTCATTATGTGTGGTAATGCTGCTGGCTTCATGATGAAACCAGGCCTTATCTACAAGTCCGCAAACCCTAGAGCCGTCAATAATGGTTTCTTACATAGGCACAAGGCCAGCAATTATGCAAGTGTATTACTGGTACTTTATTTTATCGACCCCGTAAGGATGAAAGGCAAAGTTAACCTCGGCGGGATTTGAACATCAGACCAGTTACGGCCCTTTATGGTCTGAGTTCAAATCTCGCCGAGGTTAACTTTGCCTTTCATCCTTACGAGGTCGATAAAATAAAGTAACAGTAATACACTGGGATAATTGCTGGCCTTGTGCCCAAAGTAGAAACAATTATTGACGGCTCTCGGGTTTGCGGACTTGTAGATAAGGCCTATACAAATCTGCTGCCTGTCCACTGGATGCACAACGCCAAGGACTGGATTAACAAAAGTCTAACTTTGAACTGGTTCCACCAATGTTTCATCCCTCGAGCCAAGGAATATTTTGCGTTATATTTTTACGTTTATAGGCATTTTTATGGACCGCGTCTAATATTCGCGGTTTTCACTCTACGTGGGTGGTCTAGGTACGTAATCCCCGTGAATATTGGGGGACAACTGAATCTGATTTGCGCTAACGCCAGTGGAGTCTTGTATGTTTTTTATATATGTTAAGCGTGGTCGACCTCTGTGGTTTTGGCCTTGTGTTGTAGAGTATAAAGCATAGCGGTAGGGTATTTTCTCGAGTGGGCTTCTCAGCCAGTGACCAAGAATATGCTGCTGGTTGTATGTCCACAAGATATCTTCTTTTTGTGGTTGCCAGGATCTGTTAACACAAAAAGTTATATAAGGGTGACACCATGAATATATTTACTAGGTGTATGTAGGCGTAGTGTATAACAACAACCACAAATACTAACACAATATGTATATATATACATATATAATTACACACACACACACACACACACACACACACACACACACACACACACACACACACACACACACACATATATATATATATATATATATATATATATATATATATATATATATATATATATATACACATAAAGTTTTAGTTTGCCGTCCCTTGAAATAATTAGTCCATTAACAAATTATATAGTCGCCTCGGGCCAAACAGAACACTAGTCGTTGAATGTTTGAACATAAGTCGCTGACCCTCTTTCTCTCTTTGTCAATGTCTCCCTCTTTCTTACTGTGTTTCTCCCTCTTCTTGCCCACAAATCATTTAGATTATTCTCTTTTTTTATTATCTCATCAGATTTTTGTTTTGTATCATGTATATATATATATATATACTGTATATATATATATACGTATATATATATATATTTTCTCTCTCTCTCTCCCTCTCTCTCTCTCTCTCTCTCTATATATATATATATATATATATATATTTATATATATATATATATATATATATATATATATATATATATATATATATATATATGTATATATATATATATATACATATATATATATATTTATATATATATATATATATTTATATATATATATATATGTATATTTATATATATACATATATATATATATATATATATATATATAAAGAATTAGTATATCTACCAACATATATATACAGATGTATACCTATGTTAGCAAATATATAGGTTTTGTCTTAGTAACTTTGTGGTTCAATGCAAGGGGATGCAGAACAATTATATGAAAGACGTAAAATAAGAAAATTTCATTGCTTTTTTCCATCCACTGAATTATTTTTGTATAAGTTCCCTGTGTCCACGCTTTGCCTGGGAACTTAGCTGAGAACAGATCTCCCTGATGACGAAAGGATATTTCTCCATGTTGTTCCAATTGGAAACCATGTTTATTCCCTTTCAGAAACTAATTAGTTGGAGTGAAATTTTAGTATGTAAGTAAATTTTTATAATTTTCTTATTTTACGTCATTCATATAATTGTTCTGCATCCCCTTGCATTGAACCACAAAGTTACTAAGACAAAACCTATATATTTGCTAGCATAGGTATACATCTGTATATATATGTTGGTAGATATACTAATTCTTTATAATTATCTCCAAATTATTTTGTTGAGCAAAAATTTGCCAAAACTACTGCTATGCTTCATAGTAATAGCCAGGCTACTGTCTCATTAGCACCCCCACTCCTCACTGATTGACCTCGATGTCACGTGATTGATTCTTTTGAATTCGCCACCGACTAAGTAGGCAGTGATTTTTTCAATGTCCTGGAATCTAGTCCTCGCTTGCTTTTTTCCATCCACTGAATTATTTTTGTATAAGTTCCCTGTGTCCACGCTTTGCCTGGGATCTTAGCTGTGAACAGATCTCCCTGATGACGACCCTCACCCGAGAACAGCTCGACTCCTTTCTCTCCTTCTTCTGCTCCTTCCACCCCTCCCTCCACTTCACCACTTCTATCTCCACCACCCACGTCCACTTCTTAGACATCTCCGTCGACTTCGACCCCTCCCACCACTCCCTCGTCACCTCCGCCTTCTTCAAACCCACCGACTCCCACTCTTACCTCGACTTCACCTCTTCCCACCCCACACACACTAAACACTCTATTCCCTACTCCCAACTCCTCAGGATCCGCCGCCTCTGTAGCCGAGATGCCAACTTTGAGTCCCAGACCCTTTCCCTAGTCAGCCATTTCATCCGCAGAGGTTCCCCCCCCCCCCTCTCGTCCAGATCGCTCTCACCCGCGCCCGTGCTGTCCACCGCTCCACCACCCTCACCCCACGCCACCGCACACCCACCTGCCGTCTTCCCTTCCCCATCACCTACCACCCCTCCACCTCCCACATCTTCCCAGCCCCACCACTCCCCTCCTTCAAACGCGCACGCAATATCCGCACCCTCCTCGTCCACAGCTCCCTACCCCCCAACCCACGCTCCCCCCCCGGTTCCTTTCCCTGTTCTAGGCCCCGCTGCAACACCTGTCCCCACATCACCAACACCACCACCTTCCAGGGTCCCAACGGCCACTCTCTCTCTGTCCGGCATGCCTTCCGCTGCACCTCCTCCAACCTAGTCTACGGACTTCGCTGCACGGAGTGCATCGCGACTTACGTCGGACAGACTGGACGTCGCCTGGCGGACAGATTTACTGAGCACCTCCGGGATATTCATCTCGGTGGTAGTTCCCCCATCGCCCGCCACTTTGGTGTCCCTGGACATTCCGCACGCCATCTCACAGTCTGTGGCCTATTCCAATGCCACGGAACACCCGCCAATCTCCTAAGAGTTGAACAACGAACCATCTTCATCTTACAGACCCACACTCCCCCCGGCCTGAACTCCCCACCCTTATTCCTTTAGCCTTCGACCGCCCCCCTACCCCCACACATATCCCCCACTAACACCATTAACACACCCCTCCTTTTCACCACCCACCCCACAACTAACAATACTAACACCTCCACACCACATCCGACCACCCTTCCCCAACTAACATACTAACACCCCTCCCTTCTCCCCCCCTCCTTATCACACGCACACACCCACCGACACATATATACACGCGCTCACACTAAACACACACCCTACTACCACCACTAACCCTCACCCGCACACATCCACCCCGCAACTAATATCACTAACACCTCCTGACCCCAAGCACACGAACACACACACCCACTTACACCACCCACCCTACACGCAACTAACATCACTAACACCCCCAACCCTACGCACACGTACACACACCCTCTAACACCACCCACTCTACACACCCTACCACCACTGATCCCCACTCACACCCGCATTCAACCCTTTCTCCACCTCCTGTATACTAACACCCACTAACACGCCCTTCACCAAACACATACACCAGTACACTACACTCCCTCCATCGGCCCCCACACCCTTCTCTCCCCGCTCCACCCACACCCTTTCTCAAACACTCACTCATCCCACTAACACCTCTACTAATACACCCCCCTCCTCACTCCAACTTTCACACCTACCCATCCTCTCCCCTGTCCACCGCACACACTGACACACATTCACTTACCATTCTACCCTATTGCTGCTATGCCCTCTGACCACCTCCCCGCACACACAGACACACAACACACCTTCACTTACCATTCTACCCTACTGCTGCTATGCCCTCTGACCACCTCCCCGCACACACAGACACACAACACTCCTCCTGCCTTGACCCTCTGACCACTTCCTGTTGCGCGCGCACCCCACATCTCCCCTCTTCCGACCAATCTCTTCACGGATTACACGTATGTGAACTTTGATCCCGGAATCCACCACATCCAAGGATCTTACTAAGCATTCCACCACATCTTTTTACGGAATTACCTTTATGACTCACCCACACACACACCAAAAAATTTTTTTTCCCACACGCCACCTACACCCACAACACGCATAAACACCACACACGCACGTGCGTACCACCACATATTTACACCTTCAGCCTCCGGAATCCTCTCCCCCCACCCCTCTATCCACACACGCACACACACTCCGACCTACACCCCACCCCACACACGCCTCTTCCTGAACATGCAACCCCGTTCTTCCCCCAACCCTTGCTTTCACATACACACACACACACACACACACACACACACACGTACACCTACACACACACACCACCTTCAGCCCTGCCCGCTCGGACACCCCGTCTCCCTCTCCACACTCCACCCGCCACCACCCCTACACGCCCCACAGCCTTCCACCACCTGTTTTACCCCATTTTAATTTTATTTTGATCATGCCTTTATTTTTAATTTCATTTGCACCGTTTCCTCTCACCCCCTTTTTGCTATATGTCTCTCCACCACTCCCCTACACACCCTTTGAACTCTCTTCCCACACACTTTTCACCTGAAGAAGGGCTTATGCCCGAAACGTCGTTCCCCACCACCACCCCACTCTCAAGAGCGTGAAATTAATAAACATTTGTTTGTACTGCCTCTCTGTTTTGTTCCCGTTCAATTTTTCATTATATATATATATATATATATATTTATATTTATATAAATGTAAGTATGTGTGTATACGTACATACATATATGTATACAGACGTACAGTAGCATGCATATATATATATATATATATATATATATATATATATATATATATATATATATATATATATACATACATATATATATATACATACAGGTTTACAAACGAACAAAGCGGCGTTATAATAGGCGTCTGCTAAACTGATACGTGCATATATGTATGTGTACCTGTATGTATATATATATATGTATGTGTATATATATATATATATATATATATATATATATATATATATATATGCATGCTACTGTACGTCTGTATACATTATGGGGTGGATTGAACCACGTTACGTTGCGTCAGCGGCGGTGTCACCTGCTGGTTCCGTTAAAGGAAGCTGGATAAAAGGATATTTTCTCCCGGAAGCCACTCCGCCTGACGGCCTGGTTGTATTGAGGCGCGTGTTTGTCGAATATCTGCTCATTAGCGGACAAACGAGATATGCGGACGGAGATGTTTTTAACCAGGTTATTAGTGATGTTTCTAGGATGGTTAGAGCGGCGGTGGATGTAGTGCAGGTTGTCGTTTAGTTTCCTGTGTGGGTAGTACAGATCATTTTCGAGGTTAATGGTAACGTCCAGGAAATTGACTCGGGTTAGGGACGTTTGTAGGGTGATTTTAAATCCCCAGTCCCGGAAGAAGTTGATTAGTTGTTTACGGACCCGGTCTGTACTACTGGGGTTGTACACTTTGAGGGTGAGGAGCCCATCATCCCGGTACAATCCACCGCCGAATACAGGAAACATTTCGGTGAGTTTAAATAGTAGGAATAATCCAATAACATCTGTGACCTCGGCCGAATCCGTCGCGCCCATACTGACGTCGAAGGGGGAGTCGGGAACTCTCTTTATCCACTTGGAGATGTCGAAAAGTAGGACTGTCTTCCTGGCGTGGAGAATGATATTTCTTTCCTGGTCAGTGATGGGTGTGAGCGTTTCGGCAAAATCCAAGGCGGTAAGGAGCGGTAAGGTAATAGATACATAGTAACTCTCTATGTCAAACTGGATGAATTTTCTGTCTCGTTTGTTCTCCATATTCCTGAACCATGAGATTACTTCCTGGGTGCTGACCCATAGGCTAAGTCTCACGTTTTGCTTAACTTTTAGTATAACTTTGTAATTTTAAGATAGAATTGGCCGAATACGTTTTACTAACTACTTATAACAGTCGTGTTAAACCCCTTTAATTTTGTATCAGTTTTGTTACTACTCAATTTCAACAAGTTTTTTCTATTCTCAACTTATTAACCTGTAATTGTAAGATAACATTGTGATTTTTTTTATTCATTTCTCACTATCTAATTTTATATATTTTTTTATTTCTTTCTATTATCTTTTATTGTCTCCTACTCTCATTCGATTTACCTATTCTATAACCTCCCTCCTCCACTTCATACACTATCCTCAGAATCTGCTGTATACATATCACTTTCAACGCTTGACCGCTCCACTAACTCCCCTATTGTTCTACAGGCAAGTTCAGCCACCCCTACATCCCACCAAATGCCATGTTAGACGTATTTGGGTTTACAACAAATTTTACCCAATCCTCTTGACAACTACAATCTTCCCATATAAGGAAGTACCTCCTTGACAAGTTCGGCTATTTATTCACCAGGCTAAAAATTCTAATTTAGTCCAGAAATAGCCGTCGAAACGGCTTGAGCTCTGCCGTCGGGGTCATACTTTTTCATATATATATATATATATATATATACAATCAAATTATAAACGTAAACATGTAAGTATGTTTTTGAAACGGTGCGCGAGTTTGAAATTAGAAATTAGAAATTATAAGCTTTCGCCGTATTTTAGACTAAAGAAATTTCTAGCCTGATAGTGGGGTTTATAACCCTCGGAGAAATGGAAAAAGATGAGTGTTGCCGTACATATACACACACACACACACATACACGTACTTATATATATATATATATATATATATATATATATATATATATATATATATATATATATATATATATTTAAATTGAAACAAAATGAAAACGAAATTTCATTTCTCACTCTTAGTATGGCACTGTATGCATATGTATATGTATATGTATATATATATATACATATGCATGCTACTGTACGTCTGTATACATATATGTATGTACGTATACATGCATACTTACATTTAAGTAAGTGCCATACTAAGAGTGAGAAATGAAATTTCGTTTTCATTTTGTTTCAATTTATCGTTTTCGGTATGGCTGACCGATTTAACTCACTCAATATGCAAATTAGGCTGCTCAGCCGTTAATTTTCATAAGGAAAGTATATACTTCCGAACGTTCAACTATCTGGCAGATGGGTAAACGGTGCTGATGATAGCTAACAAGTTTGAAACTAGTACATCGTTCCTGTGTCAGTGTTGAACAAAAAGGTGACGTGGTTGCCTTAACACCGTATGGCATAAATTCAGGCTGTTCAGTTTGTTTACAAACGAACAAAGCGACGTTATAATAAGCGCCGTTAAACTGATACGTGCATATATGTATGTGTACCTGTATGCATATGTATATGTATATGTATATGTATATATATATATACATATGCATGCTACTGTACGTCTGTATACATATATGTATGTACGTATACATGCATACTTACATTTAAGTAAGTGCCATACTAAGAGTGAGAAATGAAATTTCGTTTTCATTTTGTTTCAATTTATCGTTTTCGGTATGCCTGACCGATTTAACTCACTCAATATTCAAATTAGGCTGCTCAGCCGTTAATTTTCATAAGGAAAGTATATACTTTCGAACGTTCAACTATCTGGCAGATGGGTAAACGGTGCTGATGATAGCTAACAAGCTTGAAACTAGTACATCGTTCCTGTGTCAGTGTTGAACAAAAAGGTGACGTGGTTGCCTTAACACCGTATGGCATAAATTCAGGCTGTTCAGTTTGTTTACAAACGAACAAAGCGACGTTATAATAAGCGCCGCTAAACTGATACGTGCATATATGTATGTGTACCTGTATGCATATGTATATGTATATGTATATATATATATACATATGCATGCTACTGTACGTCTGTATACATATATGTATGTACGTATACATGCATACTTACATTTAAGTAAGTGCCATACTAAGAGTGAGAAATGAAATTTCGTTTTCATTTTGTTTCAATTTATCGTTTTCGGTATGCCTGACCGATTTAACTCACTCAATATGCAAATTAGGCTGCTCAGCCGTTAATTTTCATAAGGAAAGTATATACTTCCGAACGTTCAACTATCTGGCAGATGGGTAAACGGTGCTGATGATAGCTAACAAGCTTGAAACTAGTACATCGTTCCTGTGTCAGTGTTGAACAAAAAGGTGACGTGGTTGCCTTAACACCGTATGGCATAAATTCAGGCTGTTCAGTTTGTTTACAAACGAACAAAGCGACGTTATAATAAGCGCCGCTAAACTGATACGTGCATATATGTATGTGTACCTGTATGCATATGTATATGTATATGTATATATATATATACATATGCATGCTACTGTACGTCTGTATACATATATGTATGTACGTATACATGCATACTTACGTTTAAGTAAGTGCCATACTAAGAGTGAGAAATGAAATTTCGTTTTCATTTAGTTTCAATTTATCGTTTTCGGTATGCCTGACCGATTTAACTCACTCAATATGCAAATTAGGCTGCTCAGCCGTTAATTTTCATAAGGAAAGTATATACTTTCGAACGTTCAACTATCTGGCAGATGGGTAAACGGTGCTGATGATAGCTAACAAGCTTGAAACTAGTACATCGTTCCTGTGTCAGTGTTGAACAAAAAGGTGACGTGGTTGCCTTAACACCGTATGGCATAAATTCAGGCTGTTCAGTTTGTTTACAAACGAACAAAGCGACGTTATAATAAGCGCCGCTAAACTGATACGTGCATATATGTATGTGTACCTGTATGCATATGTATATGTATATGTATATATATACATATGCATGCTACTGTACGTCTGTATACATATATGTATGTACGTATACATGCATACTTACATTTAAGTAAGTGCCATACTAAGAGTGAGAAATGAAATTTCGTTTTCATTTTGTTTCAATTTATCGTTTTCGGTATGCCTGACCGATTTAACTCACTCAATATGCAAATTAGGCTGCTCAGCCGTTAATTTTCATAAGGAAAGTATATACTTTCGAACGTTCAACTATCTGGCAGATGGGTAAACGGTGCTGATGATAGCTAACAAGCTTGAAACTAGTACATCGTTCCTGTGTCAGTGTTGAACAAAAAGATGACGTGGTTGCCTTAACACCGTATGGCATAAATTCAGGCTGTTCAGTTTGTTTACAAACGAACAAAGCGACGTTATAATAAGCGCCGCTAAACTGATACGTGCATATATGTATGTGTACCTGTATGCATATGTATATGTATATATATATATATATATATATATATGCATGCTACTGTACGTCTGTATACATATATGTATGTACGTATACATGCATACTTACATTTAAGTAAGTGCCATACTAAGAGTGAGAAATGAAATTTCGTTTTCATTTTGTTTCAATTTATCGTTTTCGGTATGCCTGACCGATTTAACTCACTCAATATGCAAATTAGGCTGCTCAGCCGTTAATTTTCATAAGGAAAGTATATACTTCCGAACGTTCAACTATCTGGCAGATGGGTAAACGGTGCTGATGATAGCTAACAAGCTTGAAACTAGTACATCGTTCCTGTGTCAGTGTTGAACAAAAAGGTGACGTGGTTGCCTTAACACCGTATGGCATAAATTCAGGCTGTTCAGTTTGTTTACAAACGAACAAAGCGACGTTATAATAAGCGCCGCTAAACTGATACGTGCATATATGTATGTGTACCTGTATGCATATGTATATGTATATGTATATATATATATACATATGCATGCTACTGTACGTCTGTATACATATATGTATGTACGTATACATGCATACTTACGTTTAAGTAAGTGCCATACTAAGAGTGAGAAATGAAATTTCGTTTTCATTTTGTTTCAATTTATCGTTTTCGGTATGCCTGACCGATTTAACTCACTCAATATGCAAATTAGGCTGCTCAGCCGTTAATTTTCATAAGGAAAGTATATACTTTCGAACGTTCAACTATCTGGCAGATGGGTAAACGGTGCTGATGATAGCTAACAAGCTTGAAACTAGTACATCGTTCCTGTGTCAGTGTTGAACAAAAAGGTGACGTGGTTGCCTTAACACCGTATGGCATAAATTCAGGCTGTTCAGTTTGTTTACAAACGAACAAAGCGACGTTATAATAAGCGCCGCTAAACTGATACGTGCATATATGTATGTGTACCTGTATGCATATGTATATGTATATGTATATATATATATACATATGCATGCTACTGTACGTCTGTATACATATATGTATGTACGTATACATGCATACTTACATTTAAGTAAGTGCCATACTAAGAGTGAGAAATGAAATTTCGTTTTCATTTTGTTTCAATTTATCGTTTTCGGTATGCCTGACCGATTTAACTCACTCAATATGCAAATTAGGCTGCTCAGCCGTTAATTTTCATAAGGAAAGTATATACTTCCGAACGTTCAACTATCTGGCAGATGGGTAAACGGTGCTGATGATAGCTAACAAGCTTGAAACTAGTACATCGTTCCTGTGTCAGTGTTGAACAAAACGGTGACGTCGTTGCCTTAACACCGTATGGCATAAATTCAGGCTGTTCAGTTTGTTTACAAACGAACAAAGCGACGTTATAATAAGCGCCGCTAAACTGATACGTGCATATATGTATGTGTACCTGTATGCATATGTATATGTATATGTATATATATACATATGCATGCTACTGTACGTCTGTATACATATATGTATGTACGTATACATGCATACTTACATTTAAGTAAGTGCCATACTAAGAGTGAGAAATGAAATTTCGTTTTCATTTTGTTTCAATTTATCGTTTTCGGTATGCCTGACCGATTTAACTCACTCAATATGCAAATTAGGCTGCTCAGCCGTTAATTTTCATAAGGAAAGTATATACTTTCGAACGTTCAACTATCTGGCAGATGGGTAAACGGTGCTGATGATAGCTAACAAGCTTGAAACTAGTACATCGTTCCTGTGTCAGTGTTGAACAAAAAGATGACGTGGTTGCCTTAACACCGTATGGCATAAATTCAGGCTGTTCAGTTTGTTTACAAACGAACAAAGCGACGTTATAATAAGCGCCGCTAAACTGATACGTGCATATATGTATGTGTACCTGTATGCCTATGTATATGTATATATATATATATATATATATATATATATATATATGCATGCTACTGTACGTCTGTATGCATATATGTATGTACGTATACATGCATACTTACATTTAAGTAAGTGCCATACTAAGAGTGAGAAATGAAATTTCGTTTTCATTTTGTTTCAATTTATCGTTTTCGGTATGCCTGACCGATTTAACTCACTCAATATGCAAATTAGGCTGCTCAGCCGTTAATTTTCATAAGGAACGTATATACTTCCGAACGTTCAACTATCTGGCAGATGGGTAAACGGTGCTGATGATAGCTAACAAGTTTGAAACTAGTACATCGTTCCTGTGTCAGTGTTGAACAAAAAGGTGACGTGGTTGCCTTAACACCGTATGGCATAAATTCAGGCTGTTCAGTTTGTTTACAAACGAACAAAGCGACGTTATAATAAGCGCCGCTAAACTGATACGTGCATATATGTATGTGTACCTGTATGCATATGTATATGTATATGTATATATATATATACATATGCATGCTACTGTACGTCTGTATACATATATGTATGTACGTATACATGCATACTTACATTTAAGTAAGTGCCATACTAAGAGTGAGAAATGAAATTTCGTTTTCATTTTGTTTCAATTTATCGTTTTCGGTATGCCTGACCGATTTAACTCACTCAATATGCAAATTAGGCTGCTCAGCCGTTAATTTTCATAAGGAAAGTATATACTTTCGAACGTTCAACTATCTGGCAGATGGGTAAACGGTGCTGATGATAGCTAACAAGCTTGAAACTAGTACATCGTTCCTGTGTCAGTGTTGAACAAAAAGGTGACGTGGTTGCCTTTACACCGTATGGCATAAATTCAGGCTGTTCAGTTTGTTTACAAACGAACAAAGCGACGTTATAATAAGCGCCGCTAAACTGATACGTGCATATATGTATGTGTACCTGTATGCATATGTATATGTATATGTATATATATATATATATATATATGCATGCTACTGTACGTCTGTATACATATATGTATGTACGTATACATGCATACTTACATTTAAGTAAGTGCCATACTAAGAGTGAGAAATGAAATTTCGTTTTCATTTTGTTTCAATTTATCGTTTTCGGTATGCCTGACCGATTTAACTCACTCAATATGCAAATTAGGCTGCTCAGCCGTTAATTTTCATAAGGAAAGTATATACTTTCGAACGTTCAACTATCCGACCACCCTTCCCGAACTAACATACTAACATCCCTCCCTTCTTCTCCCCCCCCCCTTATCAAACGCACACACCCACCGGCACATATATACACACGCTCACACTAAACACACACCCTACTACCACCACTAACCCTCACCCCCACTTACACCACCCACCCCACACGCAACTAACATCACTAACACCCCCCAACCCTACGCACACGTACCCACACACCCTCGTACACCACCAACTCTACACACCCTACCACCACTAACCCCCACTCACACCTGCATTCAACCCTTTCTCCACCTCCCGTATACTAACACCCACTAACACCCCCTTCATCAAACTACACGCACACCAGTACACCACACTCCCTCCATCGTCCCCCACACCCTTCTCTCCCCGCTCCACCCACACCCTTTCTCCTCACTCACTCATCCCACTAACACCTCTACTAATACACACACACACCCTCCTCACTCCAACTTTCACACCTACCCACCCTCGCCCCTTTACCATTCCACCCGACTGCTGCTATGCCCTCTGACCACCTCCCAGCACAAACAGACACACAGCACTCTCACCGCCTTGACCACTTCCTGTTGTGCGCGCACCCCACATCTCTCCTCTTCCGACCATCTCTTCATGGAATACTCGTATGTGGAACTTGACCACCATGGAATCTACTACCATCATAGGAGTTTACCAACATTTCAACCACATCCTCTTACGGAATCACCTATATAACTCACCCACACACACACCCCAAAAAAATGTTTTTCTGCCACACGCCACCTACACCCACAACACGCTTAAACCCCCCACACATGTGCTTTCCACCACATATTTACACCTTCAGCCTCCAGATTCCTCTCCCCCCACCCCTCTATCCACACACGCACACACACTCCGACCTACACCCCACCCCACACACACCTCTTCCTGAACATGCAACCCCGTTCTTCCCCCAACCCTTGCTTTCACATACTCACACACACACACACGTACACCTACACACACACACCACCTTCAGCCCTCCCCGCTCGGACACCCCGTCTCCCTCTCCCCACTCCACCCGCCACCACCCCCACACACCTAACACCCTTCCACCACCTGTTTTACCCCTTTTTAATTTCAGTTTATTTTGATCATGCTTTTATATTTATTTTTATTTCATTTCATTTTATTTTGATCATGCTTTATTTTAATTTTATTTTTAATTTCATTCGCACCGTTTCCTCCCACCCCCTTTTCGCTATATGTCTCTCCACCACTCCCCTACACACCCTTTGAACTCTCTTCCCACACACTTCTCACCTGAGGAAGGGCTTATGCCCGAAACGTCGTTCCCCACCACACCCCACTCTCCAGAGCGTGAAATTAATAAACATTCGTTGTACTGCCTCTCTGTTTTGTTCCTGTTCAAATTTTCCATTATATATATATATATATATATATATATATATATATATATATATATATATATATATATATATATATATATATATATATATATATATGTATATATATATATATATATATATATATATATATATATATATATATATATATATATATATATATATATATTTGTTTCCTTGATAAATTTTTGCTTTATTTTTCCATTCACATTCATTCTGTTAGTTATTCACGTTCAATGAACTTTCATTGAGTTAAGACTAGATTTGCACTATTCATCACCTTCACCCCTCCTGCAATCCACATGCTATTATTATTACTATTATATAGGGCGGTGGATTGGCAGTATCGGTAGAGGGTCGGACGCCATGCTTTGAAGCATAGAGTTGCATCCCTGAGTTCAAATCTCGCCGAGGTTAACTTTGCCTTTGATCCTTACGGGGTCGATAAAATAAAGTACCAGTAATGTACTGGGTAATTGCTGGTCTTGTGCCAAAAGTAGAAACAATTATTATTACTATTATATTATTTTGTTCCTCATTTGCGACAGACGTGTTGATATCGACTCTAGAAGGTCTTTGTTGTTTCAGTTGGGTTTGAATTGTTATTTGTAGAATACCTTTGTTGTTAACTGTGAACAAGGCACTGTGTATTGCCCTCTGAAAAGGAGACTACATAATAATTGATAGAAACTCCACCTTGGCGTTCTATTGAGCGTTAGTGGAGATTAAGAGAGACAATGTCCTTGGGGAGATTCTGGAAGTCAATGAAACTTTTCCGGAGAACTTTCAAACCAGGGCCCATGGACAGCTTCCAGAAATCCCCGGTCCGTCAATGCTACGGGGAACATTGCCAGTTCGAGATAAACAATCAAGGCATGGAAGTACCGTCAGCAGGGCCTGTCCGAGATGCGCGCAGGGCGTGGACGCCGTCCTGCACGCACTCGTCCAATATCCGAGCATTGTTGACTTATGGGTTTATGTCGAACATCTGCTGTCACGTGTAGGACGGATACGGCTCTCACCTGAGTCCATCGTGAAAATTGCCGTGCCGCCTTCCTTTAGCCGGGAAGGGCAGGCAGTTTTTATTTAAAGAGGAAAATCAGAGTGGAGAGGAAAGTGCTGCCTTTCAATCAAGTTGTTGAAAGATGGATGAGTGTTACGATCACGGCCCGAGTGTATAATATAGGCCTGCGCTGAGTATGCACCTATACATTGGAGGTGGAGAACTGGAAGAGGGCACAGGGTGACCGTGCCGGTGCATTGGCACTATCGGTAGAGGGTCGGACACCAAGCTTTGCAGCATAGAGTTACGGCCCTTTATCGTCTGAGTTCAAATCTCGCCGAGGTTAACTTTGCCTTTCATCCTTATGGGGTCGATAAAATAAAGCACCAGTAATGCACTGGGGTATTTACTGGCCTTGTGCCAAAAGTAGAAACAATTATTTTTAGTATATTCTATGACGTCTAAATTAAAAAATGTCTAACTTTTAATTTTTTAATTTTTTTTATTTTATAGACAGACAGAATGAGAGAGAAAACGAAAATAGATAACTAGATAATAAACGAGAGAGAGAGAGAGAGAGAGAGAGAGAGAGAGAGAGAGAGAGATGGGTTAGATGGAAAGAGAGACAGGTATAACTATCCATTCTAATAACATTTCCACTCTCCAGTTTACTATAACTCTCCTACCCTAACGCAGAAATTAGTCTCCCCTTCCTCACCTCCCCTTTCTCTCTCTCTCTCACTCATTCACTTTCTTGCTGTCTGAGTTATTTCCGGTACCCATACTTTCTTTCCTTCTTTCTTTCAATCCCTGTCATTCCGGTACATAATACTTTATCCAAAACTAGCAAGTACTAAGTTGTTTTACACTAAAATTTTAACTAAACACTTTTTGCTATTATAGGGCCTGGCTCTCGCTCTCTCGCGTTCCTTGCTCCTCCTCTCACTCTTTATCTACCTGTATCGCTTCACTCGGCCGTTCAGACTTTCTCTTTCTACCTTGAATTGCTCTGATCGATCGACAAGATCCCAGGTCAAATACGCGTGCCGAGTGGGTTAGACCTTGTCAAATCGAACCAAGGAAAGAATTTTTCCATTGATTTTTCCATTGCTGATACTATCTACCGGTCGCAACTCCTGGCAGAAGGAGCAACGTGAAATAAAATGTTTTGCTCAGGGACACAACGTACCACCCAGTCCGAGAATTGAACTCGCAACCTCACGATTGCGAATCCAACTATCTAACCGCTAAGCCACGCACCTTCAATAATTTACGTTATTATTGAATATTAGATAGTACATATTTAGGGCCTTCTGCTCAGAATGGCGCAATAGACGACAAGCATCCTTCACACGCAAGTGATTTCACTTTCTCTTGTCAGATTTTCGGCCAGCCCCTTTTCCATTTGCCTCTAGGCGGAATCGGCACGTTACCTAACTCTGATTCTCAGTTTATTTAGTTCATTAAATAAAAGACTCGGCCTTTTAACGGCTCTTTTGTGCGGTAAATTAAGGAAAAGTCACGTAGACCAACGAGTATCTTCCGATTGACTTTGAAACGGAATAAAAGTTGGAATTTCAATAATGTGGTCTCAGTTGTTTTATTTACTCTGAAGTTAGATAGGTTCTGAGGTGAAATCCCACCGAGGTTAGCTTTGATGAAATCGATGAAGTACTGAGATAAATTTTATTGTTTGCATGATCCTTCAAAATGTGAGAAATGTGCTTAATGTAAAAATTTTAATGAATTTGTTTTACAAGATTTTTTTAATATGAAATCGTGTGTTGAAACAAATATTGTTATATTTAGGGAGGGTTATATTGTTATGATATTGTCACAAATATATAATAAAACACACATACTATTATGTTTATTATAGTATCACTGATGATATTACACATGTGTGATGAAAGAACTTTGAGAGACTATATATATATAATATATATACCAGATAGAAAATGCGTACAGCAAAAAAAAGTAATATTGTTGGAATATAAACCTTTAAAAATACAGGACAAGAAACTAAAATAAAACTTTAAAAGAATAGGACAAGAAACTAAGATAAAACTTTAAAGAATTGGACAAGAAATAAAAAAAATTACAATAATATTAGTGGCAAAATTTTTTTATTCGTTTCCTGTGCTATGCCCCAGTATCTTCTTGATTAGTGCATAATAATTGTCATGCTCTCATTGTGCGTTGCCCCTGAGCGGTTGGTTCTGGTTGGGGTTGGTTGGCTGAGCAGTTCTGCTCCGTCAGAATGGCCATTGCAAGAAGAATTGGCCGATGCAGCTGCAGGTCTCCTCCAAGAATGCACTTCTGGTCCCGTAACACCAGACGAAGATGGAGAAGACGACCGGGACAAGATGTCGACTCTGACCACCGACTACGGCACCTCCCTCAACCACCGGTCCTCCCTCCCTCTGTCCCGTCATCCCTCCAGTCCTCCTGCTCCCCCTTCCTGTACCAGAAAGCTGTGGCACGCATTCATCTGGAGTGCCGGACTTGAACTCAAGGACAAGATGCAAGGAGAAGATGGACGGGTTGGTCAAGATCAAGGATGAGCGGGACGACAAGACCGTCCGCTGCTGCTCAAGATCTGTGCTCATGGGCCCATGGGTCCATTCACATTATGCATGACACATGAGGCGTGTCGCCGAATGATGAAATAGGGGTATGGTTATGGCCCAATTGGTGTATATATATATATATATATATACACACACACATTACATATATATATATATATTTAACTGTTGGTCAATCAATGACAAACATTGATTGCCAGCTAAATTAACTATAGGGATATAAAACATACTGAAACGAAAGCCAACCCAAACCAAACAGTTAGTGTGTTTGGCAATATTATAACAACATGACTCTCCTCAAATGTTATAATGGTGGTGGATTTTATAATGTATAAAATGCCGGGTAGGATGAAACGCAGAAGGCCAACCACCCCACCAAATTTGGACAAAACAGTGGGGCAAAATTCGGACAAGGACAAAGCAAGAAGAAAATAATTGGGCAAAGAAAGAAACAAAGATTACCAAATAAACAATTGCAGCTTATAGTAATTGCCAGCTAACTGCAGTTTTTACTACACACTTTCACACAAATCTCATACATACTACATATATCATGCTCATACACACACATACACACACATACTCACACTCACACTCACATATACAGGATGCCCCCCCCCAAAAAAAAGGTATACAGATTTCAACAGCCTTCTAATAAATATTTCCTGTATAGGTAATCAAAGTGTGTATACATTTTGTGGGGACACCATGTATATATTTATATATGTACATACATATCACATAACTATATCTAACTTTAACACACATACACACACACATATATATATATATATATATATATATATATATATATATATTATTTCTGGCAATATTATAACAATATGACCCTCCACATATACATACATACATACATACATACATACATACATACATACATACATACATACATACATACATACATACATACATACATACATACATATATATATATATATATATATATATATATATATATATATATATATCACAGAAAAAAAGAGAATCAGTGTTTCGACGAATGGAATTTATTGGACATATTACAATCGTTTCTCTGTCGACCAGCTCGAGGCACGATCTTTGTGATGATCGAACCTGACTCTGAAAATCGCAAGGTCCTCAGATACGTCTCGAGGACCTTGCGATTTTCAGTGTAGTAAAAACTGCAGTTAGATTTTCAGAGTCTGGTTCGATCATCATCACATCGATCGTGCCTCGAGCTGGTCGCTAGAGAAACGATTATATGTCCAATAAATTCCATTCGTCGCAACTCTGATTCTTTTTTTTTTCTGTGATATCATACTCCGCTCTATGAGAGCATCGAGTGCTCATACGGCCTACTACATACGGACGTTTTAAGCACCCAACACCAATTATATATATATAAACTTACACACATATATATATATATATATATTACATAACCCTATTTATAACAAACCTAAACTACTCAAGATACATCATACACAATTTAATTCCCCAGTTACAAAAATTTTAAATTCCCTTTCACATTAAAACAACGACAAATATGTCTTTCTTCTCTTTTTCTTCTTCGCCTACTTATTACTGAAAGGATCGTGGGGGAAAACATTCCTTCGAACGGGTCCTGTCAGAAGCAACAGTCTCCAATTGATCAGGCTGGATCTCCAATCGAGACCAGCCGAGCTCATGGGTGTTATCCAACCATCTTGCTTGGGGTCTACTCCTGGGTCTCCTGCTGGTTGGTGCTGCTCGTAAAATCTGTCCAGCGATTCTTCCCTGAAACATTCTAACCACATGTCTGTAATATCGGAGCTGTGATCTCTCAATTCGGAGAAATAGCCGCTCTACCAGGACTGACTCTCTGATCACTGCGCTGCGCACTCTATCGAGTGGAAGAAGCCTTTTTGAAGATAACCAGTTTGGCTTTTTACCCCCCCCCCCCTTATTCTGATTACCGAATGCTGAAGCTGGCGCATTACTGCACCAGCTCCTGTAATTGATGCAGTGAATTCGGCTTCCTGCCTTCACTCGTGAACATGGCCCTGAGATACTTGAAATTCTCCACCTGCTTCAGTGGAACTCCATGTAGAATGCACTGCGCAGGCTTCCTTGAGAGAACAAGCGTCTCAGTCTTCCCAGCACTGATTTTCATTCTAGTCATGCAGCACTCGGCATCAATTCAATATAACCAAAACTTAAAATTAAGATTAAATATAAAACTAATCCACTACATTAATATTAAGAGGATAAACTCTGTCAGGCCGCAAACACTTTCATTATTTGGGCAGTATCGGTAGAGGGTCGGACGCCATGCTTTGACGCATAGAGTTACGGCCCTTGCCATTCTGAGTTCAAATCCCGCCGAGGTTAACTTTGCCTTTCATCCTTATGGGGTCGATAAAATAAAGTACCAGTAATACACTGGGTAATTGCTGGCCTTGTGCCAAAAGTAGAAACAATTATTTGGTTTCTGTAATAATATTGCAACTTCCAAATAAATTAATAACATATACTCTGTACTCATTAAACAAACACACAGCCATCACTCTCGGTGGTTACAGAATATACATAACAAACATTTTTAACACACACAAATATGTTAAAAGGATTAGTCTCTATTCCATGTTTCGAGTTCCCTGTATTGGAAACATTGATATATATATATATATATATATATAAAATAAAGTTAAATAAAAAGTCAAATGTTTAAAATTTAGCTTCGTTTATTACTGCTATATATATCTCGGTGACAGCCATCTTTGGCTGTGACCTCTTCAGGCAGTCCGAATTAGTGTGGTATAAACAAGTACATATGTTGTTGTGGTGTATAATATTGTCAATACTCTGATATGCCCAGTTCCTGGTTGGGTTGTTATTTCACTGAGGAACTGGAATCATATATGAATAAAAAAAAAAAAAAATATATATATATATATAAAAGAGAAAACACAGGTAAGCATTAAGAGAAGGATTTTATCCAGGTATTTACGACCGTTTCATTGGTAAGTGCAACCTTATATTGCTGTACTGCAAATAGCAGCCACTCAATTATAATTGAAACTGGCTTGCTTAACCACAAACTGGATCACAATAAGCAATTTTCTGCTTCCCTAACTAACTATATATATATATAAAGAAAAATGGACGAAATCGAAAATGCAACTGGAGACTTATTTTAAAAAATATATATATATATTTTTTAAAATAAGACTCCAGTTACATTTTCGATTTCATCTTTTTTTCTTTATATATATATATATATATATGAATATAGACATAGAATATTCGAAAATATTCTGTATGTTTATAATAAACATTTTGAAGACCTAATCGCTATAGAATAGAATACGTCACGTATTACAATTAGATTCTCGATAAAAGCAAGGGAAGTAAGTCTACGCGTTTCATTCTTGTTAGAATTCATCAGGACTACATATCCAGTGCTTTTATCGAGAATGACACAGCTAGAGACTTATAGAATACTTAGCTGTGTACAGGAACTGGTTTGAAAGAGCGGTTGCCGGTCCGGCAGAAATTAGAAATTGGAATAAATGCTCTGAAATAGCGATATATATTCTATGTCTATATTCACATATATATCGCTATTTCAGAGCATTTATTCCAATATATATATATATATATATATAATGAAAAATTTGAACAGGGACAGAACAGAGAGGCAGTACAATAAATGTTTATTAAATTCACGCTCAGGAGAGTGGGGGGTAGGTGGGGGACGACGTTTCGGGCATAAGCCCTTCCTCAGGTGAGAAGTGTGTGGGAACAGAGTTCAAAAGGTGTGTAGGGGAGTGGTGGAGAGACATATAGCGAAAGGAAACGGAGCGAATGAAAAATTAACAAATAAAGACAAAAAATATAAAAAATAAAAATAAAGCATGATCAAAATACAAGGAATGAGAAAATTTAAAAATAAAGGCATGATCAAAATAAACTGAAATTAAAAGAGGGGTAAACAGGTGGTGGAAGGGTGTGGGGTGAGTAGGGGTGGTGGCGGGTGGAGTGGGGAGAGGGAGACGGGGTGTCCGAGCGGGGAGGGCTGAAGGTGGTGTGTGTGTGTAGGTGTGCGTGTGTGTGTGTGTGTGTGTATGTGAAAGTGAGGGTTGGGGGAAGAACGGGCTTGCATGTTCAGGAAGAGGTGTGTGTGGGGGGTGTTTTTGTGGGTCGGAGTGTCTGTGCGTGTGTGGATAGGGGGGTGGGGGGAGAGGAATCAGGAGGCTGAGGGTGTAAATATGTGGTGGGAAGCACGTGTGTGTGGGGTTTAAGCGTGTTGTGGGTGTGGGTGGCGTGTGGAGAAAAACATTTTTTTTTGGGGTGTGTGTGTGGGTGAGTTATATAGGTGATGATGTAAGAGGATGGTTGAAAAGTTGGTAAGTTCCAGGGATGTTTGGAGATTTGGTTATAAGTCAATTTCTGCGTGTGGGTAATCCATGAAGCGGTGGTCGGAAGAGGAGAGATGTGGGGTGCGCGCGCAACAGAAAGTGGTCAGCAGTGGGAGTGCTGTGGTCAGTAGGTGCTGGGAGGTGGTCAGAAGGGCATAGCAGCAGTCGGTGGAATGGTAGGGAGGCGAGGATGGGTAGGTGTGAGAGTTGGAGTGAGGAGGGTGTGTGTGTGTGTGTATTAGTAGGGGTGATAGTGGGATGAGTGAGTGTGGAGCGGGGGTGTGGGTGGAGCGGGGAGAGAAGGGGGTGTGTGGTTCTATGGAGGGAGTGTGGTGTACTGGTGTGTGGGTACGTGTGCGTGGGGTTGGGGGGTGTTAGTGATGTTAGTTGCGTGTGGGGTGGGTGGTGTAAGTGGGTGCGTGTGTGCGTGTGATAAGGAGGGGGAGGAGGAGAAGAGGGGAGGGAAGGGATGTTAGTATGTTAGTTGGGGAAGGGTGGTCAGATGAGGGTGGAGTGGAGGTGTTAGTATTGTTAGTGTGGGGTGGGCGGTGAAAAGGAGGGGTGTGTTAGTGGTGTTAGTGGGGGATAAGTGTGGGGGGAGGGGGCGGTCGAACGCTAAAGGAATAAGGGTGGGGAGTTCAGGCCGGGGGGAGTGTGGGTCTGTAAGATGAAGATAGTTCGTTGTTCGACCGTAAAGCGATGGGCGGGTGTTCCGTGGCACTGGAGTAGGCCACAGACTGTGAGATGGCGTGCGGAGTGTCCAGGGCCACCAAAGTGGCGGGCGATGGGGGAACTGCCCCCGAGACGAATATCCCGGAGGTGCTCCGTGACTCGGTCCGCCAGGCGACGTCCCGTCTGTCCGTAGACTAGGTTGGAGGAGGTGCAGCGGAAGGCATGCCGGACCGAGAGAGAGTGGCCGTTGGGACCCTGGAAGGTGGTGGTGTTGGTGATGTGGGGACAGGTGTTGCAGCGGGGCCTAGAACAGGGGTAGGAACGGGGGGGGGACAGAGCGTGGGTTGGGGGGTAGGGAGCTGTGGACGAGGAGGGTGCGGAGATTGCGTGCGCGTTTGAAGGAGGGGAGTGGTGGGGTTGGGAAGATGTGGGAGGTGGAGGGGTCGGACTGGAGGCGTCGGAAGAGGCGGCGGATGGTGCGGTGGAGGGGTAAGGTGGAGGGGTGGTAGGTGATGGGGAAGGGGAGACGGTGGGTGGGTGTGCGGTGGCGTGGGGTGAGGGTGGTGGAGCGGGGGATAGCACGGGCGTGGGTGAGAGCGGTGTAGACGAGAGAGGGGGGGGGTAACCTCTGCGGATGAAATGGCTGACTAGGGAAAGGGCCTGGGACACGAAGTCAGCATCACGGCTACAGAGGCGGCGGATCCTGAGAAGTTGGGAGTAGGGAATGGAGAGTTTAGTGTGGGTGGGGTGGGAAGAGGTGAAGTCGAGGTAAGAGTGGAAGTCGGTGGGTTTGAAGAAGGCGGAGGTGACGTGGGAGTGGTGGGAGGGGTCGAAGGCGACGGAGATGTCTAAGAAGTGGACGTGGGTGGTGGAGATAGAGGTGGTGAAGTGGAGGGAGGGGTGGAAGGAGCAGAAGAAGGAGAGAAAGATATATATATATATATATATATATATATATATATATATATATATATATATATATATATATATATATATATATATATATATATATATTAAAATAAACACATTAAAGTTTAAGCAATGAATCGGGTTTTAGTCTTCACATTTATTATTATTATGTGGATTGGCAGTATCGGTAGAGGGTCGGACGCCATGCTTTGAAGCATAGAATTACCTCCCTTTATGATCTGAGTTCAAATCCAGCCGAGGTTAACTTTGCCTTTCATCCTTACGGGGTCGATAAAATAAAGTACCAGTAATGCACTGAGTAATTGCCGGCCTTGTGCCATAAGTAGAAACAATTATTACTATATATATATATGTATGTATGTATGTATGTGTGTGTTGTGTGTTTGTGGGTGTGTGCGTGTCTGTGCGTCTGTGTGTGTTGTGTGTGTGTGTTTCTGTGTGTGTGTATGTGTGATAAACGCAATGGGGGAGAGAAAGAGAGAGGAGGTAGATAGAGTTGTATTTTAATTCTCCTACTACCACTCATTCAAATTCTTTGAAGTTTAATTGGCTCCTACTGCATTACACGAAATAAACAACATACATATGTATACTGACGTACACATACACATACACAAGCACACACAGAAACACACACACACATACGCACACGCTCACACACACGCGCTTGCATGCATATATATATATATGCATGCAATATATATATATATATATATATATATATATATATATATATATATATATATATATATATATATATATATAACTTTCTTTTTATTTGCCACCAGGGCATCAAAAGTGGGACAAGTACAAAGGGGGGAGTTTACATGCAAAGGCATCCTCAATATGGAGGAGGCAATAACAAGATATAAAAGTATAAAAATAAAATAAAATATAACAAAATAAATTTTATAACAAAATCCTCAATAGGGAGGAGGCGCTTTGGGGGGTCGCACACACCCCCGAAAAAAAGTGTGCAACCCTTCTCCTCAGGAGCACAGAGAGGGGGTGCTCCTTTGGTCTTTCATCTTCCTCACCTATAGTCTGATGTAGAGTGAAGGCCCATTCACACGGGCCATTCTCGCCACTTTCACCCATCTTTCATAAAAACGGCTGGGGTGCAGCACCTCTCTCTCCATCCTGATCCTTCTTCCGAAATGATATCGAAGAAACGGACCAGTTGTTGGCCAGAGAGAAAGGTGTCTGACCTCAGTCCTTTCAGACGCGTCCACCATACAACCTCTTTCGCCATGGCTATTACGCACAGAAACACCGCCTCTCCTTCGTTTTTGAAGAGGGGAGGCGGCTTGATCGTTACAATAGACTCGGTGGTCAACCGGATCGGTCCCACCCTTGAGAGCAGTTGTTCGACATAGCCCCACAGATCGGCAATGCCCGAGCAGTGTACCAATGCGTGTGCAACGGTTTCCTCGTCGCACACGCATCTGGGACAGATCTTTTTCGAGGTGTCCCTACCCGGGCGCCCGTGTCTGTAGAGCCTTTCTCGAAGGAGCAGAGCTCCTCGGTAGCACTGCCAGGCCAGGGACCTCTGGAGGTTATCCATGGGTCCCGGGCTGAATGTCCTACCGAACAGGTTGGCCAGTTCGTCTTCCTCCATGCCTAGGGCTTCTCTGAGGGCGTCGTCGCACCTGCTAACCACCAGCCCTCTATAGAATGACGAGGTGGATCCTCCACTGACAGCCGGGTCCGCCTGCCAGAGAGCCGTGAGCGCCTGGGCACACTCGGTGTGCCAGGCACCCAGTTTTCTCGGTCTTTGCTTGACCCAGGATTGCAGCTCGGTGAGTGAGACGAGTCTGGGAAAGGCTCGCCTCACAAACGGGGCCCACACCGGTTGACCGGTGAGGAATACCTGGAGGTGCCGTAGCCTTAATGCGTGCTTACGCATCATTAGCCACGGCATCCCCAGCCCTCCTTTCGAAGAGTGTTGACAGCAGATGGATCTCCTCACCATAGGAGCCCACTTCTTCCAGAGGAATTGGAAGAGTGCGCGTTCCATTTTGGCGAGCGTTTCTCTTGGGCAAGGCACAACGGTCAGGCGGTAGTAGATGACGGACGCTATATAAGTGTTATAGCAGTGGCTCTAGAGTCACTACATACAGAAGGGAGGAGAGAGGGCACCCTTGTCGGATGGACCGCGCGATTTCGAACGGCTCCGAGAGGTAGCCGTTGACCTTGAGCCTAGAGCAGATGCGGCTGCTGTGCATGGCATTCATCCAGCCCCTGAAAACGGGTCCGAAGCCTGCCGCCGCTAAGACCACATCCAGGTAACCATGGTCGACCCTATCGAACGCCTTAGATTGATCCAAGTTGATCAGGGCCCCACCAAAGCCGGGTTCGTTCCCAACCCTCTCTATGATGTATCGCATGAGGTGGAGGTTGTCGTGGATGGACCTGGACGGGATAGCACATGTCTGCGCATCTCCCACCAGGTTGCCCACGACAAGCGCCAACCTCTTTGCTAGCACCTTGGCCAAAATCTGTAACTCTGTATTAGCAGAGTTATGGGCCTGAAATTATTTATATCGTCCCCCTTGTTCTCGTCCTTCCTCACTAGCGTGACTACGCCCTTGGTCACAGCACAGGGAATTCTCCCGTTCTATTGCCAGTTGCAGTAGACCGCCTCGAGGAGATCGGGGAACAAGTCCGGCATAGCTAGATACAGTTCGTATGGAAGACCATCGAGACCCGGGGATTTGCGTTTGCCGCATTGGCTTAGCACGTCCTCTATCTCAGCGGCTGAAATCGGCTCCTTGCAGGACTTCGCCTCCCTGTCCGAGAGACGCGGCAGGCCGTCGAGGTATGGACCGAAGTCCACGTTCCCAACCGGCTCCCCGCCCCTTCCGAACAATCCGGCAAAGTGCTTTTGAAAAGCCTCGCACATCTGCTTAGGTTCAAGGATCACCCGTCCATCCTGGTCTCGCAAAGACCGGATAGTGAATCTGCTCCCTCTTTTGGCTTCTGTCACGCGGGCCCAGCTAACAGCTTTGGTCCCCTCGTTTCCCAGAGCACGTATTTTGCTTCGGACGATGCAGCCTTCGTGTTTCGCGTCGAAGAACTGGCCCAGGGCCGTTCTCGACGCTAGCACTCTGGCCACGTCGCCGCTTATAATTGCTTCTTCTATACTATCTACCAGCTCCCTTTCCTTCATATTTCTATTTGAGGTTAACTCCTTACTAAATTCTATAGAGACTACTCTAATCTCTCTTTTGAGAGATCCCCACCACCTGCTGTTGACGATGGCGCCAGTCAACCGCTCCTTAACTAAAGTGCTAATCCGGATGCTGTAAGCCTTACTTGCCGGTAAGGACAAGTTGAGCTTCCAGTAACCGGGTCCCTGTCTATGCGTTCTGTCAAGGTTGACCATGCAGCTCACTAACTTGTGGTCTGAATAGCCAACCATGCTCATTTTTGGACAGCTTAAAAAGTCTTTATCATTATTTCTAACTAAGAACCTATCTAGGTACGACATAGATGATCCGCTGAGATTTGCCCAAGTCCAGGTTGGCGCAGTCGGAAAATCTAGTTGATATCTATCGGCCAGGCCAAATCGACCGATTAACCCTTTGAGGCTATTACACCCTCTCTATCGGGACAAGCCCCTACGTAGTCCTAGCGTGCATCTAGGATACCATTCCAGTCCCCCACTAATAGGAAGGAGCGGGACGTCCTTAGAAAAGTCTCCAGACGATGGAAGAAGTCCGGCCGCATTCACCCGAAAGGGCCGTAGGCGGCTACCAACCTAAACGCTCCGCCTTCACCACTGCCAATGTTCAGGACCACTAGTCGACCCTCCGGGTCCAAATGTACCATCTGTGTTGCGAGACCCAGATGTTTTTACAGCAGAACGACAACCCCACCCCACCTCCGGGCTGACAGAGAGATGCGTGCATCTCAAAGTCATCAAAGGTGGGGGCCAGCTGTCGCACGTTGCTGATCCGGGCCTCGCAAATAACCATCACATCTATACGTTGTGACCTGAGGTCATTTAGAAGCATTGCTATATATATATATATATATATATATATATATATATATATATATATATATATATATATATATATATATATATATATATATATATATATATAAATTTTAGTACAGCATAGATGAAGCTCTAATATACGGCCACCAAGCTAGCGTGTATGCTTATTCGGTTTGTAGCTTTAGCACTCAGATGAGGTAAGACCCCAGAGTATAACATTATGCTCAGACAGCTTAGCAAATTAGATATAGCAGTCGGCAGTCCGACCGCATCACTAGAGCAACCAAAATACAGATGCAATATATATATATATATATATATATATATATATATATATATATATATATATATATGTGTGCGTGTGTGTGTGTGTGTGTGTGTGTATGTGTGTATATATATATGTATATATATATGTCAGGTCACCAGTTGGTGCTACTGGTAACATGTATCCCAGTGCAACCTGTCTCATGGTCGGGTCGTTGGCGACTAAACTGGCAACCCCACCAAGGTTTCTTGGTGAGGAGGGTGACTTTGGACATCCTGCAGGACTAAAAACAAAACCTGTCAAAGGGCAAAGGAGCTCTTAAGAGTCAATGGCCATCCAAAATCACAGGGAGAGATGACCCCTTAGCCTTTGTCAAGGCAGAATTCTAGAAGAAGGAAAACTCTGATATAACACCTGCAACCCTGATGGTATCCAATGATGTTGACTTGTTCTTCTTTTTGGTAAATATCGTCTTATTTAAGAGAGTGGGACTGGCTTTGCGCAGTGCCTTTGCTCACTATAAAAGCTTCACGGCACAGGCATTGCTTTATATCTGGAGATCTCTCTGCACTTGTCCTCACATGGTACCATGGGCTCAACACTATGTGTCAATAATTGTCACAAGTGTAGTGTTTGTACCAGAGTTTTCAAGTCGCTGGCTGGACTAAAAAGTCACACTCGTTCAGCGTA
>OZ024742.1:39744201-39751701 GCA_964016885.1 Eledone cirrhosa | reverse complement strand
TAAATATCATCTTGGTTAAGAGAGTGGGACTGGCTTTGTGCAGAGCCTTTGCTCACTATAAAAGCTTCACGACACAGGCATTGCTTTATATCTGGAGATCTCTCTGCACTTGTCGTCACATGGTGCCATAGGCCCATCACTATGTGTCAATAATTGTCACAGGTGTAGTGTTTGTACCAGAGTTTTCAAGTCGCTGGCTGGACTAAAAAGTCACACTTGTTTAGCGCATCGGTAGGGGTTCTCCTACATGGATATAAAGTAGTGGCCGTACTCGAAAACGAGTTGGCAGCCACCATATATATATATGTATATTCATTAGTTAAGCAAAACAAGACCATAAATTTCACAAGGAAGACATTATTAAAAGATTGTCAACATATTTTAGTTTGATGTAAGGAATGTAGAGAATAAAATAATAATATTAATAATAATTGTTTCTACTTTAGGCACAAGGCCAGAAATAACCAGTACATTTACTGGTACTTTATTTTATCGACGCCGTAAGGATGAAAGACAAAGTTAACCTCGGCGGGATTTGAACTCAGACTGTAAAGGGACGTAACTATGCTAGAAAGCATGGCGTCCAACCCTCTACCGATACTGCCAATTCACCGCCCTAATATTGGCGGCCATCTTGTTACCCATAGGCAGATCTCACACAATGCAGCCTCGACAGAAGAATACTGCTTGATTATGGCAGACAATTGATACACCCAGGACACCATAGTGAAATACCAATATATGGAACATTACATTATGTAACATTCTTTCCTTATTTTAATTTATATTCCTTTGAAGTTCCGATGAGCCGCTCTATCTTTAAATGTGTTAATTATTTTCAACTGAACCAGATCAATAATGATATATAGTCATTTGATCCAGAAATATTATTTGGAGTAGCGAAACAATTGTAAACGGACATTATTATTTTATTCTCTACATTCCTTACATCAAACTAAAATATGTTGACAATCTTTTAATAATGTCTTCCTTGTGAAATTTGTGGTCTTGTTTTGCTTAACTAATGAATATTTCCAGCTCTGCGCGCCTAACTTCTGCATGAACCCAGCCACCTAGCTGCTTTCTACTGCATATTGCACATTGAGCACATGCCTTTACGCTTTGGCTTCTAACTAACTCACCAATCTCTCCTCTCCTATCTCCATCTCTCTCTTTAAGATTGGTTACTCTTGAACTGTGTATATATATATGTATATATATATGTATATATATGTGTATATATATATATATATATATATATATGTATTTATTCAGGTTTGAGGTTCACCACTGTATAGAGCTGGTCTATTCCGTATGGTCAATCGTAATGCAATAATATAGAGAGTACTCAACGTAAAGCAGTTCAACCGTCTTTGTTTTTGTAGTTGGTGGTGCTATTACGGAGTTAAATATTATAATGAAATGACAGGAGGCTGGATTTGTGTAAATCCTTGAAAGGTTTATTATACTATGATCATTTCAATGACCGGGTTCCTTATGAATCCGGTGATATCATCAGGTATTCGAAATATAATACGTGAATGTAATAGGTAAAATCCATGGGGCTGAAAATCGAGACCCGAGGGCGACCGCTATTCTGTTCCTTCAACCTCAGCCAGTCGCCCTGGAGTGACGTGGCTAAATTTTATAGTATGCTACTACCGGTCAGATGAACGAAAACAGAAAGAGATGGGAGCATAGGTTAACGTCGATCCCATGACACAAGGTAAAAGAAAGAAAGAAAGGAAGGAGAAGAAGGGGGAAGAAAGAAGAAGAGAAGTCAGGGTTAATGTCAGCTAAAAGAGGAAGGTAACTACTACTGGTCAGATATAGGCAAGCAAGAGGGGGAAGGAAGATAAGTCTGCAGGGAGGGGGAGAGGAGAGAAAAAGTAAGGGTTGATGGCTACAAGAAGGAAGATAGAAAGGAAGAGGAAGAAAGGTCGATATTAATGTCAGACCACAGTCAAGCCAGGAGTGGCGCGAGAAAATTTTCACAGGGACCCGCATCTTAGCGGAGATGGATATATTGGGAGTCAGTGTTTTACAGTGTTTAGACTTCTAGGATGAAGTTAAAAAAATTTAATAATCAATATTCAATATTAAAGAGGTTAGAAAATTTAAAGTTCAACAGTTTAACAATTAATTATATAATAGTTCCGATTTGTTCTGTAATTTAAAGGTACTATTTGGCGGTTAAAACAACGGCCGCGCCCCGGGCCCCATGGCGAATTAAGCCACGCCGAGTATTTTCATTTACTGAAAGAAGGGGAAATTTATTTTTCCAAGCACTCTAGGTGAGCTCGTTCGCCACAGAGCTGGTCGCGCCGCCATTAAAACCCACCCAACAGTCCGACAGAAAGTTGGAACTTTAAAATTTAGCTTAGAGAAGTAAAAGAGTAATGGTTGATAGCTACAAGAAGGAAGATAGAAAGAGAGAGGAAGGAAGGTCGATATTAATGTCACACCACAGTCGGGCCAGGAGTGGCGCGACACGATTTTCACAGGGACTCGCATCTTAGCAGAGGTGAATATATTGGGGGTCAGTGTGTTACAATGTTTAGACTTATAGGATGAAGTTAAAAAATTAATAAATTAATAATCAATATTCCATATTAAAGAGGTTAGAAAACTTAAAGCTCAACAGTTTCAGGTTGATATATATAATAGTTCCGATTTGTTCTGTAATTCAAAGGTACTATTTGGCGGTTAAAACACCGGTCGCGCCCCAGGCCCCATGGCTAATTAAGCCACGCCGAGTATTTTCATTTACTGAAAGAAGGGGAAATTTATTTTTCCAAGCACTCTAGGTGAGCTCGTTCGCCACAGAGCTGGTCGCGCCGCCATTAAAACCCACCCAACAGTCCGACAGAAAGTTGGAACTTTAAAATTTAGCTTAGAGAAGTAAAAGAGTAATGGTTGATAGCTACAAGAAGGAAGATAGAAAGAGAGAGGAAGGAAGGTCGATATTAATGTCACACCACAGTCGGGCCAGGAGTGGCGCGACAAAATTTTCACAGGGACTCGCATCTTAGCAGAGGTGAATATATTGGGGGTCAGTGTGTTACAATGTTTAGACTTATAGGATGAAGTTAAAAAATTAATAAATTAATAATCAATATTCCATATTAAAGAGGTTAGAAAACTTAAAGCTCAACAGTTTCAGGTTGATATATATAATAGTTCCGATTTGTTCTGTAATTTAAAGGTACTATTTGGCGGTTAAAACACCGGCCGCGCCCCAGGCCCCATGGCTAATTAGGCCACGCCGAGTATTTTCATTTACTGAAAGAAGGGGAATTTATTTTTCCAAGCACTCCAGGTGAGCCCGTTCGCCAGGGAGCTGGTCGCGCCGCCGCTAAAACCCACCCAACGGTCCGACAGAAAGTTGGAACTTTAGAATTTTGCTTAACTCTATCGGATGAAGTTGAAAGAATTCAGAATGACATTATGAAACTAAGGAGTAAGAGGATTGAGAATTGAACAAACAGAAAATTGAAGATTAGACATTCAAATAACTTCTATGAGGTTTTGGGTTGCGGGGTTTAATTAAATAGTCTTTTATGAAGAAACGTTAATTGTATTATGTAGATCTGTAATTTATCCTAGTGGGATGTAGAGTACGGGATATAGTCGTGTAATGTTTAATTTTTGTTCTCAGGAGGAGACATTCTAGTGTCGTGTGCTAATGGGTACAGGTCCCAATGTGAGGAGTAGAAATACATGGATACATAGAAGTGGAATACGTGGAAGAGCTAATGGGTACAGGTCCCAATGTGAGGGGTAGAAATACATGGATACATAGAAGTGGAATACGTGGAAGAGCACATTGGTACAGCAGAGGTATAAATATATAAACATATCAATATACAGGTATAAACATGTAAATAAACCAACAAGAGTGGTGTTGGAGTAAGATGGAGAAATCAGGACATTAATACAGCAAACAAAGATGTGAAGATATAGATAAACAAACAATAGTCGTTGTCTAGTAAATGTAGAGTTCAAGAGACAGGAGAAATACAATATAGTTCAGGTTGCGGTATTTATGTTCCCAGGGGGAAATATTCCAGTGACGTGTGCTGAGGGTACACGCGAGTAAAAGTCCGAATAAGGGAAGTAGAAAGTACATGGATGTATAGAGGTAGAATACGTGGAGGAGCATTAATACAGCAAATAAAGATGTAAAGATATAAATAAACAAACAAGAGTCGTTGTCTATTAAATGGAGAGTTCAAGACACAGGAGAAATACAATATATATATATATATATATATATATATATATATGTGTGTGTGTGTGTGTATGTATATATATATATGTATGTATATATATATGTATGTATATATATATATATATGTGTATGTATATATGTATGTATTATGTATATATATGTATGTATGTATATATATATATGTATATATACATATATGTATGTATGTATTATGTATGTGTATATATAATTAAAACATTCGGTTTATAACTGTAAACTTAATTTATAAAATTAGAACTTACGTTTCAAATTTAAAATAACGCATGTGAATATTGTTACATAATTCTAAAAATATGAATCCAATGTAACTTAAGACTCAAGATATTGATTAGAATATAATAATGTAATCGTAATTACCCTATACACAGTCACTCGTCCGGCTACAATTAGCAGCCAAAAATTAGCTACCGTATATGAAGCCTTGCTTTCTTGGTTGAGAGCTCAACTGCGTCTACAGAGCTGGATTAAAGCAATTAGGAAACCTGGGCTAGAGAAAATTTAAGGTTCTAGCACCCGCTTGCAAGAAGCTTAATGAAAATTAAAAGTACATAAATGTAGGTCAAACATAGAACGATGTTGAGATTCCAGCATTGATCCACACCAAATTCTAAAATACAGCTAAATCCCCCCCCCCCCCCCCCCCAAAAAAAAAGTGAGAGAGAGAAATGTATTTAATAACAATCATAATATTTTAATTTTTGATAAAAATGTCGTATTTCATGGCTATATTTTGATATGTATTTTAATAGATATTTAAAACATATCGAGGCCCCTGGATTATGAGGCCCTGGGTCGCAGTCTATATAGCCTATTTGTAAATCCGGTGCTGTCTACACAACAAGAACATCATAATTTGCAAAGTGATACTTAAGTCATGCTGATAAATGTAATGGAAATTGGATTCCAATGTTCAAGAATGTATTCATCCATACGTAATACACTGCTTTAGTAAAAGTATTATAGATGAACATGAGTTAATAATTACGTGGTTAAAAGTCTAACATACATCAGCAATTTGGGGAGAATGGAAAGTCGGTTAAATAGGCCGCAGTATTTGACTGGTAACCAAAGGTGCATGGCTTAGTGGTTAGAGCGTCGGACTTACAATCGTGAGGTTATGAATTCGATTCTCGGACCGGGCTTTGCGTTGTGTTCTTGAGCAAGACACTTTATTTCACGTTGCCCAGCACACTCAGCTGTAGAAATGAGTTGTGACGTCACTGGTGCCAAGCTGTATCGGCCATTACCTTTCCCTTGGACAACATCGGTGGTGTGGAGAGGGGAGACTGGTATGCATGGGCGACTGCTGGTCTTCCACAAAATAAACTTGCCCGGACTTGTACCTCGGAGGGGAACCTTCTAGGTGCAAATCCCATGGTCATTCGCGAGTGAAAGGGGATCTTTACCAAAGACTTATAGTAGTGCCTCATGCATGACACATCTTTCAATATTATTCCACACTAAATAATAGGTTTTACAAATTTCTTCCACGTAATTTCATTTCACACCGATGTGACGTTACCATCCATTATGTATAATATATGTATAAATGAAGTATTCATTTCAAGTGTTTCCTTACATTTCAAACAATAAACTAATAAATACATAATGAATAATTAAATATATAAATAAATTTAAATAAATGCATTAATAAATTTAAATTAAGTGGAAAGAAAAATATTCAAACAAAATAATTCAAATATGAAAAACGTAAAACAATGAAATATACATATATTTATTTACAAACACACATAAACACACCGCAAACACACATACATACACACACACACACATGCACACACGCACGCATACACGCATACCCACATAACGAAGCATAAATACACAAACATACGTGCATATATATATATATATATATATATATATATATATATATATATATATATATATATATATATATTATATATATATATATATATATATATATATATATATATATTATATATATATATATATACATATATACATGTGTGAGTCTGTATATGTTTGTGTTTGTGTAAACGTTTACGTGTGTGAGTGTGTGCATGTGTGAGTGTGTGTGTGTGAGCGTGCGTTTGTGTGTGTGTGTGTGAGCGTGCGTGTGCGTGTGTATGTATGTGTGCGTGTGAGCGTGTGTGTTTGTGTTAGAAATAGAACAAGCATAATATGGTTCAGAATGAATGAGCATATGGACATATAGACACACATATATCTATATGTCGTTAACACACACACACATACACACACATACACGCACGTAAACTCTCCCTCTTTCCATCTCTCTCTCTTCCTCTTTTCCTGATCACCTTGTCTCAATCACTCTCCCCTTCCCCCTCCTCTTCTACATGTTTTCATGTCATGTTGACGTATCATGACAAAGAGGTTATGAGGTTCTTGGGTTCAATCCTACGGCATAGCATCTTGGGCAAGCGTTATTTACCATAGCTCCAGAAGGAGCCATACCTTGTGAAATTGGGTTGAACGACAAAAGATTGGAAGCCAGTCGGATGGAGAGTACTTGTAATTAAAAGGACAAGGCTTGTCACAAGTTGTATAACGCTGAATCTTCACGAGAATTATGTTAAGAGTACACGTGTCTGTGGAATGCTCTATCACTTATAATATATTACAAGATGGCCTCTAGCTTTAATACAAATCTTTAATACCTTTAATACTATCTTTAATGCCTTGCCACATATTGTGTCATACAGAATTTCCCCGAGAATTACGTTAGAAGTGCACGTGTCTGTGCAATGTTCAGACACCTATTCTCGGGTCACAAATAATAGCGGGTGGAATAAATTTCTATAAGCCGGGGTTGGGGGAATAAACGGAATGATGCCATATTTACGTTCGTAAATATAGGATTTCTTGTAATGTTCTTGTTTTGTCATATATAATGTTTTTTTAATGTAAAATAAAATAATGATTAGATTCTCCAGTTGCTGTATCAATACGAATCACTTACAATAACATTTCGCTGATATAGATTAGCAAAATTTAATAAGCGAGGGGGGGGGGGGGGGTCATTATACAAGACCTGAGAGAACACGTTAATTTCCTGAGTATTCTGTTCGTCAAACATAACAAAACAAAAATAATATTTTTGAAAATAAATGTATACCATTTTATGACTTGTACGTAAAGTATGCTTCCTCATTCAATAAAATAGTGGCGCACAGAATCTCCTTGAGAATCCCGTTAAGGGTACATGTTTGTGTAATACTTACATG
>OZ024742.1:39724201-39739201 GCA_964016885.1 Eledone cirrhosa | reverse complement strand
CCAAAAAAGCATTGAGGAGATCCCAGAGGTAATAGACCTCACTGACGGCAGCCACCTTACCGTAATCGTCGAGGGCAGAAGGCCTAGGTGTGTCGTATGTGGTGAAGGAACCCACCTAAGGGCTTTCTGCCCTCAGGCTAAAAGGTTGAGGCCACCTCTCTTACCCACCCCAGTGACTCAACCATCAACACCACCAGCAGCAGAAATGGCAGCAACAACTGTAGCAGCAACAACAGAAGCAACTGTAACAGCAACAACCCCAGCAACAGTAGCAAAACAAACACCACCACCACCCAACGCGCCAGAACTAACACCAGCGCCTACACCATCCACCACAATCAAAACCAACGCATGTGGAGGATTTTCCACTCCCCGACCTATCGCAACTGGAGACAGATTGTGACGACGAGGAGTGGGAAACGGTATCAGGAAAAAAGAAAAAAACAGAAAAAATCATCTTCCCTCCCCCTCCAAAAACAAAATACAGAGGGAAACAAATAAACTATAAAACAAAAAAGTTAGGACAGCTATGCCACCATCCACACCAGCATCACCAACCCCATCACCACAAACACCAACACCATCACCATCATTAACCCCAACACCACCATCACCAACACCACAAAAGTCACCAAAAAGCGAAACAAAAACAAACCCACAACAAACGCAAACAAAACAAAACAACCAAAACGATACACACTACACGGCATTAAATTTGAACAACAACCAATTATTACACTACATCCAACACAACACCAGCATCACAGAAAAAGACTACACAACACCCCAAAAGTTCACACCACCTCCACACATACAAATCACTCGCATCACACAGAAAACGTACACGACACTAAAACAAAAATTCCCCAAAGACATCGGAGACTTCTGACAAGCACTCTCCAGGAGGATTTATAAGGACATCCTTCCGGAGGAGGCCACAAGCAGTGAAAAGGATGGAGAAACCATCGTTCCTTTACGAGAAGTAAGGTAAGTGGTCTTTCCCATCTTTTCCGCTCCATTTCAACATGACCTCACTCACAATAGGCAGCATAAATGCGCGTGGCTTGGGGTCGTCATGGAAGCAGGGCCACCTGCTCAACGACCTCAGGTCACTAAACATAGATGTAGTGGCCATCAGCGAGACCAGAATCTCCGAAGCACGGGCCTTCGCACCGATCTTCGGCGGCTACGATGTGTACGCATCTCCCAGCCGTCCTGGATCGGGGGGAGGAGTTGCTGTGCTTTTTCGGAGAGGTTTGGATCTCGCCATACGGGCCATCTTCCTAGACCCAGAGGGTAAGTTGGTGGTGCTGGACGTGACCAGCGGAGACGGGCAAGCTTTCAGGCTAGTGGCCGTCTATGCCCCGACAGGAGCAGGGCGGCCTGATTTCTTCCGGCGTCTGGAGACCTTTCTTGGAACGTCCTGCTCTTTAGTGTTAGTGGGCGACTGGAACGGGATCTTTGATGCACGCTGGGACTGTGTGGGATTAGCGGATATGGGAGGAGGATGCAAGAGCCTCACCAACCTGCTCATGCGTTTTGAACTGTCTTGTTTGACAGGTACCGATTCGATTTCCCGAATGTGCCAATGTGGACTTGGACAAATCGCATAGGGTCATCCAGATCATATCTAGATAGAGTATTTTGTAGGGAAATTGATAGGTCTAGCTTAGGCTGTCCACAATTCAAGATAGTCAGCTACACGGACCACAAATTCGTGATCTGTGTGCTTGACTTAGATAAGCTTCATAGACGAGGACCCGGCTACTGGAAGCTAAACGCCCCCTTACCAGCGCGCAAGGTCTACAGAAACCGGATTAGCGAACTAGTTAAGCGGGCGTTGACGGGGGCCATCGTCAACAACAAGTGGTGGTTTGCTCTGAAAAGAGCGATTAGAATAGAGTCCATTAGGTTTAGTAAGGCTTTAGCTATAGAGAAAAATAGAGCAGAGGGAGAACTAGTTAGAAAATTATACGAGGCGCTTAGCAAAGGCATCGCGACTGACGTACTTGCGGCGATATTGGCCCTTGACCAATTCTTCAATGCAAAGCACGAAGGCTGCGTTGTCAGAGATAAGGTGCGTGCTCTCAGACACGAGGGGACGAAAGCCGTTCAATGGGCCCGACTGGCGGAGGCGCGTCGTGGCAACAAAGCCACGATCTGGTCTTTGGTGGACCACGACGGGCGCATGCTACTCGATCCCGGGAAAATATGTGAAGCTTTTCAGCGACACTTCGCTCAGCTGTTCGGGGGAAGCGGCGGGCCGGATCGAGGGATGGACTTTAGTGTCTACCTCGACGGACTGCCGCGGCTCTCGGCCACTGAGGCGGAGTGTTGCGAAAAGCCGATAACAGCCGATGAAGTACGGGAGGCAATGACTGGCTGCACAAGGGGTAAATCGTCCGGTTTGGATGGTCTGCCCTATGAACTTTACGTACAGATGCCAGACTTGTTCGGGGGCCTCTTGGCGGACGTCTACTGCAACTGGCAACAGAACGGGAGAATAACCAGCTCTGTGAGCCGAGGAGCTGTGGCGCTGCTGAGAAAGAATCCGAACAAGGGGGATAACATAGATAATTTTAGGCCCATAACTCTGCTAAACACAGAGTTCAAGATTTGGACCAAGGTGCTAGCAAAGAGGTTGGCGCTTGTCGTTGGTGGTCTGGTGGGAGAGGCGCAGACATGCGCCATTCCCGACAGATCCATCCACAACAACCTCCACCTCATGCGATACATCGTAGAGAGGGTAGCTAGGGAACCTGGCACGGGTGGGTCCTTGATCAATTTAGATCATCCTTACCTAGCGGCAGTCCTGAGGGCGGCTGGCTTTGGGCCCATCTTCAGAGGCTGGACCGCTGCCATGCACAGCGACATCTGCTCTGTGGTGAGAGTGAACGGTCACTTTTCAGAACCGTTCAACATCATACGCTCGGTCCGCCAAGGATGTCCCCTCTCGTCCCTCTCGTACGTATTGACTCTCGAGCCATTACTGCACAAACTGGAGACGTTGAGGGGCGTCCCGCGCGAACTAGGATGCGGACGATCCGTGTCAGCATATGCGGACGATGTCACCGTAGTGGTGTCGAACGCCAAACACATCGAGGCGATCGGCACTACACTAAGAGAATACGAAGCGGTGACAGGAGCAATGATCAACCAGGAAAAGTCAGTGGGCCTGCAGCTCGGCACCTGGAGAGGCAGGTCCATGCCGTCCATCAGCGTCGTCGGGCGTTGGACGGACGACCGATTAAATTGCTAGGGGTCTGGTTCGGTCCGGACCTCCAGACGGACAAAAACTGGGACGAGGTGACGAGCAGGGTGGCTTCTCTCACCCAGAAATGGGCCGAGAGGAAGCTATCCCTGAAAGGTCGAGCGGAGGTGGCTAACGCATACATCGCGTCCGTCATCTACTACCGCCTGACCGTCGTACCTTTTCCTAAGCCCCGCCTGACTGCGCTGGAGCGTTTGCTCTTTCGCTTTTTGTGGAAGGGACGCGCTCCGATGGTCAGGCGGTCCATCTGCTGTCAACACCCGCTACGTGGAGGGCTGGGCATGCCGTGGCTGATGATGCGCAGACGCGCTCAGACTACGACATCTCCACCTCTTCCTCAACGGAGATCAGGTGTGGTCGCCGTTTGCTAGACGCGTCTTTCCCCAGCTCGTCTCCTTGACAGAGCTGCAGTCCTGGGTCAAGCGAAGACCGAGAGGGAGCGCATGGAGACTGGAATGTCTTCAGGCGCTCACAGCCCTCGACCAATCGGGCAATGTGATCGGTGGAAACTCCACCTCGGCGTTCTATAGAGGATTAGTGGAGGGGAAGAGCGACGACGTACTTGGGGAAACTCTAGGCGTCGACGAAAATCAACTAGCCAATCTCTTCGGAAGAATTTCGAGTCGGGGCCTATGGACAACTTCCAGAAATCCCTGGCCTGGCAGTGCTACCGAGGAGCTTTGCCAGTTCGGGATAAACTCTACAGGCATGGAGGTGCCGTCAGCCGGGCATGTCAGAGATGCGCGCAGGGCGACGAAACCGTCCTGCACGCACTCGTCCAGTGTCCGAGCATTGCTTACTTGTGGGTTTATGTCGACCACCTGCTGTCGCGTGTAGGACGGATCTAGCTATCAGCTGAGTCCATCGTGAGGATTGCCCCGCCCTCTTCCTTTAGCCGGGAAGGGCAGGAAGTTTTTATGTCTGGTGGCCATGGTGAAAGAGATAGTATGGTGGACACGTTTGAAAGGGCTGAAGACGAGCACTTACCTCTTCAGTGATGCCCTGATTAACTTTTTCAAATTACATTTGAAAAGGAAAATCAGGGTAGAGAGGGAAGTGCTCTCTTCCCAGCATTTTGTTGAAAGATGGGTGAGAGAGGCAAGAATGGCCCGAGTGAATGGGCCTACTCTGAGTATGTGTCTGTAAATTAAAGGTGGAAAACTGGGAGAAGGCACTTGCCCTTGTGGTCATGGTTACTGTGGCTTTTTAATGGGCTTTCTCCACGAATGTCCCTCGGAAGTCTCCCCCGTATTGGGGAATTTTTCATTGTTATTTTTTTTGTTACATCCTCTGTTTTTTGTTTTTTACACGCGGAAATGCCCATTTGTACCATCCTGTATTGTCCTGTACTGTCCTTAATGTCTACTTTATGTAAACCCTTGTGGTTAATAAAGAAAGCATTATTGCGTCCCTTTACGGTCTGAATTCAAATCCCGTCGAGGTTAAATTTGCCTTTCATCCTTACGGGGTCGATAAAATAAAGTACCAGTAATGTACTGGGTAATTGCTGGCCTTGTGCCAAAAAGTAGAAACAATTATTATTATTATTATTATTTTTTTATTCTCTCTCTTAGATTTTAAGTATTATTTGAAAGCAAAGCATTGGCCCCCTAAAATATTACAGTGGGCCCTGCATTTCTCCTGTGGGCTCTTGCAATGCCATTGGGCAACCTGGCCAGTCCGTACTATATATGTGTATATAAGAGAAAATGAGACCATAACACAGTTAAACAGATTCCTTGAAAGTGAACATTACAAATACATAAAAGATTGAACTCTTAACAATTTATTAACACAACTACTGTAACTTTACTTTTAAATGACTGAGAATTCCAGAATTACGTGTAACTTTAACAGGGAGATTCAGTGTGACACAGTGTTTGACAAAGATGAATCTTTGAAATAGTGGCGTAGGACATCTGAATGGCTTTCAAGCATTTTCGTGCGTCTACCCAATTTCACTGATAAGTTTTTGAGTGACACGAAACTATGGTAAATGACACTTGCCTAAGAAGCTATGGTAAATGACACTTGCCTAAGAAGCTATGGTAAATGACACTTGCCTAAGAAGCTATGCAGTGGGCTTTAACTGGGGATCTAATGCTTGCAAAGCGAACTTTTAAACCATTCGGCCACGCTACGTTCATAACTGTAACTATATTTACAAACTATGCAATAGATCTGAGGCATTTGACTGACTGTTGGCAATTTAGTTTTATATACAAAAATATGTGTGTCCGTGAAACATACACATATACACAAGGTCTGAGCATACACATATACACAAGGTCTGAACATACACATATACACAAGGTCTGAACACAAAAGAACCAAACTACCACTGTCACTGCCTCCGTCTTCCCCGCTCTTCCCGTCGGACGCCATGCTTTACAGCATAGAGTTACGGCCCTTTCCATTCTGAGTTCAAATCCCGCCGAGGTTAACTTTGCCTTTCATCCTTACGGGGTCGATAAAAATAAAGTACCATAATGTACTGGGTAATTGCTAGCCTTGTGCCAAAAGTAGAAACAATTATTATGAGTAATTGGGGGCCCATGCACTGGTCATCCCGTGATCCCAGTTGACAGAATAGAGAAGGTAAAACTATGCAATATATATTTGAAAGCAATATTAACACTTAATATTCTGAAATGATTTAGCAGAAAATATCTAGAAACTGGTTTGTGAATTTAAATGTTTATAACATCTTTATTAGTTGACAAATAATAGTGAAGATCTGCAGTAAACGAAAGACTTTAATTTTTTAATATAATGCTAATGCGGTTTTATATGGTACAGGACATTACGAGTTAATAATTATCACGTGTTAGCAGGCAGTCGACGAACGCATGGGAAAATGCTTGCAGTTTAAAGACAGTATGCCCTAAACTTGATGAAACGAGACATGTTAATAATATAATCAAAGCAAATAGTAAAACATTGGGGGGATAAATGTAGAGGTGGAGATGGAGGTGGAGTGTAGAGGTGGGAGGAGGGTAGCAGTGCGGTGGAGGGTAGAGGAGGAAGTGAAATATAGTGTGAAGGGAGAGAGGCATATGAAGTAAAAGCAGAGCATGTAAATGTGTGTGGGATGTGTGTGTATATATATATATATACATACAAATATATATATATATGTGTGTGTGTGTGTGTATGTATATATGTGTGTAGTGTATGTATATACGTATATACGTGTATATATGTATACATACAATATGCACACACATACATAATATACATACATAGTAAACGCGCATACACACACACACACACACACACACACACACACACACACACACACACACACACACACACATATATATATATATATATATATATATATATATGGAGATATAGTGAGAAAGGGAGAGAGAGGTTGCTATAATTCAGGTTTAGACTAACCAATTAGTGATGTGGTTTATCCAGAATTCAAGGTCAATCAATGGTAGTATTACATTGTATCGAGAGAGAAAAACAACAACAACAAAATCACACACACAAACTCGGAATATCAAAAAAAACAAAAGGAAGAAGCGTGGGATATATAATTTTGTTTCTCATCCGGTTTACAAGGTTAGTTAGTTGTCATCCATTTATCTTGTCACCCAGTTGGTTGTCGCCCAGTTATCTTACATAACAACTTTTAGATATCTTTACTTATATAAATAAAGATTTATTATTCTTTATTCCTAATGTTTTAGAAATAGAAAAATAAATAGTTTAAATAAAGAACCACTGTAACTGAGTGGGTAAGGGCAGATTTTCAAAATGGCAAAACGAGGAAAAATATTGAGAGAAAATTTACCTACCCATCCATGTTACCGTTAATAACACTACAGGCATCACTACCACCAAGTGTAGGTAAAAGGATTTTAATTTCAGATGAAGTCGTTGCGGCACCGTCATAACACTCGGCGTGACATGAGCACTTTTAAAATGGCGGAGTCCATTCCTCTCCACGTCTGAATACAACCGACTTCTTCCAGAGAAAGAGAGAGATTCGACCTCAGTATTTGACTGGCACTTTAATTATCGACCTCGAAAGGAGCTCGGCTGGTCTCATTTGGGGATCTAGCCAGATCAATTGGAGACGTTTGCTTCTCACAGCACCCGCTGGAACACATGTTTGAGGACTCTGCTCCCAAGAAGAAGAAGAAGAAGAAGAAGAAGAATGTTAGGCAAAATCCCCCTGGGCGGGATGTGACCTCAGAGTGCAAATAACCGGAACGACTACCCCGAAATATTCCACCCAACGTTCCTAACGATTCTGCCAATTCGCCGTCTTTCCCACCAGTCGTATTTAAATTCATTCACATATTTGGAAAGGCTCCCAAGATGGTGGAAGGTACTAGGGGGTGAATGAATGAGAAAAGGATTAGAGGTGAGTAAAAAGGAAAACAAGATGAAAAAACCAAGAAGTAATTAAATGGAAATGAAAAAAAGCTGAATATGATTTTTTTCTTTCCAACGTTTTAGTCTTTGGAGAGTTATTGTAAGTTGTTTAATCTCTGCCAGGAATAAAGAAGTAAGTAAATAAAAATAAAATAAATAAATATCGGTATAGCTGTATGGTTGGTGATAGGGGTGGTGATGGTGGTGGTGGTGGTATGGTGGTGGTAGTGATATGGTGGTGGTGATGGTGGTGGTGGTGGTATGGTGGTGGTGGTGGTGGTGGTGAAGGTTAGGGGTGCTGGTGATGGTGGTGGTGGTATGGTGGTGGTGATGGTGGTTGTAGTGGTAGTGATATGGTGGTGGTGATGGTGGTTGTGGTGGTGGTATGGTGGTGGTGGTGGTATGGTGGTATGGTGGTGGTGGTGGTATGGTGGTGAAGGTTAGTGGTGCTGGTAATGGTGGTGGTGAAGGTTAGTGGTGCAGGTGATGGTGGTGAAGGTTAGTGTTGCTGGTGATGGTGGTGGTGTTGGTCATAGTGTTGCTGATGGTGGTAGTAGAGGTTTTGGTAGGTGTGATGGTGCTGGTGGGGTGGTGGTCTTGGTGGTATAGTGGTGATGGTAATGGAGTTATAGTGTTGATGGTATTATTGGTAATGGTGATGGTGGGGGTTAGTGGTGATGGTGGTGGTGATATAATGCTGATGGTGATGTGTTGGTATTGGTGATTGTCATAGTGGTAGTGGCGATGGTGGTGGTGGTGGTGGTGATGGTGAATGAGGTGGTGGTAGTCGTGCTGGTGATGATGATGTTGGTGGGAGGAGGGAGTGATTGTTCTCGTTGTTGTTGTTATTGGAGTGGTAGTGGTTCTGGTATGGCGGCGGTGCTTCAGAGAACGCTGAATTGAACTTCGAATGAAACTGCTGCCACATTAGCCATCATATATCATAGCCAGGCTGACAAAACCAATTGCTGTTTGTGAGTGTGTGAGAGAGACGGAGAGGGGGAGAGTGTGTGTGTGTGTGAGTGCGTGTGTGTGAGTGCGTGTGTGTGTGTGTGTGTGTGTGTGTGTGTGTGTGTGCCTGTGTATGTGTGTGTGTGTCTGTGTGTATATGGATGTGGGTGTATGTGTGTGTATATCCATTAATGAAGGCGCTTGGTTCACATCAATTTGATTTTGGGAGACGCGTTGTGCCCTTGAGCAAGACACTTTATTTCACGTTGTTCCTGACTACTCAGCTGACAAAAATAAGATGTACCGGTAATTCGAAGAGCCAGAATTGCCATACATTGTCTAACGCTGAATCACCCGAACAATTTTGTTCAGGCTACATGTGTCTGGAATGCTCAGCCACTTGCACAAACCAGCTGTTCCATTGATAAAACAACTGCAACACTCGTCGGCGAAATCACTAGAAGTTCAGCACATGTGCATACACATATATGGGTGTATATATGCTGTTTGGTTCAGCAATTATGAAACGGAATTCAAAAACGAATGTCATACTGATTACCCATTCTCGAAAAAAGTTAAAATTCACAAAATTCACAAACCAACAAAAACAGATCCAAAACGTCCAACTTACACCCACGAAAGCTATAGTGACAACTCCAGGATATTTAGACAACATAGCAACTCCATTAAAAAAAAAACAAGTGTTCCCTGCCTCAAAACAGGACTTGTTCAAAAACTGTAGATCACATCATACACAAAGGAACAAACTACAACCTGCAAAATAATCCCAAACACGACCAACAACAGTTCGAACCTAAGAACACCGAAAACTACTATAAACGACCACACAGTAATAGAGTAAAGGCCATCAGATACAGAAATACCTATGAAAAGACAAACTTAATCATTTTTAGACGAAGTCGGCAGAATATACGACACTCGGTGGTGCAAACCGACTCTGGAAAAGCCGAAAATAATTAATCTATCGGATATAAATCTCTCAACCCAACAAATCATAATCCTCTCAAAGGAATTAAAATTCACTTCAAAACCACAATACTCTAACTTGCATAAGTGTGAGATACAGAACGATATTTCACACTTTTGCAAAAAGTTACAACTAATAAAGGAATTTTTTGACAAGGAGAACAGTGATGAATCAATTGTACGGAATAAAAGTAGCTTCAATCCTACAAAAGGTAGGAATAACACCTTGGACAAATTTTGTGATCACATATCAACATTCCCATACAATGAAATACAACACCCTAGACCCAAAACCAACACCAGCCGAAAAAAATGGGAAATTATATTTTAATTAAAAAACAATAACGACATCATAATTAAGGAAGCTGATAAAGGAAGAGCTGTCGTCATTATGGATGTTGAACACTATAACAATTCTATATCTTCTCTCCTAAAAGATACTATCTATTATGAAAAGGTAAACAATTACCAGCAATCAAATATGATGACCAGACTAAACACACTCATTTGCCAACACCAAAAAGGCTTAGCAAAAAAGCTATGTGTCTATTTTGATTGCAAAACCAGCAATCTTTACGGACTTCCCAAACTCCACAAGAGCAAAATGATTAACGATGTCTGTAAAGAATTCACTTCGACCTGTATAAGTATAAAACAACCCAAATTAAGGCTAATTGTAATGGACCCAAATTCTGAAACACAGACTCGATCATTTTGTAGACATATTATGGAAACTAATCTCAAATACATATTAGAGCGACCACACGTTTTGCCTTATAAGAGATAACCTAGACCCCTTAAAGTATCTCCCTAAAAATGTCAATTATTATTACATTATTGTTGTAATTTTGATGTAATAAACCACTAAAATACGAGCCTACCCCAGTACAGACTAGAGACAATAAGATGCTGGCTCGAACAATTACCCAATGACATCCCGGAAAGAATAGAAACAATTTCATAACAGATGGACTAAAATTCCTTCAACAATACAATTTTATTTTATTTCAATGGCAATATTTACAAACAAATATCGGGGACTACGATGGGTAAAAAATTTCTCCGACTTGCGCTAATTTAGTCATGGCATACCTGGAAAGTCGATATATATGAACTATCTAAATTAAAACACGGCTTGAACTTCCACAAATATTTGTTAGACAACTGGAAACGCTAGTTGGATGACTGCCTTATCCTATGGACGCATATATTCGACCAACTCAACGAATTCAAGACCCTAATTAACAGCACCAATAATAATATCCAATTCACAACGGAATATAGTCAATCCAACTGCAATGCCTGGACATTCTAATCATAAAAAAGCCACAAACATTGAAACTGACATCCACTACAAATTCTAAACAATACTTGCTCTTCACCTTAAAACACCCTATACACATATTCCATTTAATCTAGCGAGAACAATTTGCACAATTGTCTCAAATTATGAAACCCGGAATAAGACTCAGAATGAAAAGAAATTCTGCTCGAAAGACAGTACCCATCATTGTTAATAGATAACAAAATAGAACATTCCAAAGCAATAGTTATTCAAGAATTACAAAAAATAAGAAAAGCCTCACTTATATCTAATACTCTAAATTATGTTTCAACGCACAACCCAAGAAATAGAGAAGCATACAACATTATCTACAAGAACATCCCACTATTGAGACATGACCCAAGAATGAAAAAAAACCAAAAACTCGAAACACATGAAATAATCAAAAGCAAAAGAAAACAAAAATCCCTTTAAAAACTACTCACAAGCGCCAAATTACCCACCACAAACCCAACGCCACCAGTCAAAACGTGTAGTCGCTCTAATTGTGGGACTTGCTCTAATCTCATTAAAGGCACAATATATACTTTTAAATCAGAACAAACATTTTATTGTAATAATTCATTTTACATGTTCATCAAAATTTTTTCGGAGCCTCTGGGACTGATGTGAAGAAAGAAGCAATTGTCCTCAAACACTAGGCCTGGCCCAAATTTTTACAACAGGGTTAACCCAGTTAAAAACATCGTAAAACCAGGTGATGGTGTTAAACCGGCAGGCAAACGATTACCAAAGTACTCAACACCTAAACAACCAGAACAAAAGTAACGACGCTCATAAAATACAAGCAGTTCACAGCTCTGAACTGGTACTTTATGTTATCGTCCCAGAAATGCTGGAAAACTTTTAAACTCAGAGAGTAGAGAGCTGGAACAATCACCGCTGGGCATTTGGTCGCCACACGAGGGTGGTGTTGGAAGAGAGATGGAGGGAAGAAAGTAATTTTCGAAGTCTTCTACGATGGACGGACACAGAGACAATAACGATATACATATGATTGCATACATGGACACACGCACACGCGCATACACTCACACACACACACTTACAAACACACATATATTTATACTTATATATATACTTCGCTGGATACTTCGCTGGAATTTCGGACCGCTAAGGTGTGATTTCCATGGGGATGTCATTATTTATAAAACAAATTTTGTATTTTATCTGATGAAAGCGCACCAAATTTGGCTTGGTTACCCTTGAAATATATATAATAAAATAACTATGGTTTTATAAATATAGTTTCCATTTATTATTATCTTGGCATATTTACTCCAGTAACTTGTTGAGTGCTCTATATCAATTATAAACATTTATGTTTGTCGGAATTCCAACAAATTAAATACAACTCCTACATATATATATTATAGCAGCAACATATAATTTATCACTCCGATCCTAGGTAGAGCGATAAAACCTGTTGATAAACTGAATCCTACGTTCGATCACCAATACCATGAGCTTGCCTTTCAAGTAAGTCTGATATTTGATTTCGGATTCAAAGAAACACTTTAAACGATTGTTCGTTTAATTTGTCCAGGTGTACTTTTCTCAACCTGATTAGTTCTATCGTTGCTTTGGTATGTATTATGTGTTGGTTTAGCCTACCACAATGTTCGATTTGTCAAGCTATTTAAACGTATGTTATTACTCTAAGGCCCTACCTTATCGAGTGCTTTGCTAACTCATTCACTTCATATAAGTAGGCCGAATTTACTTGCAAACCGCCAGTCATTCGATTTTACTGATTTCCAATTATATTATTCTCCTGGATTTAATAATTAACTAATTAATTTAATTAGATAATTCTGATGATTGGTTAATTATTAGTGTTTGTTTTATAACATCTAGTCGAGAGCTTATCATGATGATTGGCGGAAATTTAAAATATTTCCTTTCGTTAACATTTTGAGTGAACAGCCTGGGACCGGGGGTTATTTCCCTCGCCGGAATTAACACGTGATAATTATAGATACGATAAGCAGCTTATAGCAGCAACATATAATTTATCACTCCGATCCTAGGTAGAGCGATAAAACCTGTTGATAAACTGAATCCTACGTTCGATCACCAATACCATGAGCTTGCCTTTCAAGTAAGTCTGATATTTGATTTCGGATTCAAAGAAACACTTTAAACGATTGTTCGTTTAATTTGTCCAGGTGTACTGTTCTCAACCTGATTAGTTCTATCGTTGCTTTGGTATGTAATATGTGTTGGTTTAGCCTACCACAATGTTCGATTTGTCAAGCTATTTAAACGTATGTTATTACTCTAAGGCCCTACCTTATCGAGTGCTTTGCTAACTCATTCACTTCATATAAGTAGGCCGAATTTACTTGCAAACCACCAGACATTCGATTTTACTGATTTCCAATTATATATATATATATATATACTTTATATATATATACATTATATAAGTGCGGTGCCCCAGCATGGCCTCAGCCGGATGGCTGAAACAGGTAAAAGAGGTAAAAGAATATATATATATATATATATATATATATATATATATATATATATATATATATACACACTTTATATATATATATATACTTTCTATATATATATATATATATCATCATCATCATCATCAGCATCGTTTAACGTCTATCTTCCACGCTAGCATGGGTTTAGACGGGAATTGTCCCACTTGAGGCAAGATTGGTTGTCTTGCTCGTGTAGGACTGTCTGGTAGGTTTTCTACGGCTGAATGTCCTTCCTAACACCAACCACGTTTACAGTGTGGATTGGGACGTTTTTATCGTGTTACCTACACGGCCACATTACAGCGTGGATTGTGTGTTTTTTTTTGTCGTGACACCTACACGACCTCATTTATTTAGGACTGGATGTTGTGGTACCAACATAACTTTATATCGAGGGGGGTGGTGTGGATGGGGTGGGGGTAGGGTAGTGGGACGGGTGTGTATTTTGGTTAAGAGGTGCCTACTGACTGTAGGTTTCGCTTTGTACTTAGGCAAGGCGGGTCTTCTGTAGTACTGCGTAGCGCCAAACATCTCGGTCCAATGACATTGTCTTGGAGAGGTGTAAGTTTGTAAGGTCGGAATTTATCAAGTCATCCCAGGTTTTTCTGGGTCTGCCTACTCCGTAGCTACCGTCTATTTTGATCGCCATGCACTTTTTTATACAGCTGTCGTCTTTCATGTACATCACGTGACCATACCAACGTAGTCTTGTCTCGAGTAAACAGCATCTGATCCCTCTTATTCCTAATTTCTCACTTAGTTCATTTATGCTTTGCCGTTCACGTATATTACTATTACACATCCAACGGAGCATGCAAGCTTCGTTCCTCTCCAGTCTGCGTAGATCCTCTGCACACAATGCCCATGTCTTACTGCCATGTAACATTGCTGTTCGTATGCAGGCATCATACAGCCTGCCTTTCATTTTTAGAGAGAAACCTTTAGCAGCTAATAGTGGTATAAGCTCTCTGAACTTTTTCTATCCCGTTCTGACTCTAGCTACTGTACTTTCAGAGCACCCTCCACCACTACTGATTTTGTCACCCAGGTAACAGAAGCTGTCCACTATTTCTATAGAACCATCTGTGCAATGGAATGAGCTAGTATTCAGTGGGCACATGCTGCTACTTATTGCACCAGAGCACCGGCCACATATAAAATCTATGTTCTTAGTTAGCTTACCTGTGATCCCACTACATTTTTATGCACCCATACTTTGCATTTGGGACATAAAATTGAGTTTCTGCCTACTCCTTTCCTACACACTGAGCATGGCCATTTCCCAGAGGGGACCAGTGCCCTGTTTTCCTTCCTACAAACTAGAACTTTAGTCTTAGACAAGTTAATTTTAAGGCCTTTTGATTCTAGACCATGCTTCCATGTTTGGAATTTCTTCTCTAATTCAGCCATTGATATATATATATATATATATATATATATATATATATATATATATATATACTTTATATATATATACATAATATATATATATATATACTTTATATATATATACATAATTTATATATATATATATATATATATATATATATATATAT
>OZ024742.1:39686701-39719201 GCA_964016885.1 Eledone cirrhosa | reverse complement strand
ATTGCACAAAACTTTCCTGTATTACAGCCCTACGTTATACCCTAACGGATAGCACGATCTATACGTGGATATTTACGTCTTGATGTGGGAGCTAAGTATATGTTTTGTTTATTCCTTTACTTATTTGCATAGGTAAGTATATATTACCCGTATGTTTTGTGAAGGTATGTATACCTTCTCGTACGTATATTTGACTGTTTTGGCGTATAATTTTTACATATTCTAGTATTTAGGGCTTGGTTATGTGTATATGGGAGTTTTGCGTCTGCCTGAGTATGCAGGTTCGTGCGTATGGTGGGTGTGTGTTTATGTGTACTTCTTGTTTTAGTTGACTTACGTCTCCGAACCTTCATGTATTTATTTGTAGGTATGTGTGTGCGCTTGTTATATACGTATTTATTTACTTATATACGTTTATATAATTATTTATTTATTTGTACACAAGCATACACACATACACATATTTATATGTGCGTGGTTTTGTATACCTATGGTAAGGTTTTGCGTATGCTTGTGTATGTACGTATCTGTTTGCGTGTATGTATTTATTTGTTCCTATTACTTCTGTATTGTATTTATTTACTTTGTTCTTAACTCTGTAGCGGAGATTCATTCGGTCTCCTAGTTAGAATTTTAGTCTACGACTTCTGCTATACCATTTACGTGGTTTTGTCTTTGCACGCTATTGTTCTCCACGCTCCACATATGACTTATTATCTTCGTTTTTTCGTTCATCGCCAGAGAACGTCTCTATGCACCATTTAGAGAACATTAGTCTACGACCTCTTTTAGACCATAAACGTGGTTCTGTCCTTGCACGTAATTGTCTTTCACCGCTCCTATTAATGACGTATTATTCGTTTTTTCCCGTTCTTTACCAGCGAACGTCACCATGAACCAAAGTATCGTCTTCCTGTCTTCCTCCGGCTGCAACGTTTTTTGAAATATCCAGTTCTGCGTTTACAGATTGACTTTGTTAGTTTCAGAAGATCCCGTTAAGGGTGAAAGCAGCGATTCTTTGCTTAAACTTTAATCTGTTATTTTAATAAATATATATACATATATATATATATATGTATATATATGTATATATATGTATAAATATATATATATATATATATATATATATATATATATATATATATATATATATATATATATATATATATATATATATATATATATATATATATATATATATATGCATGTAGATACATGTGTGTATGTATGTATCAGAACAGGCACAAACACAAAATGCGGGCCTTTTCGTATATAGTATTCTGTTGACAAGAAAGAGAGGCGGGATCAGCTGACAAAGGGTTGATGTGGTGTTGTCGTCCTGGCAAATATTTACAACCAGAAATAGAAACTATGATATGAGCATATTTGATGTGTTGTTGTTTTAGCAACTAGTGGATCCACACGGTCAGTAATAATGGTTTCTACTTTAGGCACAAGGCCAGCAATTACCCAGTGTATTACTGAATGGTTTCTTATATAGGCACAAGGCCAGCAATTACCCAGTGTATTACTGAATGGTTTCTTATATAGGCACAAGGCCAGCAATTACCCAGTGTATTACTGAATGGTTTCTTATATAGGCACAAGGCCAGCAATTACCCAGTGTATTACTGAATGGTTTCTTATATAGGCACAAGGCCAGCAATTACCCAGTGTATTACTGAATGGTTTCTTATATAGGCACTAGGCCAGCAATTACCCAGTGTATTACTGAATGGTTTCTTATATAGGCACTAGGCCAGCAATTACCCAGTGCATTACTGAATGGTTTCTTATATAGGCACAAGGCCAGCAATTACCCAGTGTATTACTGAATGGTTTCTTATATAGGCACAAGGCCAGCAATTACCCAGTGTATTACTGAATGGTTTCTTATATAGGCACTAGGCCAGCAATTACCCAGTGTATTACTGAATGGTTTCTTATATAGGCACAAGGCCAGCAATTACCCAGTGTATTACTGAATGGTTTCTTATATAGGCACAAGGCCAGCAATTACCCAGTGTATTACTGAATGGTTTCTTATATAGGCACAAGGCCAGCAATTACCCAGTGTATTACTGAATGGTTTCTTATATAGGCACAAGGCCAGCAATTACCCAGTGTATTACTGAATGGTTTCTTATATAGGCACAAGGCCAGCAATTACCCAGTGTATTACTGAATGGTTTCTTATATAGGCACAAGGCCAGCAATTACCCAGTGTATTACTGAATGGTTTCTTATATAGGCACTAGGCCAGCAATTACCCAGTGTATTACTGAATGGTTTCTTATATAGGCACTAGGCCAGCAATTACCCAGTGCATTACTGAATGGTTTCTTATATAGGCACAAGGCCAGCAATTACCCAGTGTATTACTGAATGGTTTCTTATATAGGCACAAGGCCAGCAATTACCCAGTGTATTACTGAATGGTTTCTTATATAGGCACTAGGCCAGCAATTACCCAGTGTATTACTGAATGGTTTCTTATATAGGCACAAGGCCAGCAATTACCCAGTGTATTACTGAATGGTTTCTTATATAGGCACAAGGCCAGCAATTACCCAGTGTATTACTGAATGGTTTCTTATATAGGCACAAGGCCAGCAATTACCCAGTGTATTACTGAATGGTTTCTTATATAGGCACTAGGCCAGCAATTACCCAGTGTATTACTGAATGGTTTCTTATATAGGCACTAGGCCAGCAATTACCCAGTGCATTACTGAATGGTTTCTTATATAGGCACAAGGCCAGCAATTACCCAGTGTATTACTGAATGGTTTCTTATATAGGCACAAGGCCAGCAATTACCCAGTGTATTACTGAATGGTTTCTTATATAGGCACAAGGCCAGCAATTACCCAGTGTATTACTGAATGGTTTCTTATATAGGCACTAGGCCAGCAATACCCAGTGCATTACTGAATGGTTTCTTATATAGGCACAAGGCCAGCAATTACCCAGTGTATTACTGAATGGTTTCTTATATAGGCACAAGGCCAGCAATTACCCAGTGTATTACTGAATGGTTTCTTATATAGGCACAAGGCCAGCAATTACCCAGTGTATTACTGAATGGTTTCTTATATAGGCACAAGGCCAGCAATTACCCAGTGTATTACTGAATGGTTTCTTATATAGGCACAAGGCCAGCAATTACCCAGTGTATTACTGAATGGTTTCTTATATAGGCACACGGCCAGCAATTACCCAGTGTATTACTGAATGGTTTCTTATATAGGCACAAGGCCAGCAATTACCCAGTGTATTACTGAATGGTTTCTTATATAGGCACAAGGCCAGCAATTACCCAGTGTATTACTGAATGGTTTCTTATATAGGCACAAGGCCAGCAATTACCCAGTGTATTACTGAATGGTTTCTTATATAGGCACAAGGCCAGCAATTACCCAGTGTATTACTGAATGGTTTCTTATATAGGCACAAGGCCAGCAATTACCCAGTGTATTACTGAATGGTTTCTTATATAGGCACACGGCCAGCAATTACCCAGTGTATTACTGAATGGTTTCTTATATAGGCACAAGGCCAGCAATTACCCAGTGTATTACTGAATGGTTTCTTATATAGGCACACGGCCAGCAATTACCCAGTGTATTACTGAATGGTTTCTTATATAGGCACAAGGCCAGCAATTACCCAGTGTATTACTGAATGGTTTCTTATATAGGCACAAGGCCAGCAATTACCCAGTGCATTACTGAATGGTTTCTTATATAGGCACAAGGCCAGCAATTACCCAGTGTATTACTGAATGGTTTCTTATATAGGCACTAGGCCAGCAATTACCCAGTGTATTACTGAATGGTTTCTTATATAGGCACTAGGCCAGCAATTACCCAGTGCATTACTGAATGGTTTCTTATATAGGCACAAGGCCAGCAATTACCCAGTGTATTACTGAATGGTTTCTTATATAGGCACAAGGCCAGCAATTACCCAGTGTATTACTGAATGGTTTCTTATATAGGCACTAGGCCAGCAATTACCCAGTGTATTACTGAATGGTTTCTTATATAGGCACAAGGCCAGCAATTACCCAGTGTATTACTGAATGGTTTCTTATATAGGCACAAGGCCAGCAATTACCCAGTGTATTACTGAATGGTTTCTTATATAGGCACAAGGCCAGCAATTACCCAGTGTATTACTGAATGGTTTCTTATATAGGCACTAGGCCAGCAATTACCCAGTGTATTACTGAATGGTTTCTTATATAGGCACTAGGCCAGCAATTACCCAGTGCATTACTGAATGGTTTCTTATATAGGCACAAGGCCAGCAATTACCCAGTGTATTACTGAATGGTTTCTTATATAGGCACAAGGCCAGCAATTACCCAGTGTATTACTGAATGGTTTCTTATATAGGCACAAGGCCAGCAATTACCCAGTGTATTACTGAATGGTTTCTTATATAGGCACTAGGCCAGCAATACCCAGTGCATTACTGAATGGTTTCTTATATAGGCACAAGGCCAGCAATTACCCAGTGTATTACTGAATGGTTTCTTATATAGGCACAAGGCCAGCAATTACCCAGTGTATTACTGAATCGTTTCTTATATAGGCACAAGGCCAGCAATTACCCAGTGTATTACTGAATGGTTTCTTATATAGGCACAAGGCCAGCAATTACCCAGTGTATTACTGAATGGTTTCTTATATAGGCACAAGGCCAGCAATTACCCAGTGTATTACTGAATGGTTTCTTATATAGGCACACGGCCAGCAATTACCCAGTGTATTACTGAATGGTTTCTTATATAGGCACAAGGCCAGCAATTACCCAGTGTATTACTGAATGGTTTCTTATATAGGCACAAGGCCAGCAATTACCCAGTGTATTACTGAATGGTTTCTTATATAGGCACAAGGCCAGCAATTACCCAGTGTATTACTGAATGGTTTCTTATATAGGCACAAGGCCAGCAATTACCCAGTGTATTACTGAATGGTTTCTTATATAGGCACAAGGCCAGCAATTACCCAGTGTATTACTGAATGGTTTCTTATATAGGCACACGGCCAGCAATTACCCAGTGTATTACTGAATGGTTTCTTATATAGGCACAAGGCCAGCAATTACCCAGTGTATTACTGAATGGTTTCTTATATAGGCACACGGCCAGCAATTACCCAGTGTATTACTGAATGGTTTCTTATATAGGCACAAGGCCAGCAATTACCCAGTGTATTACTGAATGGTTTCTTATATAGGCACAAGGCCAGCAATTACCCAGTGCATTACTGAATGGTTTCTTATATAGGCACAAGGCCAGCAATTACCCAGTGTATTACTGAATGGTTTCTTATATAGGCACAAGGCCAACAATTACCCAGTGTATTACTGAATGGTTTCTTATATAGGCACAAGGCCAGCAATTACCCAGTGCATTACTGAATGGTTTCTTATATAGGCACAAGGCCAGCAATTACCCAGTGTATTACTGAATGGTTTCTACTTTAGGCACAAGGCCAGCAATTACCCAGTGTATTACTGAATGGTTTCTTATATAGGCACAAGGCCAGCAATTACCCAGTGTATTACTGAATGGTTTCTACTTTAGGCACACGGCCAGCAATTACCCAGTGTATTACTGAATGGTTTCTTATATAGGCACAAGGCCAGCAATTACCCAGTGTATTACTGAATGGTTTCTTATATAGGCACAAGGCCAGCAATTACCCAGTGTATTACTGAATGGTTTCTACTTTAGGCACACGGCCAGCAATTACCCAGTGTATTACTGAATGGTTTCTACTTTAGGCACAAGGCCAGCAATTACCCAGTGTATTACTGAATGGTTTCTTATATAGGCACATGGCCAGCAATTACCCAGTGTATTACTGAATGGTTTCTTATATAGGCACAAGGCCAGCAATTACCCAGTGTATTACTGAATGGTTTCTACTTTAGGCACACGGCCAGCAATTACCCAGTGTATTACTGAATGGTTTCTTATATAGGCACAAGGCCAGCAATTACCCAGTGTATTACTGAATGGTTTCTTATATAGGCACAAGGCCAGCAATTACTCAGTGTATTACTGAATGGTTTCTACTTTAGGCACAAGGCCAGCAATTACCCAGTGTATTACTGAATGGTTTCTTATATAGGCACAAGGCCAGCAATTACCCAGTGTATTACTGAATGGTTTCTTATATAGGCACAAGGCCAGCGATATTTTGTGGAGAAAGTCGATTAAATCGACTCCAGTTCGTGACTGGTACTTTATTTTATCGACCACGTAAGGATGAAAGGCAAAGATAACTTCGGCAGGATTTGAACTCATTTAGAAGCTGGCCTTGTGCCTATAGTTGAAATAAGAAGTGTTTCTACTTTTGGCACAAGGCTAGCAATTACACCAGTGTATTACTGGTGCTTTATTTTATCGACCCCGTAAGGATGAAAGGCAAATTTAACCTCGGCGGCATTTGAACTCAGATCATAAAGGGTCGTAACTCTATGCTGCATAGCATGGCGTCGAACCCCCTTCCGATACTGCCAATCCACCGCCCTTATACCGTCAGTAATAATTGTTTCTACTTTTGGCACAAGGCCAGCAATTATCCCAGTGTATTACTGGTGGTTTATTTTATCTAACGCGTAAGGATGAAATGCAAAGTTAACCTAAGCGGGATTTGAACTCAGACCATGCAAGGCCGTAACTCTGTGCTATAAAGCATGGCGTCGAACCTTCTACCGATACTGCCAATCCACCGCCTTATATACTGTCATTAATAATCAATTTCAAGGATTAGTAATGCCTTGGGAGGTCCATCATATACATTGCAATTGCTGAACAACAATAATATTAGTCATAGATTTCCAGGGGCTTACTCATTAATTCACAGAATTTCTCTCATTGAGAGCAGCAGGGACTGTCTGTAACACAGGGCAGAACAAATATCGCACGGCGCTTCATTAAAAAATTACACACTTATCGGTTGAGGTCTTCCTGTATTTGGGAGCAAAGATTGGGAATACGGAAGATGATGTGGTTGAGAGGAAGAGCAAAGCCTGGGCAGCATGCCACAGCTTGAGATCGGTGTGGAAGTCGGACCTTCGTAAAGACCTGAAAATCCGCCTCTTCATTGCTGAAGTGGAGTCTGTGCTGTTGTTCGGGTCTGAGACTTGGACACTGACCAAGAGACTCACTCAGATGGTGGATGGGTGCTACACGAGTATGCTGAGGATGGCTCTGAACATTAATCAGTAAAAACTGAGGATGAAAAACTCAGAGCTGTATGGGAGCATCCCAAAAGTCAGCTCAAAAGTGACACAGAGGAGACTGAGGCTAGCTGGACATCCAGAGTTGACATTGCACTCAGTGCCCCTGTGGGAGCCCCTACATGGACACACTGGAAGAGGAAGACCAAGGTTAACGTATGTTGATGCCCTAAGGACAGATACTGGTCTGTTGGAGACGCAGGACATGGCAGCAATAATGAGGGACAGAGACCGCTGGAGAGAACTCGTCCATGGGTCTCGGGAATTTTACCCGCCCTAGAATATATATATAACAGAGAGATAAACACAGGCATATACATATACATATACCTTTGATATATTCGGTTCCGTTAATTTGTCGAGGTAATTTAAATGTCGAGTAAACTTCGCTGCTATTTTTAGTGGTGTGAGTTTGTGAGACACGCTAAGTTCTGATACCACGTGCGTTATTATATATACGCAAACTATTCAGTTGTCTAATATACTTGGAAGTGAGGAGATTACTAATTTTCACCCACTGATGAGCAAGAATCGGTCATCCTCTTCACAATTAATTCGCGAAACAGCATAGCCAAACGCTGTATGGGTGATTGGTAGTTACCACAATTCTGGTTTGTATTTATTTTCTTGATTTATTCTTAAATTGAGTCTGGCAAACCCTATTGTCTATAGTTAGTATTTTTTTCACCTTAGCGAATCTGGTCCCTTACGATTTGAAGACATATATGTATATGTCTGTGTTTATCTTTCTTTTATATTCAATTATGATATACGGCTCGGAAAAATCTCTTTCCTAGAGCTATTTTATTGTAAGAGACTATTTTGAGTTTCTAACTCAATATATACCTTTGATATATATATATATATATATATATATATATATATATATATATATATATATATATATATATATATATTAAAATATAGAGAAAAATACTGCAGGTAGCACATGGTAACATGTAATAAAATACGTCCCTCATCAGTGATTTGCCGAAGATCATAGATATTTCATTGCATTAAAAATCATATATCTCACTTCGGTGCAATAATAACCAAAATAAGTTATTAGGACAATTAAAACGCGTAAAGCGAGTGAGACAGGGGAACAACAGAAAAGATAGCATACCGTGGGAGAGAAACAAGCTTCAAAAGTTATTCTGTTAGCGTAAGCTAGGTGAATATATGAGCGCTAGGGAAAGAATAGTCCAGCACGAACGAATGCCATTGAGCAGAGAGAGAAAAAATAGCGTCCGTGAGTGCAGGATGAAATGAAGAGAAGAGGGAGAAAAACAGTGAGTGAGTGAAAGTGTGAGGAAGAGTTAACGGACAAGACAGAGGGGGAGAAACAGAGAGAATGGGGGAACAGTAAGAGAGAGAGAAAAAACACAGAATCGCAGTGGTAAATATATGTATTAAAATATAGAGAAAAATACTGCAGGTAGCACATGGTAACATGTAATAAAATACGTCCCTATATATATATATATATATATATATATATATATATATATATATATATATATATATATAGTGAAAGCGTGAAGAATAGGTCGGCTATACAAAAAGGGTTTTATTTACAGTATTAACAATTGTTTCATTGATCATGTGAGTCTAAAGGCTGCTGATCACTCGAAATTGCGTCACTCGACCTTAAATATGACCTACATGGGAATTCTCGCAAACTCGCTACCTAACTAAGGAAACCTCTTGTTAAGTCAAACAACGCCGTACGTTAAAACTATCCATAGTACAGAGTACTCACAACCTCCTCTAACTGGATTACCTAAAACGATAACTTGTTATCCCATATATATATATATATATATATATATATATTTAGAAACACACAGATACATGCGGACACACACATATATACATGAATGCATCCGCACCCAACTGTGAGTTAAGGGTGCCAACTTCACCGATGTTGCTCAATGAATGACTGGGACAGACCAATTCAGTTTGAACCAGACTGAACCAGTATCAGAGTTAAAAATACATTATGAAGAGAGAAGAAACATTTAGATATAATTAGTAATAAAATGTATCATACCTAAACTGCTCCTAAATTCCTCGACTACGTAGTTTCGTGGCATAAACAAAAACAATATATCAAAGATATAGAGTCCTTGCGAGGTCTGCCAACTTATCAAGAGGATACCTCATTTTACTAGTCTCAAGAACGCGTCTGCACGACGTGAGAAAGAATCCCAAAAGGCGGAGGGGGAGATAGTCACGCGATATAACGGTCGAGAAACAGAGCTAAGCCTCTTATAACCACGAAGAAAATACCACGGAGGCGGAGGGGGTATTCATATCGAGGCCGTAGAAGAGGTAGTGAAGAAGGCGAGAAGTATGAGTAATGGAAGCTTTCCAGTTGTCCCCACACTTCAAAGATTGCTCGACCAGAGGGAGTTATTAATATATTTAGAAACACACAGATACATGCGGACACACACATATATACATGAATGCGCCACGAAACTACGTAGTCGAGGAATTTAGGAGCAGTTTAGGTATGATACATTTTATTACTAATTATATCTAAATGTTTCTTCTCTCTTCATAATGTATATATATATATATATATATTAAGATAAGCAGAACAAGTAAAATTCAATCAATTTTTCAAAATACATTAAAAAATATAATATAAATATTTACCTCTTCTAGTGGCCCTTTATATTATATTTTTTAATGTATTTTGAAAAATTGATTGAATTTTACTTGTTCTGCTTATCTTAATATTAAAGTTCTGGTGTATCAAATTAACACCATTGAACAACCCTGAATCATAGACAACCTATGTATTTCTAGGGGTACCTAGTATCCCTGGACATATTAACTTATACCTTTTTCTCCGTCCGTTGAGAACAAATCTGTTGCTTTACTAGGCTGCTATTTCTTTAGTAGTAATTGTAGACAGCAAGTCTTTGATTTTCCCGCTTTTACTTCGGTCCAGTTTACATACGGGTCACTTTTACGACCTTTCAGACCTTTATTAGCTGGCAGGAGGTTGTATATTTTGTCGTTCCTGGGACGTTTAGCCCTAGGATGGGAAAATGCTTCTCTGATGAGCTTTGGTTTTCCATCATGAATCCATCGGATTTATGAGGTTTTACAAAGCGAAACTGATCAGTAAGGGCCACTAGAAGAGGTAAATATTTATATTATATTTTTTAATGTATTTTGAAAAATTGATTGAATTTTACTTGTTCTGCTTATCTTAATATTAAAGTTCTGGTGTATCAAATTAACACCATTGAACAACCCTGAATCATAGACAACCTATGTATTTCTAGGGGTACCTAGTATCCCTGGACATATTAACTTATACCTTTTTCTCCGTCCGTTGAGAACAAATCTGTTGCTTTACTAGGCTGCTATTTCTTTAGTAGTAATTGTAGACAGCAAGTCTTTGATTTTCCCGCTTTTACTTCGGTCCAGTTTACATACGGGTCACTTTTACGACCTTTCAGACCTTTATTAGCTGGCAGGAGGTTGTATATTTTGTCGTTCCTGGGACGTTTAGCCCTAGGATGGGAAAATGCTTCTCTGATGAGCTTTGGTTTTCCATCATGAATCCATCGGATTTATGAGGTTTTACAAAGCGAAACTGATCAGTAAGGGCCACTAGAAGAGGTAAATATTTATATTATATTTTTTAATGTATTTTGAAAAATTGATTGAATTTTACTTGTTCTGCTTATCTTAATATTAAAGTTCTAGTGTATCAAATTAACACCATTGAACAACCCTGAATCATAGACAACCTATGTATTTCTAGGGGTACCTAGTATCCCTGGACATATTAACTTATATATATATATATATATATATATATATATATATATATATATATATATAGAGAGAGAGAGAGAGAGAGAGAGAGAGAATAAAAAACTATCAAGGTAGTGTCCTACCATGTAAAATTTGTTTTCTCCACGCAAGGAGTATATATCTGTCTATATGTGTGTGTAATTAGGGAACAGTTGTTCTTTGAAATGTGTAATGAAAACGTAACTGTGTCCCAGTTTGATCATTTTTATCAAGGACTTTTCATATTTCCTTATTAATATTATATATATGTATGAGTATTAAATTCAAAATAACTTAGTACCCCAGAAAATGCGTATGACGAAATGAAACATTTTCAGTCTTAAAAGACTTTCAACAGTGAATCAACAAAAGATACTTTATGATGCCAGGAATTGTCACCTTACCAAAGAAAGGTGAGGTAAAATAACACCTGAGAAATCATCCTTTCTTTCTCTGAATAAGTTTTCAGATACTGAAGATAGAAATTGTAGATATGTCACGCCGGAAAAACTAACGTTGTCTCACAGCCGAAGCAGGAGGTAAAATGATAATAATAGAGTTAGTTGGTAGTAGCACTTGTTCGCAAGTTGATCCCTGTGTCAATCTTAGTTATACATTCAGAGGGTTTAGTGCAAGTAATAAATACACATTTTTTTCCCCCTCTCTAAAGAAGTTTTCAGAATTTGAGGGTAGAAAATATAAATTATTAAATTGTACCTCTGTTTATCTGGCTCGGATGTCCTTGGGATACGTCAATTGAATTACGAGGTCGTTTCGAGAACATTGATGTGATATTAAATTTGAAGTAACTCAGAAGCCCAGACAGTGGATATGTTTAAATAAAACATGGTTTTATTTTTTAAATTCAAGTCTTTTAAGATTGAAATGCTTAAATGTTTTATTTCATTATACATATTGTCTGGGCTTCTAAGTCATTTGAAATTCAATATCATTACAATGCTTTCAAAATTGCCTCGTAATTCAATTCTCATATATACATTAATTTAAAATTATCAGAGGTTAAGATGAAAATTTGAAGTAGGCTTATTTTGTTTATTAAAATTCTAATTTGCTTTTTCTTTTTACTGTTTTGAGTTTAACTATCTGTATGAGTCCTACAGATTGATATATTCACATGACTGGCTGTATTTGATCTTAGTACCACTATCTATTCACATTGACTGACTGTATATGTTCCCAGTACTGCCATCTGCTCATCTTTAATTGTTCATAAGTAAGTGAAATAATTGTTTCTACTTTAGGCACAAGGCCAGCAATTACCCAGTGCATTACTGGTACTTTATTTTATCGATCCCGTAAGGATGAAAGGCAAAGTCAACCTCGGCGGGATTTGAACTCAGATCGTAAAGGGACGTAACTATGCTGGAAAGCATGGCGTCCGACCCTCTACCGATACTGCCAATACACCGCCCATAAGTAAGTGAAATAATGTTGGTTTGTTCCGAGTTATTTGTTCTGACGTTTTACGTTCTGAGTTCAAATCCTGCCAAGGTCAACTTTGCTTTTCACCCTTTCCGGGATTGATAAAATAAAGTACCAGTCAAGTATTGGGATTGATATAATCATCTTCCCTTCCCTTCAAATTTCTGTGTCTAAATTAGAAATCAATACTGCTATTTGAAGCTAAAATAATGGTTTCTGATTTCGGCACAAAGCCAACAAGTTTGGGGGGAAGGACAAGTCAATTAGATCGACCCCAGTGCATTACTGGTGCTTTATTTTATTGACCCCGTAAGGACGAAAGGCAAAGCTAACCTCGGCGGGATTTGAACTCATTTTGAAGCTAAAATAATAATGTTAAAAACAATATTATAAAATTTCTCCTTTTTTTTCTTTCAGGTGATGTAATGAAGAGGTGAATTGGCAGAGTCGTTAGTGCACCTCTCTCTTGCAACGTCTCTTTCATTCTCTGGTAGAAATCAGCTGTGTTCCGACCTGGAGCTAGATGGACACTGCCAGGTAAAAAATTCTCCAGACACGCCATGTGTCAGGACAGCACCTCTACAAGTCCATCAGGAGTTAAGGGCCTTTTATATATGTTTCATAGAGATTCAAACACAAATTACCAAACAAAACAGGGTTGGAATGAATTCATTTTCGAAACGTTTTCAGAAATAAATGAAATGGAAACGTTTGGAAAGGCATTAGCATAGGTTAATACTAGGATATGATAGAAGACACTCTCGTATAATGTCGCAAGGTGAGATTGAATCACTTGGCTGCAAAGCAAACTTCTTAACCACATACATACCTACAACAATGCCCAGGATTGGCACAGCTATATCTTACTTAATACTCCCCCTCCCTCATGAGGTTCTTTTCAAGGATTTCAATAAGTGGTATGTGAAAACAAAGCAACAAAATAAACACAGACAAAATGTAAAAGAAAGTAAAACAAGCGTCAATAAAGAAACTATTAATATAAAGGTGTTAGTGAAGGGGTTATTAGAAATCCGATATATATCAAATATCAGGAAAGGGTATTTGATATGGACGTGATAACATAGCAGTTTGTGGGATTAAATTGGGATTATTCCACTATTTATGGCCTTCAAAACTACCCATTTACACTACTTATTCACATGGTGCTATATATATATATATATATATATATATATATATATATATATATATATATATATATATATATATATATATATATATATATATATATATATAATCGCTGTGAAGCTATACCAGTAATGCAGCTATTATACATGCATACAAGCATACATACATGGTGGCTGCCAACTCGTTTTCGAGTACGGCCACCACTTTATATCCATGTAGGAGAACCCCTACCGATGCACTCTGGTACAAACACTACACTTGTGACAATTATTGACACAGTGCTGGGCCCATAGTACCATGTGACAACAAGTGCAGAGCGATCTCCAGATATAAAGCAATGCCTGTGCCGTGAAGCTTTTATAGTGAGCAAAGGCACTGCACAAAGCCAGTCCCACTCTCTTAACCAAGATGATATTTACCAAAAAGAAGAACAAGTCAACATCATTGGATACCATCAGAGTTGCAGGTGTTATATCAGAGTTTTCCTTCTCCTAGAATTCTGCCTTGACAAAGGCTAAGGGGTCATCTCTCCCGGTGATTTTGGATGGCCATTGACTCTTAAGAGCTCCTTTGCCCTTTGACAGGTTTTGTTTTTAGTCCTGCAGGATGTCCAAACTCACCCTCCTCACCAAGAAACCTTGGTGGGGTTGCCAGTTTAGTCGCCAACGACCCGACCATGAGTCAGGTTGTACTGGGATACATGTTACCAGTAGCACCAACTGGTGACCTGACATACATACATACATACATACAAGCATACATAGATACATACATAGATACATACATATATACATACTTACATGCTTACATACATACATACATACAAGCATGCATACATGCATAGATACATACATGCATACATACATGCATGCATAGACACATACTTACATACATACATGATGGCTGACCCCTCGTTATCGAGTATGGCCATTGCACGATATACCATTATTAATAATTATTAATTAATTCTATCGTGCAATGCCTGTGCGTGAATATATTTTGTAAAGTGAGGAAAGACTGTGCACTGAGCCAATCCCACTCTCTGAGCGACAGTAGTTATAACCCGAAAAGAAGAAAAGATCAACATCATCGGTAACCACTGAGCCGCAGGTTTTATATCGGAGTTATCCCAGTTTCCCGAGTCGCCTTCTCCTAGAAGAATGCCGTGACAAAGGCTAGGGGTCCTTCACTCCGAGTGGTAAACCACTGGGTGATCGGGTGTCCAGCCCGACTATTTCTATGTCCCCGCGCATATACATACATATGTACCCATGTACATACATATATACATACATACATACATACATACATACATACATACATACATACATACAAACATACATACATACATACATACATACATACATACATGCTTCTGTGTGTGCGGATGAAGGGATGATTGAGAGAGCTTAACAATTCATATAGAATAAACAGTCCCCCTAGACAAACAATGCACACAACTAACTCAACTAAACAAACACACATATACTGAATTCTCTCATATGCACACATACGTACACACTCAGTTCACCCACATATACACATATAGATTAATTTCACTCACATGTAAACATATATACTTAATAGACTTGCACATACACACTTAACTCACTCACATATACACAGATAAAATTAAATCACATATGCACTCCATTACCTTTCAAATACACACACACACACACATCACTCACATATACAAATATACACCCAATACACTGACATATACACCCAATACACTGACATACACACACAAGAACAACGTGATTCTGGGTTTAATTCCGCTGCCCGATACTCTGGGCTATTGTATTCTACTATAGCCTCGGTCCAATGCCTTGTGAATGAAACTTGGTAGGCGTAGAATATATATATATATATATATATATATATATAAACATATATATATATACATATATATATATATATATATATATATATATATATATATATATATATATATATATATATATATATATATATATATATATATATATATATTTCGTTTCTGAATTTGTTTAGCAAGATTCTTTATCTGAAATCGTGTGTTGAAACCGATATTGTTATACTTTGGGAGGGTCATGTTGCCAATAAGAAACACACGCACCAGTTGCTTTCACTTCAATTTAATTTATTAAATATTTATAAATTTACAAATTTATAAATTTCTGGTTGGTTGGTTGGTTCCACAACCAGATAGTTGTTTATATATATATAGTCATAGTTCTTTCGTCACACACTCTGTGACCTCTTCAGTGACTGGGGATTTCGTTCTTCGTTTCTGTGTCCTTCCTTTATTCTATCCTACGCCATTTTGTTTGTGTGTGGGTTGCGTGCTCAGTTTGCGCATGCGCCACATCCGGGTGTCTGTGTGTGTTTGTGTTCATTTTTCTATTTATCTATTTATATTTTTTTTATGTGCATCATGTATTCTGTCTTTTTCCATATAGCGCTGGCCTCGGGACCCCTTGCTGGTCCTTTAACCTTGTTCTAGTGACGCAGCTCGATGGAGCATGCAACTATTGATATAATCTTGTTTGTAGGCTCTGATGATTCCTGCCATGGTGTATGGATGAAACACTGTTAGCTAATAAAACAATGTATTTCTAAGCACTCTTTGGTTATTCCTATAACTATAACGGCTCTGTAGTATACTAGTTATCCTACATTGAGCTAAAAACACACTGTCATACAAAGGGCAATATATCTGCGTGTCTGGGCATATTGATATATTTGTCAACGTAACTATATATATATATATATATATATATATATAACGAAGGAAATGTGGTAAGGAACCAGGTGGACCATAACGCACCAAAGTACTCAATACTTAGGGTAGTAGAGTGGGTAATAGGAACGAGTGGGACCCCGACGGCTGAGCTCAAGCCGTTTCGACGGCTAATTCTGGACTAGTCCAGAATTAGCCATCGAAACGCCTTGAGCTCAGCCGTCGGGGTCCCACTCGTTCCTATATATATATATATATATATATATATATTACTAAATGCTTGATTATTTTCAAAGTTCTAGGCAGAGTCTTTCATTAAAAATATGGTTGCAAACGGGTTAATACGGATTCTCAGTCTGAAGACTTATCTTTACAAGAAGTAAAACTTGATAACATAGTAAAAAATAATTTCTTCAGCGAAACAACACTTAACAAATGAACAGAAGTATACAATAATTATTTCTATTTTTGGCACAAGGCCAGCAATTACCCAGTGCATTACTGGTACTTTATTGTATCGGCCCCGTAAGGATGAAAGGCAAAGTTAACCTCGACGGGATTTGAACTCAGTCCGTAAAGGGACGTAACTCTGTGCTGTAAAGCATGGCGTCCGTCTCTCTACTGATATTGCCAATCCACAGAAGTATACAATAATATAAGTATAAAAGAAAGGTAATAATAATAAAGAGCGGTGGATTGACAGTATCTGAGTTCAAATCCCACCGAGGTTACCTTTGCCTTTTATCTTTACGGAGTCGATAAAATAAAGTACCAGTAATACACTGGGTCTTTTTGGTTGACTTCCGCCTTCTCTTCGAATTTCTAGCCTTGTACCAAAGACAAAAAAAAGAGCCACGGTATCTTCGATCCATGTGCTGGGATCGATTTAATCGACCCCTCCCCCTCCCTGTTAGCCTTGAGCCTAAATCAGAAACCAATAATAATAAAGAAGAAGGGAGAAAAAAGAGAAAAAGAAGGGAATGAGTAAACTACAGGGTGGGCCAGAATTCATGACTCGATTGTTAGTTATATTTCTAACATGCTTATTTTATTGTTATTGTATTGTTTTAATTTATTATATTATTTCTTGGTGAATTGGCAGCATCGGTAGAGCGTCAGACACCATGCTTTACAGCACAGAGTTATGGCCCTTTACGTTCTGAGTTCAAATGCCGCCGAGGTTAACTTTGCCTTTCATCCTTACGGAGTCGATAAAATAAAATACCAGTAATGCACTGGAATAATTGCTGGCCTTGTACCAAAAGTATAAATAATTATTTTATTTCTTAATGTGCTTAGCAGATTTTTTAATTTATATATTTAATTCTTTATATACCTCACGGGTTTTTTTTTTTTTTTTTTTTTTAATTTGATAAGATCTATAAATAATCAAGTGAGTCAGGGATTCTGGTCCACCCTGTAAAATAAACATTCTATTTCAATTGTTTATAGTTTTTTTTATCTTTAATCCTATTTTATTTTACTTGATTTCCGTGGTGGATGTTTAATGTAAGCCCTGATCAAGGCTACCCGTGAGAAAGGTATTTTTTACAGGTGTGTCAAGGTGACAAGGAGAATACACACCGGATGTAAGCCGTGAAGTCTTAAATCTATATGAAAAAAGAAAAGCATCGTTGAAATCTGCTCAAGCGAGCAAACAGACAGACATTGATTTAAGAAGGATAAATACCATAGATCTTATTTTGTACATAATTATGTATGTATTTATGTAAATATATAAATATGCTTATATATATATATATATATATATATATATATATATATATATATATATATATATATATATATATATTCAATTGCCATTTTACGTCTGGAAGTATAGATTTATTATTTTTTAGATCGATACAGGCGGACTTTATGTACTTGAATTAAGGTATTTCTATCTGGCTAATTTATTGTCAATTTGCAAAAAAAAACACATTAGTGTTGATCATAATTTTATATTAAATTGTACTATATATATATATATATATATATATATATGTGTGTGTGTGTGTGTGTATATATATATATATATATATATATATATATGAATCTTTCACTACTCATATATATATATATGAATCTCTCACTACCCATATATATATATATATATATATATATATATATATATATATATATATATATATATATATATATATTTAAAAGTTAAACAAGGTTCAATGAATAAATCAAAGAATAAGCTTTACAATAGATTGGAAGCACTCAACAGAATTTGGTTTTCCAGAGTTATTAGTATTAATTCAAAATACTAACAAAATAGATATTCTTGTGATCAAGTATATTTTATTAACTCAGAACCTCTGAAATATGTATAATAAAGTATACTTGATCACAAGAATATCTATTTTGTTAATATTTTGAATTAATATATATATATATATATAGGGGGGGGGGGAGCAGGTACTCCGTGGGTTACGACGACGAGTCTTCCAATTGCTCCGATCAACGGAAAAGCCTGCTCATGAAATTAACGTGCAAGTGGCTGATCATTCCACAGACACGCGTACCATTAACGTAGTTCTCAGGGAGATCCAGCATGACACTAAACGTGACAAGGCTGGCTCTTCGAATTACAGGAACAATTCACTTTTGCCAGCTGAATGGACTGGGGCAACGTGAAATAAAGTCTCTTGCTCAAGGACACTACACGATACCGGGAATCGAACTCACGAACTTACGATTGTGAGCCGAATACCTTAACCACAAAGCCATATATATATTTAGCGAAACACCCACATATGTTCGATATGGTAAAGTTGTTTGAAACTTATTCCTGGTCTTTCTATTCTGAGTCTAAATCATCATTTGTGGTCGATGAAGAACTGTTACACCCTGGACACCAGAGTGTTAAAAGAGAGACTATGTCAGTTCGTAACCTCATGGGCACCGAACGTACCGTAAGTATGATACATACAACCAAGTCATATTCTATTGCGACTGGTGTAGTAGCTGGGGAGAAGAAGGGGTGGACAAATAACAAATGATCTTATGCTAACATTCAAATATGCATACAAGTATGACTAAACACACAAACATACAATATTCAATGCATGCAAATTATAATTTCTATGCATAGGAGCATTTGTTGCACACACACACACACACACACACACACACACACACACACACACACACACACACACACACACACACACACACACACACACACACACACACACACACACACACACACATACACACACACACACACACACACACACATATATATATATATGTAATTGCTGAGATCCCCAGTCGACAGCTAATAAAGGAGATGTACCGCAGTGCAAGCTGTGTGTAGAATATATATATATGGTATATATATATATAAATATATAAATGTACACACACACTCACACACACACATATATATACATATATATATATATAGGAACATTTTTAACCCCGACAGCAGAGCACAAGCCGTTTCGACGTATTGAGTACTCTGGGGCGTTATGGTCCATCTGGTTCCTTACCACACGTCCTTCGTTATATATATATATATATATATATATATATATATTTATATATATATATATATATATATATATATAGGAATGAAAAATGGCATGCTGTGTTGTGTGATACATATGAAGTAAAAATTAGAAAGAGAAGCCGGGGCTATCCATCATCAGTGATCTACTAACCATCTTAGGTATTTCTTCGTATTAAAGATCAAATACCTCCGGCTAGCGCGAACAATAACTAAAATAGGTTATTGGGATAAAAAGAATTCTCCACCCAATTCTTTTTATCCCAATAACCTATTTTAGTCATTGTTCGCGCTAGCCGGAGGTATCTGATCTTTAATACGAAGAATTACCTAAGATGGCTAGTAGATCACTGATGATGGATAGCCCCGGCTTCTCTTTCTAATTTTTACTTCATATATATATATATATATTTATTTGTATATATATATATATATTTATTTGTATATATATATATATATATATATATTAGTCTACGACCTCTTTGATACCATAAACGTGGTTCTGTCTTTGCGCGTAATTGTTTTTCACCGCTCCAAATAATGACGTATTATATTCGTTTTTTCCCGTTCTTTGCCAGCGAACGTCACCACGAACCAAAGTATCGTCTTCCTCTCTTCCTCCGGTTGCAACGTTTTTTGAAATATTCACTTCTGCGTTCACAGATTGACTTTGTTAGTTTCAGAAGATCCCGTTAAGGGTGAAAGCAGCGATTCTTTGCTTAAACTTTAATCTGTTATTTTAATAAATATTTGCTCTACGGTTCTTATATATTTGATATATATTTATCCTTATCGAGCCCTCTTTGGATTTTAGTCTTCACATTTATTATTATTACTATATATATATATACGTTGTGTGTTCAACTCCTGGACTGGGTTATGTGTTGTGTTCTTGAGCAAAATACTTCATTTTATGTTGTTCCAGTAAATTCAACTGTCAATGAGTACCAGCAATAGCCGGGAGTTTAACCCTGCAATGCACTGGTATCCTGTCCGGGGGGGGGGGGTGTATTGTACTCTGAGTCGTATATATATATATATATACGTAAGTCTAAAATCTGTGGTACCGAAGCTGGGGAGACCATAAATGAGGGTATAGTACTGTATACATGAGAATACATGGGAAAAAGCAGGGTCTGATAAAAGTACCTAAGTACCTTCCTCATTCTCGCCTCCCCCCTTCTCTCTCACTCTCTCTTATATATATATATATATATATAGGAAAATGTTCAAGACCCGACGGCAGAGCTCAAGCCGTTTCAACAGCTATTTCTGGACTGAAATCGAGTCCAGAGATAGCCGTCTAAACGGCTTGAGTTCTGCCGTCAGGGTCTTGAACATTTTTCTATTACCCACTCTACTACCCAAAGTATCGAGTACTCTGGTGCGTTATGGTCCACCTGGTTCCTTACCACACTTCCTTTGTTATATATATACCTATCGGTATATGTGTATATGTACATACACATATATACATATCAATATATATATATATATATATATATATATATATATATATATATATATATAGATGAGATTCTACAGGACTAGAACTGTTTCATTCTTTAGAAATCATCAGGAATCTGGCTTACCAAAAATAAATGTTGCATTTATAGCTCTTCATGGAGACATCAAGGTCGAGTTTTGTCAGCATAGTTTCTTGGTGATGGTTATAAGGGGCACAGAGAGTGCTAAAAGGTACGTTATTCCGGGTTGAATTGGAGGTAACCACAGTAAGTAAAGTACTCAATACATAGCAGAGTATAAAAGTTTTAATATAGATGAGATTCTACAGGACTAGAACTGTTTCATTCTTTAGAAATCATCAGGAATCTGGCTTTCCAAAAATAAATGTTGTATTTATAGCTCCTCATGGAGACATCAAGGTCGAGTTTGGTCAGCTTAGTTTCAGCTATAAATACATTTATTTTTGGAAAGCCAGATTCCTGATGATATATATATATATTGAAACTAATAAACCTTTGTTTGTACTGCCTCTCTGTTTTGTTCCCGTTCCATTTTTCACAATACAATACACGCTCCAACGGCTTCCATGCCACCTTGGAATACCACCTTGACTACCGGCTCAACCCCGATCTAATTCGCCGTGACCACTCTCTGTACTTTCCCCACAACTTCCCACAACCTGTTTTTTCCTTTCTTTGCATTACTTTTTGATTGATTTATTTACTGTATTTGTTTATTTCTGTCTATGAGTTTTTGTCTATCATTTTCCTGTGTATACTATCCTCTCCTTACGTTATTTCTGTTTGATTTTCCCTTCCCTGTCTCTGTCTACCTTTCGCACTCACTCCTTCGTTCCACCACCTCCCACACCCACCCCGCATCACACACGTCCCTTCTCATTCCTCCACCTGCTTTCACTCCACGCCCACCATGCCCAGCCTCAGATCCTTTCTCCACCCCACCTCAAACATTTCCTCACCCCCCTCCTCCCACCCTGCTATCTCCCCTCGGCCCTCCAACTCTCCTACCTTCTCTTCGCCAAAACCCGGCACTCCAGCCACATCCATTTCCTCAGCCGCTGCCTTCACCTCCTCCTCATCCCCCTCGACTTCTGACTACACTTCCACCCCTCACCGCTTCCCCCTCCACCCAACGTATCCTCACCCGATCTTCGCGCCTCCTAATGCGCAACTCCCTCCGCTCCTCCCGCTCCACCATCCGCAACCTTGATAACCAACTGACCCCACCCTCCTTCGCCTTAACTCCGCATGCCACCCCCTCCTCGCCCACTCCATCCTCCTCTTCATCCAAAACCTCAACCACGACCTCTTCTCCTTCCTCACCTCCACCAAAGCCCTTAAGCTACACTCATTCCTCCCTACCACCCCATCCACCACCCCCGCCCATCTCAATGACCTTCGCTTCATACCCCACACTCCGCACAGCGACGAATTCCGCACCCGAACGGAAGTCGAGCGATTCGTGCGACGCACGAAGCTACAGGCACATTTTTATCAAACACCACCGGCTCCGAACGCCCCAGACCCGTTTCTCGCCCTGGGCCGACGACCATCGTCTTGGACGCCGGCCCCAGGGCAATTTAGCACCCTGAACGCGTTCGTCGACGCCTGCCGTAGCGCAGTAAATCGCTTCGACTTCCGTCACCGTTCCAAACGGCATAACATCTCACGGGGCGAACTCCTCGCTCTCTGCTCCCTCCGTAGCCGAGATGACATCGTCATCAAACCGGCGGACAAGGGAGGCGCCGTGGTGATGTGGCGCGCTGACCTCTACACGGCCGAAGCCCTCAGGCAGCTCCGTAACCCCTTCTTCTACCGCCCTCTACCCTCCGACCCCACACCCCTCTACCAACAACACCATCCAACACCTTGTCGCCTCCTCCTTCCTCCCTCCCACCGCTTTCCACCTCATCGTCCGCACCCCCCGCACCCCTACTATCTACTTCCTCCCCAAACTTCACAAACCGGACCACCCCGGCCGCCCTATCGTCTCCGCTTGCAACTGCCACACCCAACTCATCTCCGCCTTTCTTGACTCCATCCTCGACACCCTCATCACCACCCTCCCCTCCCACATCTCTGACACCAACCACGCCCTTCGCCTGTTCGACTCCTTCACTTTCCCAACCGGCCCACATCCCCTCCTCTTCACTCTAGATATCAAGTCGCTTTATACTGTCATCCCCCACGTCGACGGCCTACGTGCCCTGAAGCACAACCTCGACCTTCGCCCTCCCCTCTTTCGCCTCGCCGAGCTGGTCCTCACCCTCAACTGCTTCTCCTTCTCGGGTGAGTTTTACCAACAGGTTACGTGGTTAGCCATGAGCACAAGAATGGGCCCAAACTATGCCAACCTTTTCGTTGGCCATGTTTAGGCCCAAATCTTTGCCCAGTATACCGGCCACACGCCCGAACTGTACGGTCGTTACATTGACGACTGTATCGGAGACACGACCCTCACCCGAGAACAGCTCGACTCCTTTCTCTCCTTCTTCTGCTCCTTCCACCTCTCCCACCACTTCACCACCTCTATCTCCAACATCCACGTCCACTTCCTAGCCATCACCGTCGCCATCACCCCCTCCCACCACTCCCTTGTCACCTCCGCCTTCTGAAAACCCACCGACTCCCACTCCTACCTCGACTTCACCTCCTCCCACCCTACACACACTAAACACTCTATTCCCTACTCCCAACTCCTCAGGATCCGCCGCCTCTGCAGCGGAGATGCTGACTTTGAGTCCCAGGCCCTTTCCCTAGTCAGCCATTTCATCCGCAGAGGTTACTCCCCCTCCCCCCTCCACACCGCCCTCACTCGCGCCCGTGCTATCCCCCGCTCCATCACCCCACGCCACGGCACACCCACCCACCATCTCCCCTTCCACTTCCCCATCACCTACCACCACTGCACCCTACCCCTCCATCGCACTATCCTCCGCCTCTTCCTCCGCCTCCAGTCCGACCCCTCCACCTCCCACATAATCCCATTCCCACCACTCCCCTCCTTCAAACGCGCACGCAATCTCCGCATCATACTCATCCGCAGCTCTCTACCCCCCCCAACCCACACTCTTCTCCCCCCCCGGTTCCCTTCCCTGTTCCAGGCCTCGTTGCAACACCTTCCCCCACATCACCAACACCACTACCTTCCAGGGTCCCAACGGCCACTCTCTCTCTGTCCGGCATGCCTTCCGCTGCACCTCCTCCAACCTAGCCTATGGACTTCGCTGCACGGAGTGCAGCGCAACCTACGTCGGACAGACTGGCCGTCGCCTGGCGGACCGTTTCACCGTACAACCCGGGATATTCGTCTCAGCGGGAGTTCCCCCATCGCCCGCCACTTTGGCTCCCCTGGACATTCCGCGCACGACCTCACAGTCTGTGGCCTACTCCAATGCCATGGAACACCCGCTACCCGCCTCAGGGTCGAACAACGCACCATCTTCACCCTACAGACCCACACTCCCCCCGGCCTGAACCCCCCTATTCCTTTAGCCTTCGACCGCCCTGCCCCCCCAACCCAACACACACATATCCCCCACTAACACCACTAACACACTCTTCCTTTTCACCGCCCACCCCCTTGGCACACTCCACAACTAACAATACTACCACCCCACCCCACCCCCGACCACCCTCCACCAACTAACAATGCTATTATCCCCACCCCTCCCCCTATCACGCACATACCCACCTGTACATATATACACGCACTCACACTATCCACACACCCTACTACCGCCACTAACCCTCACCCACACATCCACTCCAACCACCCCACAACTAATACCACTAACATCCCCCCGAGCCCATGCACACGAACACACACACCCACCTACACCCACTTACACCACCCACTCTACACACCCTACCACCACTGACCCCCACTAACACACCCGCATTCAACCCTTTCCCCACCACCAGTATACTAACACCCACTAACACTTCCTTCACCACACACACACTCATCCAAACACGCACACGCACACCAGTACACTACACTCCCCCCACCCCAACCCTTCCCACACCTTTTCTCTCCCTCTCCCCGCTCCACCCACATCCCTTCACACACACACACACATCTCACTATCACTTCTACTAATACACACTCCATCCCCCCACATGACCCCCTTCCCACTCCACCTTTCACACCTACCCACCCTCTCCCCTGTCCAAGAGTATTAGTGATTGTATGGGTTAGTATTCAGTTGTGGTTTTAAGTTTTTAAGTTTTTACCGGTTGCGCATTTCTAAATGCTTTTCAAAAATAATTTTGAGATAGAGTGTCCGTGCTGTTTGCTCTGATCTGGGCAAACAGCACGGACACTCTATCTCAAAATTATTTTTGAAAAGCATTTAGAAATGCGCAACCGGTAAAAACTTAAAAACTTAAAACCACAACTGAATACTAACCCATACAATCACTAATACTCTTTTATTCCTAATTAAACCATTTTTCAACTGTGAACAATTTGTCAGCATTTTCTATTCCGTTTACCAATATATATATATATATATATATGTGTGTAAATATGATAATAATGGAGCTGCGGCGTTGCAAATGGGTTACATATGAAAAAGTAAGTCCTTCATCAGTGGCCCTCCAACCGTCCTAGGCATTTCATCGCTTTAAGGGCCATATACCTCAGGTTGGTGCGAACAACGGCTAAAAAAAGTCGTTGGGACACGTAAATAAAGGGGACGTTAGGGTGAACAAACAAAATGGTTTAAGCAACAGAAAGTGAGAAGAAAGGGACAAGTCCCAGATTTCTATGAATATAAACTCGGTGAAATCGTGAACGAGAGAATAAAGACCATCAAACCTGGTTGAAATGTGAGCAAGGAAGGAATTTCGCACAGGTCTAACGGGAGGAAGAAGGGGTCTAGTCTGCGAATTCGGTAAACATAAGTTCTGTGAAGTCGCAGACGAGAGAGAGAGAGAGAAAAAAAATTCATACCGGCTTGGCCAAGAGCGCGCGAGAAAAGAAATCGGACAGGTCAAACGGATATATATATATATATATATATATATATATATATATATATATATATATATATATATATATATGTATATATATATATATACGAGGTGTGTCAGAAAAGTTCCAGGACTGATGTCGCAAAAGATTTATTTCAAACCCAAACTTCAAACTAAGAGTTTTCTTCTTCAAAGTAATCCCCCTGGAGTATGTAACTGTAATTTTAGCTCTCTGCAGCGATCAAACTTTTTTTTTCATAATTTTATATCCTCGAGCGTCTTGAAACCGAACCAGACTTGCTAGGGACATTCATCACCGGTGATGAGTCATGGATCTCCGAGTACGACCCGGAGGGGATCCGTTTTGAAGACGTGGACGACATCAAAAAGGCCGTGACGACGGAACTGCGGAGGATCCCGGAAGAATCCTTCCAGGAGTGCATGCAAGCGTGGCAGAAAAGGATGGAAAAGTGCATTAGACTCCAGGGGGATTATTTTGAAGGAGAAAACTCTTAGTGTGAAGTTTGGGTTTGAAATAAATCTTTTGTGACATCAGTCCTGGAACTTTTCTGACACACCTCGTATATATACATGAGGGTCGCCTGAAACGAAGTTCATAGGCTGACTAGGATGGAAAGAAACAAAAGATATGAAATTAATGCATGCAAGATTTCTGAGACTGCACTAAAGTCATATGTAAGCATGTACACATGCCAGAAAATACGAATTTCCCTGTAAATTGAAAAAACGGTAAACACCTTTAATCCATTTTTGGATCCAATTGGACCCTCATTCAATTAACCACAAGGGATGATAACTTTGGCTGCCATTGCACTTCTTTATTTACGTATATATATATATATATATATATATATATATATTGTTATACTTTGGGAGGGTCATGTTGCAAATAAGAAACACACGCACCAGAAGCTTTCACTCGAATTTATTATAAATTAAATTATAAATTTAAAAAATTTATAAATTTCCGGTTGGTTGGTTGGTTGGTTCCACAACCGGATGGTTGTTCATATATTGTCAAAGTTCTTTCGTCACACATTCTGTGACCTCTCAGTGACCGGGGATTCTTTTCTTTGTTTTGTGCACCTCCTTTGTTCTGTCCTACGCCATCTTGTTTTTGTGTCTGTGTGTGTTTTTATTTGTTTATTTATTTGTTTATTTACATGTTACTAGTTGGTTGTTTGTTCTATGTGTGTGTGTTTTCATATATATTCAAATACACACACATACACACGTACGTACCAATCAATGCCGCCTGGACACGTCTCCTCCGTTTTACCGTTTCCTTCGCTAAATAATAAGTTATTTGTATAATATATACATACGCCTTTCACCTCAACTATATCATCATTCATTGCCTCCCTCTCTCACGTTCATCTATTTATGTTATTGCGAAATATATAAAATATTGTCTGATACTTGACATAATTTTCACACACACACAACCATCTAGCTGTTTATGTGCTTGTGTAAATTTCTGAGCATATATGTATGAGTGTATATATATATATATATATATATATATATATATATATATATATATATATGTACACGTACATACATATATCTATACAGACGTACAGTAGTATGTATATATATATATATACATACATGCACACATATATATGTGTGCAAGTATATATATATATATATATATATATATATATATATATATATATATATATATATATATATATATATATATATATATATATATATATATATACATATATACATATATATATATATATATGTATATATATGTATATATATATATATATACAGTATATATATATATATATATATATATACACAGTATATATATATATATATATATATATATATATATATATATATATATATATATATATATATATATATATAAATATCTTTGAGTCGTTTGGAAGCCTCGACAATGCAAATGGGTAAATCTCCGGGTAACAAGATCCGGTGGTGGAGAGAGATATGTAAGTGGGTGTACGTTAAGATGCGTGGTGTGTAAAGATGTGTAAATGTGTAGAAGAAAGAAGGGAAGAGTATAAAGGATAAAATAAAAATAACAACACAAGAGAGAGTTACCTTGGGAGAGATTTAATAGTCCCTATATATTTCGGATTCACATCCATCAACTGGGTTTTTTTTTCCGGGGTAAAGGTTGTCTGTCGGACAGGTGATATTCAAAACAACAAACAGCGGAGGACGCGTTTCGCACCTGTCCGACAGACAACCTTTACCCCGGAAAAAAACCCCAGTTGATGGATGTGAATCCGAAATATATAGGGACTATTAAATCTCTCCCAAGGTAACTCTCTCTTGTGTTGTTATTTTTATTTTATCCTTTATACTCTTCCCTTCTTTCTTCTACACATTTACACATCTTTACACACCACGCATCTCAACGTACACCCACTTACATCTCTCTCTCCACCACCGGATCTTGTTACCCGGAGATTTACCCATTTGCATTGTCGAGGCTTCCAAACGACTCAAAGATATTTATTTATTATTCCACAATGCTTCAAGCAAACTTCAATACTCTCTTATATATATATATATATATATATATATATATATATATATATATATATATATATATATATATATATATATATATATATATATATATAGGGCACTGGTCCCATCTGGGAAATGGCCATGCTCAGTGTGTAGGAAAGGAGTAGGCAGAAACTCAATTTTATGTCCCAAATGCAAAGTATGCATAAAAGATGTAGTAGGATCACAGGTAAGCTAACTAAGAATATAGATTTTATATGTGGCTGGTGCTCAGGTGCAATAAGTAGCAGCAAGTGCCCACTGAATACTAGCTCATTCCATTGCACAGATGGTTCTATAGAAATAGTGGACACCTTCCGTTACCTGGGTGACAAAATCAGCAGTGGTGGAGGGTGCTCTGAAAGTACAGTAGCTAGGGTCAGAACGGGATGGAAAAAGTTCAGAGAGCTTATACCACTATTGGCCGCTAAAGGTTTCTCTCTAAAAATGAAAGGCAGGCTGTATGATGCCTGCATACGAACAGCAATGTTACATGGCAGTGAGACCTGGGCATTGTGTGCAAAGGATATACGCAGACTGGAGAGGAACGAAGCTTGCATGCTCCGTTGGATCTGTAATAGTAATATACGTGAACGGCAAAGCATAAATGAACTAAGTGAGAAATTAGGAATAAGAGGGATCAGATGCTGTTTACTCGAGAGAAGATTACGTTGGTATGGTCACGTGATGAGCATGAAGACAACAGCTGTAGGCAATAAAAATAGACGGTAGCCACGGAGTAGGCAGACCCAGAAAAACCTGGGACGACTTGATAAATTCCGACCTCACAAACTTATACCTCTCCAAGACAATGTCACTGGACCGAGATATTTGGCGCTACGCAGTAATACAGAAAACCCGCCTTGCCTAAGTGCAAAGCAAAACCTACAGACAGTAGGCACCTCTTACCAAAATATACCCCCATCCCACTACCCCCACCCCATCCACACCACCCCTCTCGATGTAAAGTTAGGTTGGTACCACAACATCCAGTCCTAAATAAATGAGGTCGTGTAGGTGTCACGACAAAAAAAAACACACAGTCCACGCTGTAATGTGGCCGTGTAGGTAACACGGTAAAAATCTCCCAGTTCACACTGTAAACGTGGTTGGTGTTAGGAAGGGCATAGAAAACCCACCAGACAGTCCTACACGAGCAAGACAACCAATCTTGCCTCACGTGGGAAAATTCCCGTCCAAACCCATGCTAGCGTGGAAGATGGACGTTAAACGATGATGATGATGATATATATATATATATAAAAGTAGTAACACAACAGTTAGTTCACCATACCGAGAACAATTGTTTCACCTTATGCAGATCTTCAGTCCGAGCTGAAGATCCGCATAAGGTTCTCGGTATGGTGAACTAACTGTTGTGTAACCACTTCTACCTAACTAAGTTAGTTAGAAGTGGTTACACAACAGTTAGTTCACCATACCGAGAACGATTGTTTCACCTTAGCGGATCCTCAGCTCGTAATCTATATATATATATATATATATATATATATATATATATATATATATATATATATATATATATAGTAAAAGTAAGGGTTTAGATCGATATCCAGTGATTTCTATATATATAGTGCCCAGAATTTCCGAAGAATAGTTGAAGGAAAAAGAACGCTGTATGTAATGTACAGACCAAAATATGAATATGATAACTATACCAGCAGACATAAAATGTCTATTTTATGTACTGGTTGAAGTTTGAATCCTTAGGTAGCATGCATTTGTGTTGAGATCTTATTCATATCGTGCATGAGACTCGTGTTTCATGAGACTTTCGTGCTATAACCTGCTATGACGTCACAAATTCTATGTACACATGTTATAGCTTAACTATTATAAATTATGCTCTTGTCTCGTCTCTTACTCCATGGACAGAGTTTTGCCTTGTGTCAGACGCCGTGACCCCGATTGGGCAGCAGTACCGTTGGTAAGGGTCGAAACTGCCTAAGTCCATCTCAACGGCCGATGACCCTGGAGTTCTGTGTCTTTCGTTTGTATTTTTATTTTCAAAAAGGTTTTATCTCGAAAACGTTTCCCCTTTAACAAATTGCTTTTCATTTTGCCTTGTTTTAGTTCGCTGTCTTGCCCTCGGTTGATTTTAGTTTATATATAAGTGGGGGGTGGGGGTGATATCAATAGAAATCGAGATGACATTTATTCTTTACCAAGTGCATTTTATTCACTCTCGTAGATGATTGATAACAGTTATGAAACATTTGTTAGGTAATAAAATGTAATAAATCTTTCTTCAAAACCCTTCTAAATTTCTAAGCTCTCATTTATTTTAATTTACTCTACTGTCACCCCTTACTAAACGTTATCGATTCTACTATACTTACCCTTTTCAAAACGAAAAACCATGTGTTGTTGATGTTTGTTCCCACCAACAGCTGCTTTACTAGTTCCCTAATCCGGCCTTAGTAAGCTTTGTGCGTTCAGCTTCCAGTAATTTACGAAGCCTATATACATCACAAATTTGTGGTTTGTGTAATCGACCACTTTAAAATGTGGACAACCTACGCTATTTACCATCTACTGACCAACAGAATACTCTATGTAAATACAATATGGATGACTCGACGCCGTCTGATCTTATCCACATTAGTATATTCGAGTAACTCAGTCGGCACCTGTCAGGCAGTTCAAAATATCTAAGCAGGTTTACGAGGCTTTTACCCCTATCTGCTAACATTATACAACCCCAGCATGCATAGAAGATACCTAGGCCCTTGTTCCTATTTTTGGTACGAAGCCAGCAATTCGAAGGGAAGAAGGAAGTTGACCAAACAGACTCCAGTGTATTACTGGTACTTTATTTTATCGGCCCCGTAAGGATGAAAGGCAAAGTTAACCTCGGTGAGATTTGAACTCAGACCGTAAAGGGATGTAACTCTTTTTTGCTGCAAAGCATGGCGTCCGACCCTCTACCGATACTGCCAATCCACCGAATAGTTACGTAAAGGGACGTAATTATATGCTGCATGTTGTCCGACCTCTACCAATACGGTAAGCAGAGTTTGCTGGACAAGCTCACCAAAGTAAGTTGTAAACCAGACGACAGACAAGCAGGCAATTGCTGCTGGATATTAATGAAGTTAGACATCCCAAGACAGCTGGCAGTGGAGATTTTTACGTTTGTTTGCAGTCAAATTTGGCACGAGGGAAATCTGAATAAAACATCATGATAACCCGTTCGGAAACACATGTAGTGAAATTATCTTAGCATATCTTTGCATATTATGCCAGAAAAAGCAATAGTATATAAAAAAGAAAAAAAAGAAGCAGCTAGTTTCTGCATCTGTCAACGGACTCGTTTTAATTTAGATAAGTGGATGCCAGTATATTTAATGCATGAAACAGTAAAATTCTGAAGTAGGTGCTGAGAAAACAAGAACAACATATATATATATATATATATATATATATATATATATATATATATATATATGTGTGTGTGTGTGTGTGTTTGTGTGTGTGTATGTATATATATATATATATAATATTTATATGTATATGTATATATAT
>OZ024742.1:39676701-39681701 GCA_964016885.1 Eledone cirrhosa | reverse complement strand
GATAAAATATATTACCGGTAATGCACTGGGGGTAACTGCTGGCCTTGTGCCAAAAGTAGAAACAATTATTATTGGGTTGCCAAGGGTGGTGGATTGGCAGTTTCAGTAGAGCGTCGGACACCGTGCTTTGTAGCATAGAGCTACGGCCCTTTACATTCTGAGTTCAGATCCCGTTGAAATTTAGCTTTGTCTTTCATCCATACGGCGTCGATAAAATAAAGTACCAGTAACGCACTGGGTTCAATTTAATCGATTTTCCACAACCCCGAAATTGTTAGCCTTGTACCTAAATTAGAAACCATTATTGTTGGGTCAGCAGAATCGATAGAGCGTTGGACAAAATGTTTCGTTCTCTTTGTTCCGGTTCTCTGTGTTCTGTGTTATAATCTCGCTGATTCAACGCCGGCTTTCACCTTTCTGAGTTGATAAAAGTACCAGTGAAGTACTGGAGGTCTATATAATTGACTTTCCCCTTCCCTAAATTGCTGACCTTGTGGCAATGTTTGGCAGTATAGGTAGAGCGTCAGAGACCATGCTTTGCAGCATAGAGTTATGGCCCTTTGCGTTCTGATTTCAAATCCCGCCGAGGATAGCTTTGCCTTTCATCCTTACAAGGTCGGTAAAATAAAGCACCAACCAGTAATGCACTGGGATAATTGCTGGCCTTGAGCCAAAAGTAGAAACACTTATTATTTATTTGTTCACTTCTTGCTTTGTGTAGGTCCGTGGTTTAGTTGTTATGGTGCTCCACTCACAATCGTAAAGTCGTGATTTCAATTTCCGTTGAGCAAGATACTTTATTTCCCGTTGCTCCAGTCCATTCTGCTGGCAAAAAATGAGTTGTGCCTTTAAATTCACACGTTCAGCTTTGTCACACACAGTGTCATGCTGGATCTCCATGGGAACTACATCGAGGATACATATGTCTATGGAATGCTCAGACACTCGCACATTAATTTCACAAATAGGCTATTCTGTTTGCTCTAACAACTGGAAGATTCGCCGTCAGAGGGTCTTTGGAGTAACGTTATTCGATAGAGTGCGTAGTTTGGAGATCCGAGAGTTGATCCTGGTAGAGCCGCTATTTCTCCCTATCACAGCTTCGATACTACGGGCATATGGTTAGAATGTCTCAGGAAAGATAGACGTTCAACAGTTGTTGTTGTTTCTATTCTTGTTCTTGTTGCTGTTGTTGTTGTTATAGTTGTTTAGTTATGAGAAGTGGTTGACGCCCCGCCATTAATTTTGTCTTTTGTTCCCGACTGTTAACTATATAAATGTTTTATTTTCTGTTGGAAAATATAACGCTTACTGTGTTGGGCTCACGATCATGGTTCCGTGAGTTCAATTCATGACCTCGTAGTATGTTGTATTCTTGTGTAAATAGTTTACTTCAAGTTGCTCCTTCTGCCAGGAGTTACGACCGGCAGATAGTAACAGCAACTGAAAGATCAATGGAATCATTGTTTCTTTGGTTCGATCTTTCTTCTAGCAAGAGTCGCAAGCACAGATAGTATCAGCAATAGAAAGTACAATCGCAACTTTGGCTCCTTTGTCTGATTTGACTATTGGCATCTTTCATTTTCTTTCCTTTGTTTAGATAGAAAGCTGCGAATTGGCAGAGTTGGATAACATGTTTGCTGTATTAGTTCCGGCTCACTACGCTCTCAGTTCAAATCCCTCTTTTCATCCTATTGAGGTCGATAAGTATCATTCCAGCGCTGGGATCTATTATCTCACCCTTCTCTTCTCTTTCTCTATCTATATATTTCTTTCTTTCTGTTTCTCTTTAACCCCCCCCCTCTCAATCTCTCTAGAAGAAATATGCTGTTCCGATATGTTAGGCGGCGAATTACCTGAGTCGTTAGTATGTCGAATAATAATTGCTTCTACTTTTGGCACAAGGCCAGCAATTATCCCAGTTTATTACTGGTACTTTATTTTATCGACCCTGTAAGGGAGAAAGGCAAAGTTAACCTCGGCGGGATTTGAACACCGAATGAAAAGGGCCGTAACTCAATGCTGCAAAGCATGGCGTCCGACCCTCTACCAATACTGCCAATCCACCGCTCTTCCTAATGTCGAATAATGTCTCGTTATTTGTTAAAACCCTGCCGAGGTAACTTTACCTTTCATTGTTTTGAGGTCGATAAATAAAGTACCTTGTCAGTAATGGCGTCGATAATTCCTCTGTTACTTTCTCTCTTTTTCTATCTCGACCCAAGGAAGGACGAGCTTCACCAAGTTTAAAATGTGCAACACAAACCGTGTGTCAAAATATCTCTCTAGTTTTAAAATGTTCAAGACACGCTATGTGTCAGGACGGCACTCCTACGACTCCATTAGTGTTAAGGGTCCTTTCCTTTCATTTTCTTTGTTTAGTTAGACCTTGTAATTAGTAGTTTCTGTAAGAAAATTACTCATTAATTAATGAGAGTTTTATTTTCTCTTTGTTCTTTCTTTCCTTTCTTATTTCCTTTGTGTTTTGATTTACTCAATAAATTATTTCCTGAATATAAATTATATATTAATTGTTCGTTAAATTCATATATTCAGAATTATAATTATAATTTCACCATTTCAATTCTAATTCTTTCTTTCCCTCGTTCATTAATTAATTCTTTCTACCCTTGCCCACTTCTCTCTCTCTCTCTCTCTCTCTCTCTCTCTCTCTCTCTCTCTCTCTCTCTCACACACACTCTCTCTCTCACACACACACTCTCTCTCTCTCTCTCTCTCTCTCTCTCTCTCTCTCTCTCTCTCTCTCTCTCTCTCTCTCTCTCACTCTCTCTCTCTCACACACACACACACACTCTCTCTCTCTCAATCTATCCACATACATATATATATATATATATATATATATATGAACGGAAAAAATGAAACGAAATTTCATTTCCCACTCTTAGTACGGCTGTTACTTAAATATAAGTATGTACATGTACATACATATATGTATACAGACGTACAGTAGTATGTATATATATATACATACATGCACACATATATATATGTACGTATGGATTCACCGAACATTTATTACAATGCTCGGTGTGTTTGTAAACAAACATCCCATATTAAGCCGTAGTGTCTAGCAACCATCGTTGCTCGTTTGTTCAACACTGACACAGGAACGCTGTACTAGTTTCATTTTTTCCGTTTATCGTTTTCGGTGCACCCGGCCGATTAACCCACTCGATATGCAAATTGGGCTACTCAGCCGTTAATATGCATAAGGTAAGTATATACGTTCAACAATCTGGCAGGAAGGTATACGTTGCTGACGATAGCTAATAAGCTTGAAACTAGTACAGCGTTCCTTTGTCAGTGTTGAACAAACGAGCAACAATGGTTGCTGGACACTACGGCTTAATATGGAATGTTTGTTTACAAACACACCGAGCATTATAATAAATGTTCGGTGAATCCATACGTACATATATATATGTGTGCATGTATGTATATATTTATACATACTACTGTACGTCTGTATACATATATGTATGCACGTGTACATACTTATATATATATATGTATATATGTATGTATATGTATGTATGTGTGTGTGTATATATATATGTGTGTATATATATATACGTGTATGTGCGTGTGTATGTATGTGTGTATATATATATATGTGTGTGTGAGTATGTGTGTATGTATGTATGTGTGTGTGTATATATATATGTGTATGTATGTGTGTATGTATATATATATATATGTGTATGCATGTATGTATGTGTGTATGTATGTATGTGTGTGTGTATGTGTGTCTGTATATATGTGTGTGTGTGTAAAGAAGAGTCAGCAAGCATAAATATAATAGGAGAATAATATTACAATAGAAAGGTGATGCATTAGTTCAAAGTTTCATATATTAGAAACTAATCATAACGTTTCGGATGTTAGTCATTCGTTGGAATATACAATGAGAGTGAGAAGAAGAAATAGGAAAATAAATGAGAGTATTGATTACGTCCCATATATTTATTTGCTCTTCGACAAATGAGATCTGTAATATAACACCAGGCTTGAATAAATAAATAAAAATACATCCTGGAGTTGATATAATCAGCCACATCTGTTTATAGTGGTATTCCAGCATGGCCGCAGTCTAATGACCTAAACCAGTAGAAGAACGAAAGAAAAGAACTACTAAATACCGGGTTTTGATTGACCCCTTGCATTTTGTGTCGGTTGCCAATGTGACATCCAATGTCCTCGGTTCCCAGATTGCTGTTTTGCTCCGCAACATCTGGAGAAGTGTAACCCGCCCGAGAACGGCAAGGATTTCGCCATTTTGTCTGCGGGCAGCAGCTGAGATATAAAGTCCAGCAAATGGTGAACTTATCTCCACACTACTACTTTTTATGAAGGTGTGTGGTCTAATAGTTTGGGTGTTGAACTCGCGATCATAAGTTCATGGGTACAACTAATGGAGACGGTGGGGCCATGTATTCTTGAGTGAAATACTGAACCTCATGTGGCTCCTTCTGCCAAGAGTTGGGACCAGCAATGGCAAGACTAATGGGAACATTATTTCCTATGTCCAATTTAAAGTTTGGCACTTTACCCTTCGAAAAAAAAATCCCGTTTTATTTTTTTTGTCCCTCTTTCTATTTTTTAATATATACAAATATCAGTGGGTTACCTCCCCTAATGACCTCGATCCAGAGAAATGTGGCATCCATTCCTGCTAGCTTACTTGAGGTTCAGAGGCCTGTTAGAGTTTAACTGTTCTCTCCAGGGACATATCTAAATTTCTGCAGCAGATTTGAAATCACGAACCATGAAGAGGTGGTTCTTCAATATCCTATCCACTTACCCATTCCACTTCAGCTTTCCTCCACCTCCACACCACTTTCTCTGGTAATTACACTTATCATCCCTCCCCATTACCTTTTATATTATATGTGTGTATGTGTGTGTGCGTGGCTCTTTAGATAGACAACACACACATACATATATATGCGTATATATATATATACATATATATATAT
>OZ024742.1:39656701-39671701 GCA_964016885.1 Eledone cirrhosa | reverse complement strand
ACACCGACACACACATACACACCCACTGACACACACACACACACCGACACTCACACACACACACATAATGACACGCTACATACACACACACACCGACACACACACACACACACACACACACACCCACTGACACCCACTGACACACACCCATACTCACACCCTACCCACTCCATTAACCCTCTTATATTTCTCCCCCTCCGTTCGTCTCTCCCCCTCCGCCGTCATCTCCATTACATGTCCCCCCCCCCCCCATCATACACTCGCTCTTTCTCCTTCTTTCTCTTTATTCACCTATTTCTCTCAATTTCTTCACCATATCTTTCATTGACACAAGCGCACATACCTATTACACACACAAACACACACGCACACACTATCTGTCATACGCTCATACGCTCTCTCTCTCTCTCCATATATATATGTGTGTGTGTGTAATATGTATGTGTGAATATATATATATATATATATATATATATATATATATATATATATATATATATATATATATATATATATATATATATATATATATGTAAAGTTATATTTAAAATTGTTGGGTTACAACTAGTAAATATTTATAACTGATATAAAAGCACTCGACAAATATTTGGAGTATATTTACAATATTAAATAAATGGAAAACTATATTTATAAAACCATATTTATTTCATTATATATATTTCGTAGTAGTCGCCAGGTGTTGTCACTAATCCTTTATTTCCCTGATGGGCTATTTGTACCCCAGTATTTCTTCACCAGTTGTCATTGTTTTCCTTTAGGCTTCCCTACCATTCTTATGTACCTGGTGGAGTGGCTTCTAAGGAATAGAACATGTTTTGAAGAACTGCCTCGAACTCGCTTGGTGATATGGTGTCCTGGGTAATGGTGTTCTGTTCTGCTTCAGTTTGATCTAAATTTTGGTAATGACTAAGTAGTTGTCGCTGCTGACATCGGCGCCTCGATATACAATAATATTTGGAAAACAGGGTACTCTCCGTTCAGGCCCAATCGCTAAGTGATCTATCTGGGTCCTTGTTTTATGGTCATTGGAAGTCCATGGACTTATGTTCAAAGAGGGATGATCCAATCTTCTCATACGGCATGACTAGGGCATTTAAATGTGGTGAAGCTCATCCATCTCCAGGTTAGACCACATCCAATTTCTTCCAAAGAAATATAAAGAGAAAAGGGGGGGGGGGTGAGAAAGAGACATAGAAGAAGAATAGACTGTCCCCTCTTTAGAATTGAACTGATACTTTATTTTATTGACCCCGTAACGATGAAAGGCTAAGTTAACCTTATATATATATATATATATATATATATATATATATATATATATATATATATATATATATATATATATATATATATATATATATATATATATATATATATATATATATATATATATATATATATATATATATATATATATATATATATATATATATATATATACATATATATATATATATATATATACATATATATATACATATATATATATATATATATATACATATATATATATATATATAGTGACGGCGTGCGGCTGAGTGGTTAGAGAACTGGATTCGCAATCGTAAGGTTGTGAGTTCGATTCCTGGACCAGGCAATGCGTTATGTCCTTGAGCAAGACTCTTTATTTCACGCTGCTTCTTCTACCTGGAGTTGCGACCGATAGATAGCATTAGTAATTGGAAAGACCAACGGAAACATTGTTTCTTCGGTCCGATTTGACGAATGTCGATCGCTCCTTAATATATATATATATGCGTGCCACACATAACATTTCCACTATATAACCGCTTATCTTCATGTTGTATTTTAACCTGTATTTTTGATTGTACCTCTTAATATAAATGTAATCTCGAAGTGTGTACTGCCACTCTAAATTCTGTAATGAATGTTGACCCACAATGTTTGAATATGTATCGGTATGTCTCTCGGCTGAAAAGGAGGTCATATAACTGTCCATGCATTAATAAATTGCTCCGAAGAATCCAAACCTCGGTTTGGAGGAAACAGCTGTAAGCACAATAATGTTTTGAACAGCTCTTTGATTCTTATATTTCATATATATATATATATATAACGAGCGAGGTGTGGTAAGGAACCAGATGGACCCTAACGCACCAGAGTACTCAATAGTTAGGGTAGTAGAGTGGGTACTCCAGAAATAGCCGTCGAAACGGCTTGAGCTCTGCCGTCGGGGTCATACCTTTTCCTATATATATATATGTGTGTGTGTGGGTGTGTGTGTGTAATATATCATAAATATATAAACATAGATAATACACACACGCACATGCACACACACACATATATATATATAGAGAGAGAGAGAGAAGGAGAAAGAGAGAGAGAGAGAGAGCCAAGTTACACATGGTATATATATATATATATATATATATATATATATATATGTGTGTCTCTGTGTGTGTGTGTGTGTGTGTGTGTGTGTGTGTGTGTGTGTGTGTGTGTGAGTGTGTTGTGTCAATCACACCCCATTATTCAGCAATCTTACAACCGACCCAATCTTAACTTCCCCTTCCGTTCCTGTCTAAATCTCTTCCGGTACAGATTATTTCTACTAACTGATCGCTATTTTCTTCTTCTTCTTCATTAATTCCCTTACCTTTCTAATCTATAGGTTTTTTTCTCTTTTTTTTATATATATATATTGTTACTTGGTTCTTTCCTGCTCTGTGAATGTTATATATTTTATTCAACACCATCACTACCGTCATTACCACCACCACCGCCACCACCGCCACCGTCACCACCACTACCACCACCTCCATCATCATCATCGTTATCATCATCATCATTTCAAAAAATTTCAATTTTCTTTTTGATTTAGATTTTTTTTCTTTTCTATTTGAATTTCAGTTGGGGTTTGAATGAAACTGTTCTCCATTATAGCGTTTTAAAATGTCAACACTGTCTGACAAACAATTTTAGAGAAAATTTAAAAGAAAGGGTTAATAGAAATTGTTCTCCAATGGAACCTTTCCATATTATAAAGGGAATCTATTATTTTCAATCTGTAATCTCTTCTTTGTCACTAAAATTAGCTTCCTTCCTAGTCAAACAGATTATTATTTTTTAGATGCAGTCTGGTTTAGTGGTTAGCGTTTTTAGGCTTTGAGCAATAAACTTTATTTTACATTGCAGCAGTACACTTAGCTGGCAAAAATGATTTATCTCCTGTAATTCAAATGGCCAGCCTTGTCGCACACTGTGACTATGTCAAGCTGAATCTCCCTAAGAATTTCATTATTGGTACACGTGTTTGTAGAATGCTCAGCCACTTACTTGCTCGTTAATTACATGAGGTGTCTGTTCCGTTGTTCGAACAATTGGAACACTCGTCATCAGAACCGACGGAGGTCTAGCACACACACACACACATACAGACACACACACACACACAGACACATACACACACATACACACAAACACACATACACACACACGAGGCAGCAAGTTGTCAGAGTTGTTAAAATGTTGGATAGGATAATTCGCGGTATTTGTTTCACCCAGGTTAACGTTGTCTTTCAGCCTATCGATGTCGATAGATAAACCAGTACTGAAGTTTATTCACCACCCCTTCTCTGTTTGTTCTCTTTCCCGGCTAAGTTCAGACCTGGAGCTCTCTCTCTCTCTCTCTCTCTCTCTCTCTCTCTCTCTCTCTCTCTCTCTCTCTCTCTCTCTCTCTCTAGAAGATATCGGCTAAGTTCAGACCTGGAGCTCTCTGTCTCTCTCTCTTTCCCTCTTTCTAGAAGATAACGGCTATGTTCAGGCCTGGAGCTCTCTCTCTCTCTCTCTCTCTCTCTCTCTCTCTCTCTCTCTCTCTCTCTCTCTCTCTCTCTCTCTCTCTCTCTTTCTCTCTCTCTCTCGGATATCGGCTAAGTTCAGGCCTGGAGCTCTCTCTCTCTCTCTCTCTCTCTCTCTCTCTCTCTCTCTCTCTCTCTCTCTCTCTCTCTCTCTCTAGAAGATATCGGCTATGTTCAGGCCTAAATAGGGATGAGCTCCACCAGGTTTAAATATCACTACGAAGACACTGTGACTCAAGTAGGAGTTATATGCCCTTGACATGGCATATACAGTAAGTAGATCGATAGGGAAACGATACACGGAGCGTCCTTTTCTACTTTATTTCCTTTCTTGGTCTTCCCTACCCTGTCTGCTACTGGTATTACTACTACTACTACTACTACTACTACTACTACTACTACTACTACTACTACTACTACTACTACTAAAATCATCACTAACACCATCATCATCATATCTTCAACTTTGTGCAACATGTTTGATTACTTCCTAAGTTCCCACGTTGACAAAAATAAATAAATAGACAAGTTAAAAAGTCTGTTAAATATATAACCTTCGTGTCCATTCAAGTGATTAATGGCAGTATCGGTAGAGGGTCGGACGCCATGCTTTCCAGCATAGTTACGTCCCTTTACGATCTGAGTTCAAATCCCGCCGAGGTTGACTTTGCCTTTCATCCTTACGGGGTCGATAAAATAAAGTACCAGTAATGTACTGGGTAATTGCTGGCCTTGTGCCTAAAGTAGAAACAATTATTTCAAATAACGACCAATCTATCACCACCCCGGTTCTCAGCATCAACTTTAAAATTATTTGCCCTCAACATCAATTTAAATGGATGCTACATTATTATTTTAAATAGGACCGTGGATTGGCAGAATCATTAGAGCGTCGGACACTATGCTTTGTAACATAGAGTTACGGCCCTTTATGATCTGAGTTCAAATCCCACCGAGATTAGCTTTGCCTTTCATCCTTATTGGGTCGATAAAATAAAGCACCAGTAATGCACTGGGGTCGATTTAATCGACTTGCCCCTCCTCTAAAATGATTGGCCTTGTGGACGGTAGATTAGAAGAATTTTTAAACAGTCGAACAGAATGGAATATATAGTTACGGCAGTTTCCGCGCTAAGGTTAACTTAGCCTTTCATCGTTACGGGGTCAATAAAATAAAGTATCAGTTCAATTCTAAAGAGGGGACAGTCTATTCTTCTTCTATGTCTCTTTCTCACCCCCCCCCTTTTCTCTTTATATTTCTTTGGAAGAAATTGGATGTGGTCTAACCTGGAGATGGATGAGCTTCACCACATTTAAATGCCCTAGTCATGCCGTATGAGAAGATTGGATCATCCCTCTTTGAACATAAGTCCATGGACTTCCAATGACCATAAAACAAGGACCCAGATAGATCACTTAGCGATTGGGCCTGAACGGAGAGTACCCTGTTTTCCAAATATTATTGTATATCGAGGCGCCGATGTCAGCAGCGACAACTACTTAGTCATTACCAAAATTTAGATCAAACTGAAGCAGAACAGAACACCATTACCCAGGACACCATATCACCAAGCGAGTTCGAGGCAGTTCTTCAAAACATGTTCTATTCCTTAGAAGCCACTCCACCAGGTACATAAGAATGGTAGGGAAGCCTAAAGGAAAACAATGACAACTGGTGAAGAAATACTGGGGTACAAATAGCCCATCAGGGAAATAAAGGATTAGTGACCACACCTGGCGACTACTACTTAAAGAAAGCAGAACAACAATGATGAGGACCGTAGTGTGTTACAGAAATGTGCTGAAAATGATAAGTAAATCGCAATCCTCAAATGTGCAAACGTCTGTGGCTGCAGAGCCAAGCTAAAAAAGCAGAACTTTTTGGTAAATGATGAAATTCTGCTGTAGCCGATATTCTTTGCTTTTGCCTTCGACTGGATTCTCAAAGGTTAAGGGAATTGACTGGCTAGAGTAACAAAAGTTCCCCGACTTTGACTTTGCAGGCGATATTGCGGCCATAGCCAAAAATAGACCCAACTTACAGTATTTGATAGATGAGACTCAGTCATCTACAACCAGCATCTGTCGCTACATTAGTGCCAAAAAGACCAAGAACATGCTTGTTGATATACGTAAATCACTAACAAATGTCTGTATCAACCAGGGGAATGTTGAAGCCGTGGACGACTTCACCTACCTGGGAAGCTCTGTCAACAGAAATGGGGACATGGTGAAAGAAATTAATTGCAGAATAGTTTTGGCTGCCTTTAAACAACTCAACAAGAGGCAAAAAATTATTTCGGTTAGTACCAAGATGAGCTTTTATAATAGCAATGTACTTTCAACGTTCCTGTGTAGGTGCGAAACGAGGAGTGTGAAGACAAGACAAGAGAACTAATTAGATGCTTTTGACACCAAATGCCTACGCAAATTCTTGGCATCAGGAGAGATGACTTCAGCACCTACAAAGAAGTCTGTCAACGAATCCACCTACAACGTATGTCTAATACCGTGTGCAAAGCGTTGACTTAGCTGGTTGGGAAACATCACAGGACTCCCAAGTGAAGGCCATGTTAATGAGGTCCTGTATTGGTACCTCGACAGAAAGAGGCGAAGAGGTGGTCCCAACATGAACTGGCGGCAGACAATCGACAGAGGCTTGAACCCGTCAACAAAAATTGAAACGATGTATTGATAGATGCAATTGACCGTAGTCATTTGAGTACTTTGGCTGCCTTATATGTCTCAAGACGCAGCAGAAACTAAGTCTCCGTATATCACTTCCACCTCTATAACACCCAATTAGAAGTTAAGGCCCCATGCCATGCCTTTTCATGCCATGTCTGCTGGCAGTTAATTTTGTTATATTTAAATTCAAATTTATTCTAGTTTATTTAATCGTGGTTAGTAGTTGATATGACTTGTGGCATAATCATGTCTTTTTTTTAAAGGTGACAGCTGGGTCAGATTATATTAAAAAATCTCACACCACTCGAGTGTCATTATGCAAGTCTAATGTTTATTTTTAATGTATTTTGTTTGATTCGATTTGTTTTTCTGTCTCCTTCCGATGATGATCTAAGCCGCCTTTTCATAATTACTTACTACCTATTACAATCCTATGTCATATTTGTCATCGAAATCTGTTTTACCTGTCACCAAGCAATATATAACATACCTACCGTCAACACATTACACAGTTTAATCTAGAAAATTGATGGATAAGGGAAGGTGTGACATAGAAGTGACAGAGAACGTGTATGCGTCTGCGCATGCGTATGTGTGTGTATGTGTCTATGGTGGACCTCCGTCGGTTTTGATGAGTGTTCTATTCAATTTAACGCGACTGAGTATTCTACAGGTACGTGCACCCTTAACGTGGATCTCGAGTAGATTCAGCACGACAGAGTATGTGAGAAGGCGGGGGGGGGGGGCTCATTTCGGAGGAACCTCATTTCGGCTCCTTGTATTCGCGATCGTATTCTTCCGGTCACTACCCAAGTTTCATGACCATAGGTAGGTAAGGGTTGGCACGAATACCGAATTGAAGATAGCGAGATTGGCTTTTACACTCACCTCTCTTCTTTTGATGACAGCTGAAGCTGACGCATTACTGCACCAGCTCCTGCAATGTATTCTGTATTGGTATGATATCAACCTCATCCGTTGTATGGAGTTATCTCATGTATGTGATACAGTTGACAAGTCGAACAATATCTAGACTCCTGAAGATATGTAGAACGATGAACAAATACCTCGTATGTATTGTGGTATGGCCCACCGCTCTATATTGAAACATATGTAAGATGAATATATGTTTTAAGTAAGACTTGGTTCTTTTTTCTATTGATATATTATATTATATTATATTATATTATATTATATTATATTATATTATATTATATTATATTATATTATAAACAATGGTGTCAATATTATATATTTTGTATTGAGATGAATAATCGTCTTACTAGTCTTAACTACATACATATATACATACATACATGACGTCTGTCCCCTCGTTATCGAGTAAGGCCATTGCACGATATAACATTATTAATAATTATCAATTAATGTTATCGTGCAATGCCTGTGCGTGAAGTTTTTTTTTTTAGTGAGGAAAGACAGCGCACTGGGCCAATCCCACTCTACTAATATAATACATACAACATACATGTATACATGCACACATACATACCTACATACATACAAATACATGTATACATACACACCTACATACGTACATACATACATACATACATACATACATACATACATACATACATACATACATACATACATACATACATACATACATACATACATACATACATACATGATGATGGCTGCCCCCTCGTTATCGAATATGGCCATTGCACGAGAAAAAAACATAATAATAATAATAATAATAATAATAATAATAATAATTGAGGCTGCAGGTAGTGGCTTGATATTCAATCCAACGGACTTTCCAGTTAACCAACATCAATGACTGAGATTCAAGGAATAACAATAACAATAATAATAATAATAATAACGGCAATAATAATAACGATAACAACAACAATAATAATATACATATACATCTACACACACACATAAACATATCTACACACACACACACACGATAGCAATTAACAGCGCTGCGATCGAATGTGGCTTTTTAGCCCAGCCAATTATCTAAAATGTCTTGCACAGAGTCGGCAACCAAAACATTCACTGGGAATAGCCGGCTGTGGTTGGAGTTCGTGTACTTTTGCATGTCGTTTGAGCCCTCTTGCTGATTTACATTCTCTACCACATGCTTGGCAAGCATGATGAGTAGCATCTCCCACAGTAGCCCGGTAGTCAACCAGTGGTCTTATTTTATGACTGCGAAGATGACTTTTTAGTCCAGCTTTGCTTAGGCAGAGTCTCGCACAGACGCTGAATGTCAGCACCATAGGAGGACCTTCGCTGTCTGGAAGTGCAACAGTAATGCCCTTCCTCACATCCCGCTTTACTTTCTCGTATGCGATTCGAGATGCCTCAAAGGCAACTTTTCCCTCATGTACAGTCTTTCTCCATTTATTACGATCAACAGCAACATTTTCCCATGTATCAGCAGAGATATTAGCGTCTTTCAAAGAGGCTTTCAAGGAATCCTTATACCTTTTTTGGGTTTATGTGGAGGTCGTTTTCCTTTAACTAACTCTCCATAAAAGAGTTGTTTTGGTATTCTAGAATCCTTCATCCTGGCAAAGTGACCAGAGAACTTTCCAAAATCTCGACATCACTGATGTGGCCCCTCCAGTGAACGCCATGGATCCGTCTGAGACACATCTGATGGAAACGCTCCAATTGCTTAAGGTTGTGTCGATATGTGACCCAGGTCTCACAGGCATAAAGAAGAGAAGGGAGCACACATGCCTAGTACACATTTACCTTTGTCTTCTTGCATATGTCTCGACAACACCAGAGTCGCCTTTCTAGCTTTCCCAAAGCACCACTTGCTTTCCTAATCCTGAGTGGAATTTCATTATCAAGGTTGCTGTATCGATTGACAGTGCTTCCCAGGTAGACAAACTGATCAACCACTCCAAGTCGTTTACCATATACATAGATATTTGGTTCACTGTACTGCTTACTAGGGGCAGGTTGGTACATGACGACGGTTTTCTTGAGACTGACAGTCAATCCTAGGGTTGTGCAAGCATCAGAAAACGCATTCAAAATGTGCTGCATATCACTCTCTGTGTGCGCTACAAGATCGCAATCATCTGCATACAAGAGGTCTCTTGTGATTGATGTAAATACTTTTGTTTTTGCAGCAAAGCGCCTGATGTTAAATATGCTGCCTGAGGTTCGATATCGGATGTAAACACCATGCTCTCAATTCCTGAATGTAATATAGAAAACCATTGCAAAGTATATGGCAAACAAGGTCTGTGCTGGAATATCCTCCTGTTTCACTCCATTTTTTACTGAGATAGGCTCTGACATGTTACCCCCGACAGTAACCCAAGCCTTCATGTCGTCATGGAAAGACCTAACCAAAGCAAGGAACTTATCAGGGCAACCAGGTTTCTGGAGAACCTTCCATAATGCATTTCTCTTGACAGTATCGAAAGCTTTTGTCAGATCGACACAAACCTGATACAGATCCAAGCCTTGTTCCATGCACTTCTCCTGGAGCTGTCTGGCTGAGAAGATCATATCAGTAGTGCCGCGTCCAGCACGAAAACCATATTGACTTTCAGGAAGAACACAATCTGCAATGTGTGTCAGCAGACGGTCCAGAAGCACCCTACATAAAACTTTCCCTACCACAGAAAGCAATGATATACCTCTGTAGTTGCCACAATCATTCCTCTTACCCTTTCCCTTGTACAAGACAACCATTACTGCATCTCCCCAGTCCTCATGTACGGATTCATTAGCCCATATCCTGCCAAACAAAGAGTAAAGATGTTGCAGGAGTCTCTCACCACCATATTTCAGGAGCTCAGCATATATGCCATTCATACCTGGAGACCTTCCACTGTTCAGCTTCGAGATAGCTACTGCAACCTCCACAAGCGTCGGAGGTTCTGCGAGAGCTACTTTCACAGGACTTCCTGGAATGAGATTGAGGAAATCTTCATTGACGACAGACGGCTGATTCAAAAGATCATCAAAGTGCTCTCGCCACCTTCGTAGAATTCCTTGTGAGTCACGAAGAAGTACTTTGTTGCGAAGCGGTGGCACCAGAGAAGAAGACGGTCCATAAACTTCACGCAAGAGACTGTACAACAGCTTTGTGTTATTGGAATCTGACGCAGCTTGTATCTCATCAGCCTTCTCACTCCGCCACTGATCCTTCATCTGAGAAAGACTCTGCCTAACACGTGATTTCACATCCTTGACTTCCTTATGCAACATATTCTACTCCTGTGGTTTTGTCGTCAAGTAGCGTGACAGGGCACGCCTCTTATCAGCCAACAAGTCTTCTATATTTTCATCATTCTCATTAAACCAATCTTGCTGTTTTCTCTGCACCAATCCCAGAACACACCTGCCTACATCATAAACCGAATTTTTAAGGGTCGGCCAATCCTCACCAAGATCTGCAACCTGCATCTCTTCTCGTAATGTTCTCTTCATATTTTTATCCCTAAGACGAGCAGCATTCAATCTTCTTTGCAGGGTAACACCAGGAGCCCGGATTTTACGTTTAGTGATTAGTTTCACTTTTGCGCGTACCAGGCGGTGGTCCGTCCAGCACTCAGCTCCACGAAGAGCGGGAACACACTGCACATCCTGTCTGTCACGCATCCTGACTAGGACGTAGTCCAAAAGATGCCATTCCTTAGATGCAGGATGCATCCATGTGGTCTTGAATTTGTTCTTTTGTTGGAACATGGTGTTGGTAACACACAGATCCTGCTCCTCACACATATGTAACAGGAGCATACCATTGTTGTTACACTTTCCCACCCCATGCGTTCCGATTATATTCCATGTGTTAAAATCCCTACCCACTCGAGCATTATAGTCACCAAGCACGTGACTTTGTCTGCCTGAGGGATATTTCTTAAAACACCTTTCAAGGCATGGTAAAAGGACACTTTTTCTTCATCGACAGAATTCATAGTTGGAGCATACACACTCACCAGCGTTGCATATCTTCCTTTGTCCAGCGGAATTCTCATGGACATAAGACGTTCACTACTGGGAATTCTTCTAATTTATCCACAAGAACAGTCTTAACAGCAAATGTTACCCCAGCCTCTCTTCTGGTTCCTTCATCTCTTCCTTTCCAGAAGAATGTATATTCTCCACAAAATTCTGTAAGATGAGTATCTCCAACTAACCTCGTCTCAGATAAAGCTACGATGTCAAGATCGTAACGTCGAAGCTCCTTTTCAACAAGAGCGGTCCATCGTTCAGGACGTTCCAAGGAATCCCTGTCAAGCAGCGTCCGTACATTCCAGCAACCAAGACTAAATGCCTTGTTTGGTTATATTACAGTGGCACGATGACGAGCGGGCCCAGGCTGTGATAACCTGGGGCCCCTGCCCTTATTGCCAATTATCTCTTTTGTTCCAGAACCCTTATTATCTCTTTTATACTGTTATGGAACATCATTGAATTGGGAAAAAAAGCAATAATAATAGTAACAATAATAATAATAATAATAACACACTATTAATAATGATTTATTTATTGGCCACAAGGGCTGACATCAAGAAAAACATTACAGACGGTACAGGACGCTACGATGTGGGTTTTGTGCGTGTAAATATTTTTTATTATTTATATAAGAAAAGAAAAAAAAGACATGGAAACATATATATATATATAAACAATAAAAAGGAAAATTGAAACAATGAAAAATTCCCCAATAAGGGGGAAACCCCCGAGAGTTACTCGTGGCGAAAACCACACAAAAGACCACGGCCATCCTGACCACCAGGGCAAGCGCCCTCTCTCAATTTTTCCATTTCTCAAACTACAGGCGTATATTCAGAGTGGTTCCGTTCACTCGGACCATTCTCGCTACATTCACCCACCTTTCAACAAACTTGCTAGAAGGCAGCACTTGCCTCTCCACCCTGATTTTCCTCTTCAAGTGAAACTTGAAAAAGTTAATCAGGGATTTGCCGAAGAGGAAAGTATCTGTCTTTAACTCTTTCAACTTTGTCCACCACACAATCTCTTTCGCCATGGCCACCAGACAGATGAAAACCGCCTGCCCTTCCTCCTCGAAGGAAGACGGCAAGACCATCTGCACAATGGACTCAGTCGATAACCGGATCAGTCCTACACGCGGCAGCAACTGTTCGACATAGCTCCACAAGTCAGCAATGCTCAGGTACTGTACGAGTGCGTGCACGACGGTTTCGTCGCTCTGCGCGCATCACGGACAGGCTCGGCTGACAGTACTTCCGTGCCTGTTGAGCTTATCTCGAACCGGCAACGCTCCGCGGTAGCACTGCCAGGCCAGGGATTTTGGGAAGTTATCCATAGGTGCTGGGCTGAAAGTTCTCCGGAAGAGAGCAAACAACTGATCTTCTTTGACGCCCAGGATCTCTCCGAGAACGTCGTCGCTCTTCCCCTCCACTAGTCCTCTATAGAACGCCGAGGTGGATGTTCCACCGATACTGGTGCCCAGCTGGCAGAGGGAAGTGAGCGCCTGGAGACATTCCAGTTTCCAAGCGTTATCCCTCGGTCTTTTCCTGACCCAGGACTGCAGCTCCGTCAAGGAGACGAGCCGTGGGAAAATGTGCATGGCAAACGGCGAGCACACCTGTTCACCGTCACTGTGCGTGAAGAATATTTTTAAAGTGAGGAAAGACTGTGCACTGAGCCAATCCCACTCTCTGAGCGACAGTAGCTATAACTCGAAAAGAAGAAAAGATCAACATCATCGGTAACTACTGAGCCGCAGGTTTTATGTCAGAGTTAACACAGTTTCCTGAGATGCCTTCTCCTAGCAGAATGCCCTGACAAGGGCTAGGGGTCCTTCACTCCCAGTGGTTTAACTGCGCGATCGAGTATCCAGCCCGACTATTTCTATGTCCCCGCGCATAAAAAACTCACTTATTGACACTCATACGTACGACATACACACATGCACACATACATACGCGCGCACACACCAACACTCATGCATACAAACAAACACACACACACACACACACACACACACACACACACATATATATATATATATATATATATATATATATATATATATATTAAGATAAGCAGAACAAGCAAAATTCAACCAATTTTTTAAAATAAATTAAAAAATATAATTTAAATATTGACCTATCCTTTTCGCCCTGACCGATCGGTTTCTCTTTGTAAAACACCAGAAATCCAATGGTTTTCTAATGAAAATCAAAGTTCATCAGAGAAGCATTTTTCTTTCCTAGGGCTAAAGACCCAGGAACGATAAAATATATCGCCATCCGCCAGCTAGCACAGAAAAATGCTTCTCTGATGAACTTTGATTTTCCATTAGAAATCCATTGGATTTCTCGTGTTTTACAAAGCGAAACCGATCGGTCAGGGCGAAAAGGATAGGTAAATATTTAAATTATATTTTTTAATTTATTTTAAACAATTGGTTGAATTTTGCTTGTTCTGCTTATCTTAATATTATAGTTCTGGTATGTCAAATTAATACCATTGAACAACCTTGAATCATAGACAACCTATATATCCTTGGGTATATTAACTTCTATTATATATATAATATATATATATATATATATATATATATATATATATATATATATATATATATATAGATATATATATTACCGTTATTACTGATACAGGATTATGTCAACTGTTGACTTTCGAAAGAGTTCGTATAATTGAAGCCGTTTGTGTTACTGTTCAGTATTATTATGGTAGCCCGCCGAGGTTAACTTTGCCTTTTATCCTTACGGGGTCGATAAAATAATGTAGCAGTAATGTACTGGGTAATGCTGGCCTTGCGCCAAAAGTAGAAACATTTATTATGGTAGATTGGCAGTATCGGTAGAGGGTCGGACGCCATGCTTTGACGCATAGAGTTACGGCCCTTGCCATTCTGAGTTCAAATCTCGCCGAGGTTAACTTTGCCTTTCATCCTTACGGGGTCGATAAAACAAAGTACCAGTAATGCACTGGGTAATTGCTGGCCTTGTGCCAAAAGTAGAAACAATTATTATAATTGCTTTACAGCATAGAGCTATGGCCTTTCACGCTCCGAGCTCAAATTCCGCCGAGGTCAACCTTGCCTTTCATCCCCACTGAGTCAACAAAGAGAGCACCAGTAATGCGCTGGGACAATCGCTGGCTCCGTGCCAAAAGCAGGAAAATTATTATTATTAAAGTTGTTGTTTTCTTAAGGTCCGATCGTTGGTGATGGTGATGGTGGTGGTGGCGGCGGTTGATGGTGGTGGCAGTTGATGTTGTTGTTGTGTTGCGTGTGTGTGTTTTTTTACATTACATACATACAAACAAAGAAGATAAAAATAAAAATTGAGAGATAGAGAGGAACAGAGAAATAATCAAAACTGACATGGGGGAAATGAAACAAGCAAAAAATAGACGAAAGAAAACAAGTCTCCTAAGCCGAGTTTCCATCTTACATATATGCTGTTACCACGTCACTGAGGAAATAAGGGAAACCAGCCTTTCC
>OZ024742.1:39646701-39651701 GCA_964016885.1 Eledone cirrhosa | reverse complement strand
CTCTCTCTCTCTCACTCACCCTTTCTCTCGGTCTCTCTCTCTCTCTCTCTATATATATATATATATATATATATATATATATATATAGAGAGAGAGAGAGAGAGAGACAGTAAGATATATGTATATATATATATATATATCTTACTGTCTCTGAAAGAACCGCCGCGTTTTAAAGATGCTCTGACACGCTGTGTCAGAACGGCGCCCCTGTGACTCTATCAAGATTTAAAGGATCTTCTTTTTCTTCATCCCATATATATATATATACACAGTATACATATATATATATATATATATATATATATATATATATATATATATATATATATATATATAAGTTGGGTAAACAAACGGAAGAAATAAATGTTTTATTATTATATATAGAATTAGGCATGCATACATAAGCGCATACACACACACACACATACGCGCGCACGCACACACACACACACACATACGCGCGCACGCACACACACACACACACACACACACACACACACACACACACACACACACACACACACACACACAGATATTCGCATTCATGCAAGCGACGTAGTGTCTATCGTCTTTATAGCAACTACAGAGCGACACAACGTACACATTGAAAATGGGGGTTTTTCCTGGATATTGTCACGCTTGGGTAGAGGGCGAAACGCCATGACAGGAACCACAGTTCACTGCAAACCTGACATTGTACACATCACACGAAGCTTCATATCCTCATGTACACATACTTTTACAGCCAACCACACACCATCATATATATGTGTGAGTGTTTATATATATTTATATATATATTTATATATATATATATATATATATATATATATATATATATATATATATATATATATATATATGTGTGTGTATATATGTATATATTTATTTATATATATATATATGTATATATGTATTTATATATATATATATGTATATATGTATTTATATATATATATGTGTATATATGTATATATGTATATATAGGTATATATATATATATATATATATATACCTATATATCTATCTATATATATATATATATATATGTACACACACACTCATATATATATATATAGAGAGAGAGAGAGATATGAGTGTGTGTGTACACACGTACATCATACAATCACATATACACACACATATGCATGTCTAAGAACCACCCACTCTGTTATTTCTTTATGTTCTGTTTCGTTTCATCTCTGTTAATATCTAGCTGGCTAAGCTATTTGCTTATCCGATTTATTTCCTGTCTCTTACTATTATTATCATTATCAAAATGGCGGTGGATTGGCAGTATCGGTAGAGGGTCGGGCGCCATGCTTTGCAGCAAAGAGTTACGGCCCTTTATGGTCTGAGTTGAAATCCCGCCGAGGTTAACTTTGCCTTTCATCCTTACGGGGTCGATAAAATAAAGTACCAGTAATGCACTGGGATAATTGCTGGCCTTGTGCCAAAAGTAGAAACAATTATCATTATCAGAATGATTCCCGCTCATTACATTCTGAGGTCAAATCCCGCTGCCTTTCATTCTTTCGGGCTCGCTCGATAAAATAAAGTACCAGTAAAGTACTGAGGTCGGTATAATCGACTTTTCTCTCACCACAAATTGTTGGCCTAGTTCCTTGTACCATATTCCGGGCAGAAAGGTTGTAAAGAAAGGGAACTTGTGCAATTGTTCACTTTTAAATCTTAATGTTTTGCAAATTTCGAAAGTTCCAATTATCGCAGCCGTTTGTAGTTTATAACTTAAAGTGCTGCGTCTTTTCTCCATGAATCCCAGTTCAATCACACTTTGGTCCAGCGAATTCGTATATATTAGGTATCACCGGTAATAATTGGTATGAAGCTGAACGTTTATTTTGGGTCCACAAACAAGATCCGCAAACTCCTCATCAATGGGCTGTAGAAATCCTCCTTCGCAGGCATTTTTCTTACTTCGTTAACATCGAGTGACCCACTGACCTCTACAACAGAGCACGTTTCCAATCTGTGGTCCCGAACAACAATATTAGGTCGATTTTGTTTAAATTCTTTGGTAGTTTTTATGTTTAGGTTCCACCAATATTCCTTTAAACCATTGGTTCCCAACCAAGGGGCCATGGCCCACCAGTGGGCCATAGCAAGTTATTGGGCGAGCCACGGGAATTAACTAAAAACCACAAAATTTCATAGATAAAAAAGAAGAGTAGTTTCCTAACATATTTTTTTCTTTTTCTTGCTTCACATTTTTATATTCAACTTTTTATCAACTTTCTACCTTTTCTAATTATAATTTTACTTCACTTGATAATTATTTAAATCTGGATATAACAATTTATGTTTTAGTAAATAAACTTAGTAAAGAAACTTATTTTTATAACAGGATATATGTTATTTATTTTAGTAAATTTCTCATTGACAAAATTACTTTGACTATTTTGAAGTACTTTTCATTATTTATTTTAGTAAATTTATCATTTAAAACTGGATATAGAAAACAAATAATTACAGAAATCTCATTAATTTGTTCTTTGAAATTAAATAATATATTCTTATTTTAATGTTTTTTGTTGAAAAAGGGTTTATAATAAATTTAAAATGATTTGATTGAAATAAAAATACATGCCGAAATTATTTCTATGTAAAAAAATGATCTCAAATTTTTTTTTTGCTATATTATTAAGGTGGAATTTATTATAAAAGGTTGGGAACCGCTGCTTCAAACCATCACTCTCTCTCTCTCTCTCTCTCTCTCTCTATATATATATATATATATATATATATATATATATATATATATGTATAGGAAAATCTACTTCGTAGAATCAAGACGTATCTGAGGACCTTGCGATTTTCAGAGTCAGGTTCGATCATCACATCGATCGTGCCTCGAGCTGGTCCCCAGAGAAACGATTGTAATATGTCCAATAAATTCCATTCGTCGCAACACTGATTCTCTTTTTTTCTGTAATATATATATATATATATATATATATATATATATATATATATATATATATATATATATATATATATATATATATATATATATATATATATATATATATATATATATATATATATATATATATATAATATATGTACAGGGTGGGCCAAAAGTCACTTTCTATTTAAAATATTTCATAATTTTTTTATTATTAACATATATATATTTTCGGATTAAAGTTCAATAAACGCAAGATCCATTTATGGAAAAATACACCCTCCAAGGCCAATTAGTTTTGAGTTAATTTGTAATGTTTTATACATAAAAATAGGTAAGAAGTGACCTTTGGTCCACCCTATATATATGTATGTATATTATATATATATATATATATATATATATATATATATATATATATATATAATGTTTTATTAATAAAAATAGGTAAGAAGTGACCTTTGGTCCACCCTATATATATATGTATATATGTATGTCAACATGAATGGAGCTGTTTTTTTTTTTATCTAAAGACATTTTTTTCCAATTCCAACCCGCCCGTCTCCTCAATCTATTTCATTTCTCTTTCTTTCTTCTGATGAAGGACTAGCGTCCGAAACGTTAAGACCCTCTTCCTGCTATATCAAGCGTTAACCTAATATATACCTTCCATATATTGTACCGATTGTGTTGTTATTTCTGTTTACCTTTTACATATCTAATATATATTTGTGAAATGGGTGGTGGTTGAAATTCAGTTGTGCACGGTTGAATGGTAGTAGACGTGGTCGGATGGACATGGAAATTTACATACCTATGTAAAAAGTGCCAAGGAAGCAAATAGAGGAAATTTCAAATCTCTAACTTGAAAAATGTGGCCCCCGGGGCCCCAAAACGGTCTATTTACTATCGCGTTCGGTGAGTTATTTCCCCCTGTTCTAATATACTTTCAACATTCATTGTCTTATTTACAATTTCATACAAATTTTTAAACTCATACATTTCTTTCGCTGCGTTCTTTCGCAGCGTTCTTTCGCAGCGTTCTTTCGCTGTTAACATACAGTACCGTTTTATGAAATCAATTCTGCAGTACCATTTTACGAAATGCCAAATCGAAAACGGTCACTGTTTTCCATCAAAAGAAATAAAACCCTTAAATTGCGAAGAAGGGAGTCATGTTCTCAAGTACGTTTTTTCCGATATCATTTTCATTTTATTTCTAATACATGTTAACCACCACTAACAGTAAGTAGTATTTTTCAAAGTCAAATGAAAAGTTTAAAGTTTTTATTTTCAATTACAGTTGCTCTATATTAAATTTAAATACTTCTATAACGATCATACAGTACCGTTTTATGTACTTAATGAATGGGATCTATAAGCCCTTTGGTTGCCGAGTTAATTAATTCAGTTTTTTTTTAAATATTCATTGTCTTATTTAAAATAACATATCAAAGACGACGTTATTTCGCTGTTAATAAAATGTTGCCTTCTAGAGTACGTTTCATTTTCATTTTTCAATTACAGTTGCTCTATATTAAATTTAAATACTTCTATAACAATCATACAGTACCGTTCTTTGAAATCGATTCTGCAGTAGAATTTTACGAAATGCCAAACCGAAAAAGGTCACTGTTTTCTAACAAAAGAAATAAACCCCTACATTGCGAACCCCCTGTTCTAATACTGGGGTTATTTATTTCCCTCTCTTCTAATAAACGTCTAATATATAGAGGCCCCTTTTGCTGACCAGAGGAATCAAAGTGTAAACTATCATACAAACCTTCATAATATGCATTTTTAAACTTGCATATAATCGACATTGCTATTTCGCTGTTAATAAACAACGCCTTTCACGTCGCCCCACTTATCATTGTACGCCGTCCAGCCCCAAGTGCATATTTCAATTTTTTTTCCTGAAACTGCTTCTTTATAATAAACTTTCAATAATATTTTTCAAATTATTAACTTAATAAAAAGTGGCCCCGGGTGCAACCGGGCTCAGCTGCTAATATATATATTGTTTTAGTATATGTTGGTTGTTTACCGACACCTCAGTGTGCAGAATGGAGCA
>OZ024742.1:39536701-39636701 GCA_964016885.1 Eledone cirrhosa | reverse complement strand
AACAAAAACTGACAAAAAATAAACAAGCTCTTTGTGTTGTTTTCATACAGCCTACTTCTGATATTCCCCTGTGTGTGACCCGCGAGGGGTAAGTAAATGTTTAACGAAACAGTTAGAAAATTTCTGTTAAAATAGATAACTAACATACGTAATCAGAAATAAGCGAATTCGGGAACATGGTCTTTGGCAAAAATATTGATAAGGAATTTTTTTAAAGCCTAAACAAAGTCCAATCATTGCACTGGAGAGACATATTGATTAAATCGATTTTGTATTTTATTCATATTTATTTTATTCGCCGGAATCACACTCACGATTTTACATCAACTCAACATCCCAACCATTTGTCTTACTCTAATTAATTAGGGCTGTTCGCATTCTGAATTCAAATCTTGATTGATAACTATTCGATTCGATAATTCGACGGTGGCTCAACCCACAAATGTGTGCCTTCCAGTTTATTTCAGAAACCATTCTTTCTGCTAACAGAAATCGCCAACAAAATTTGACACCTGCTTTATGTCAGGTTTTAGTTTAAGGGAATTTTAGAACTGCTCATATCTTTAATCAGGTGACTAGTGTTTGATATTCCCTGAGTCTGAAAAGCATTTAAAACTGCTATTTTCTTTACATTTCATGGCGTCTTAAGTCTTTTAACCGTCATTTGTCATGTAAGTGAAAGTATTGGCACAGAACGTAGATTTACTGCACAACGTAACATTTAGAACTACACAAACAGGGGCCAACTGCGTCTTAAATCACTAGCTTTTTTGTATTGCATGGAATAGACAACTATTCTCCAAAGCAGAGTCTGGTCAATTATTTCAGTCCATCGTCATCTCGTTCAGGAAGTCCAGTCGTCTGGGATCAGACTTCACCATTTCTTTCTATGTCTTCCGTCTGTTCATTTTTTTTTTTTTTTTTTTTTTACAGGACATCTCTTTACTCAACTGTCATCCTTCACACGCATCATATGTCCTCGCCGACGTATTATTCTCTCTTTTGCTCACTATAGGTGAGTTAAAGGCTGTCTGAAGCCAGGAGATGCATCACATCGGAGCTTATCCCGGTTTAATTGGTGTTAACCGACTGAAAATACAAGTCACCATCCCGGACAAGAGGCCAGTCCATCGCAGCTGCCACCGGAACTCATTTTCAACTGAGTTGACTGGAGCAACATGAAATAAAATATTTTGCTCAAAAACAACGCACCACACAGTGCAGAAATCGAATCCCTGACATTACAATCGTAATCACAACTTAACCACAAGGCCGCCTTCGATTCTAATTATACCTTGTTTTGTTTTATTCCTCCCCTCATCTGTATTCCGTTGTTCATGTACACTAACATTACTCATCCAGCGGAGCATACTCACTCACCTCATTTTCTTTTCAGTTTTCTTACATTCGCCATACATACTTAAGTATTCATTTTCTCGGCGCCATCACGCCAGGGAGCTACAGTACGTTCACACAATATTTGATGAGAAAATTACAACTGCGTTGATGACGTCATTCTCTCACCTGGGTGATTTCTCAGGTTACCCCATGCGAAAAATGACAGTCATTATTCTTCTTGTGTCCGTCCTAGATAAAATTAGAGGCAATTACATAGCAGGTGTATATTTAAGGATATACAATGACGTGGAGCCATATTAGATCGGTTATCAGCCATCAATGTCTCAAGAGTCAATGGGTGTTTGTTTGTTTGTTTTCCCATTGTTATCATGAAACTCAAGACTGTTTTACAACAGGAGATGGAAATTTCGATTTAAGTTATTTTAAATTTATTTGTTTATTTATTTGTTTATATATTTTTCAATTTTTATTTTTCATTTCTAAAGTAAAATCACTGAGATGCTTTCATGAAACGAAAAAAAAAAATATAATAATTAAAGACATACAAATCATCGAACTCGAATTTCTAATCGAAATCACAATTCGATTTTTAGAGAAAGCTGAAAATGTTATATTGGTTTGTCCATTAAAATTACGGCAATTGTTGTTACTGTGGTTGTTAAATCCGTAAGGATACGTTGGATAATGTTGTCGGTACTATTTTAACGTGAAATCTACAGTAATATCCTTAGTTAGACCGTATAATGTTGTCGGTACTATTTTAACGTGAATCTACAGTAATATCTTTAGTTAGACCGTATAATGTTGTCGGTACTATTTTAACGTGAAATCTACAGTAATATCCTTAGTTAGACCGTATAATGTTGTCGGTACTATTTTAACGTGAAATCTACAGTAATATCTTTAGTTAGACCGTATAATGTTGTCGGTACTATTTTAACGTGAAATCTACAGTAATATCTTTAGTTAGACCGTATAATGTTGTCGGTACTATTTTAACGTGAAATCTACTGTAATATCTTTAGTTAGACCCTATAATGTTGTCGGTACTATTTTAACGTGGAATCTACTGTAATATCTTTAGTTAGACCGTATAATGTTGTCGGTACTATTTTAACGTGAAATCTACAGTAATATCCTTAGTTAGACCGTATAATGTTGTCGGTACTATTTTAACGTGAAATCTACAGTAATATCTTTAGTTAGACCGTATAATGTCGTCGGTACTATTTTAACGTGAAATCTACAGTAATATCCTTAGTTAGACCGTATAATGTTGTCGGTACTATTTTAACGTAAAATCTACAGTAATATCCTTAGTTAGACCGTATAATGTTGTCGGTACTATTTTAACGTAAAATCTACAGTAATATCCTTAGTTAGACCGTATAATGTTGTCGGTACTATTTTAACGTGAAATCTACAGTAATATCTTTAGTTAGACCGTATAATGTTGTCGGTACTATTTTAACGTGAAATCTACAGTAATATCCTTAGTTAGACCGTATAATGTTGTCGGTACTATTTTAACGTGAAATCTACAGTAATATCTTTAGTTAGACCGTATAATGTTGTCGGTACTATTTTAACGTGAAATCTACAGTAATATCCTTAGTTAGACCGTATAATGTTGTCGGTACTATTTTAACGTAAAATCTACAGTAAATATCCTTAGTTAGACCGTATAATGTTGTCGGTACTATTTTAACGTGAAATCTACAGTAATATCCTTAGTTAGACCGTATAATGTTGTCGGTACTATTTTAACGTAAAATCTACAGTAATATCCTTAGTTAGACCGTATAATGTTGTCGGTACTATTTTAACGTGAAATCTACAGTAATATCTTTAGTTAGACCGTATAATGTTGTCGGTACTATTTTAACGTGAAATCTACAGTAATATCCTTAGTTAGACCGTATAATGTTGTCGGTACTATTTTAACGTAAAATCTACAGTATTATCCTTAGTTAGACCGTATAATGTTGTCGGTACTATTTTAACCTGAAATCTACAGTAATATCCTTAGTTAGACCGTATAATGTTGTCGGTACTATTTTAACGTGAAATCTACAGTAATATCCTTAGTTAGACCGTATAATGTTGTCGGTACTATTTTAACGTGAAATCTACAGTAATATCCTTAGTTAGACCGTATAATGTTGTCGGTACTATTTTAACGTGAAATCTACAGTAATATCCTTAGTTAGACTGTATAATGTTGTCGGTACTATTTTAACGTGAAATCTACAGTAATATCCTTAGTTAGACCGTATAATGTTTTCGGTACTATTTTAACGTGAAATCTACAGTAATATCCTTAGTTAGACCGTATAATGTTGTCGGTACTATTTTAACGTGAATCTACAGTAATATCTTTAGTTAGACCGTATAATGTTGTCGGTACTATTTTAACGTGAATCTACAGTAATATCCTTAGTTAGACCGTATAATCTTGTCGGTACTATTTTAACGTGAAATCTACAGTAATATCCTTAGTTAGACCGTATAATGTTGTCGGTACTATTTTAACGTGAAATCTACAGTAATATCCTTAGTTAGACCGTATAATGTTGTCGGTACTATTTTAACGTGAAATCTACAGTAATATCCTTAGTTAGACCGTATAATGTTGTCGGTACTATTTTAACGTGAAATCTACAGTAATATCCTTAGTTAGACCGTATAATGTTGTCGGTACTATTTTAACGTAAAATCTACAGTAATATCCTTAATTAGACCGTATAATGTTGTCGGTACTATTTTAACGTGAAATCTACAGTAATATCTTTAGTTAGACCGTATAATGTTGTCAGTACTATTTTAACGTGAAATCTACAGTAATATCTTTAGTTAGACCGTATAATGTTGTCAGTACTATTTTAACGTGAAATCTACAGTAATATCCTTAGTTAGACCGTATAATGTTGTCGGTACTATTTTAACGTAAAATCTACAGTAATATCCTTAGTTAGACCGTATAATGTTGTCGGTACTATTTTAACGTGAAATCTACAGTAATATCCTTAGTTAGACCGTATAATGTTGTCGGTACTATTTTAACGTGAAATCTACAGTAATATCCTTAGTTAGACCGTATAATGTTGTCGGTACTATTTTAACGTGAATCTACAGTAATATCTTTAGTTAGACCGTATAATGTTGTCGGTACTATTTTAACGTGAATCTACAGTAATATCCTTAGTTAGACCGTATAATGTTGTCGGTACTATTTTAACGTGAAATCTACAGTAATATCCTTAGTTAGACCGTATAATGTTGTCGGTACTATTTTAACGTGAAATCTACAGTAATATCCTTAGTTAGACCGTATAATGTTGTCGGTACTATTTTAACGTGAATCTACAGTAATATCTTTAGTTAGACCGTATAATGTTGTCGGTACTATTTTAACGTGAATCTACAGTAATATCCTTAGTTAGACCGTATAATGTTGTCGGTACTATTTTAACGTGAAATCTACAGTAATATCCTTAGTTAGACCGTATAATGTTGTCGGTACTATTTTAACGTGAATCTACAGTAATATCTTTAGTTAGACCGTATAATGTTGTCGGTACTATTTTAACGTGAAATCTACAGTAATATCCTTAGTTAGACCGTATAATGTTGTCGGTACTATTTTAACGTGAAATCTACAGTAATATCTTTAGTTAGACCGTATATTGTTGTCGGTACTATTTTAACGTGAAATCTACAGTAATATCCTTAGTTAGACCGTATAATGTTGTCGGTACTATTTTAACGTAAAATCTACAGTAATATCCTTAGTTAGACCGTATAATGTTGTCGGTACTATTTTAACGTGAAATCTACAGTAATATCTTTAGTTAGACCGTATAATGTTGTCGGTACTATTTTAACGTAAAATCTACAGTAATATCCTTAGTTAGACCGTATAATGTTGTCGGTACTATTTTAACGTGAAATCTACAGTAATATCTTTAGTTAGACCGTATAATGTTGTCGGTACTATTTTAACGTGAAATCTACAGTAATATCCTTAGTTAGACCGTATAATGTTGTCGGTACTATTTTAACGTGAAATCTACAGTAATATCTTTAGTTAGACCGTATAATGTTGTCGGTACTATTTTAACGTGAAATCTACAGTAATATCCTTAGTTAGACCGTATAATGTTGTCGGTACTATTTTAACGTAAAATCTACAGTAATATCCTTAGTTAGACCGTATAATGTTGTCGGTACTATTTTAACGTGAAATCTACAGTAATATCTTTAGTTAGACCGTATAATGTTGTCGGTACTATTTTAACGTGAAATCTACAGTAATATCCTTAGTTAGACCGTATAATGTTGTCGGTACTATTTTAACGTGAAATCTACAGTAATATCTTTAGTTAGACCGTATAATGTTGTCGGTACTATTTTAACGTGAAATCTACAGTAATATCCTTAGTTAGACCGTATAATGTTGTCGGTACTATTTTAACGTAAAATCTACAGTAATATCCTTAGTTAGACCGTATAATGTTGTCGGTACTATTTTAACGTGAAATCTACAGTAATATCCTTAGTTAGACCGTATAATGTTGTCGGTACTATTTTAACGTGAAATCTACAGTAATATCCTTAGTTAGACCGTATAATGTTGTCGGTACTATTTTAACGTAACATCTACAGTAATATCCTTAGTTAGACCGTATAATGTTGTCGGTACTATTTTAACGTGAAATCTACAGTAATATCCTTAGTTAGACCGTATAATGTTGTCGGTACTATTTTAACGTGAAATCTACAGTAATATCCTTAGTTAGACCGTATAATGTTGTCGGTACTATTTTAACGTGAAATCTACAGTAATATCCTTAGTTAGACCGTATAATGTTGTCGGTACTATTTTAACGTGAATCTACAGTACTATCTTTAGTTAGACCGTATAATGTTGTCGGTACTATTTTAACGTGAATCTACAGTAATATCCTTAGTTAGACCGTATAATGTTGTCGGTACTATTTTAACGTGAAATCTACAGTAATATCCTTAGTTAGACCGTATAATGTTGTCGGTACTATTTTAACGTGAAATCTACAGTAATATCCTTAGTTAGACCGTATAATGTTGTCGGTACTATTTTAACGTGAATCTACAGTAATATCCTTAGTTAGACCGTATAATGTTGTCGGTACTATTTTAACGTGAAATCTACAGTAATATCTTTAGTTAGACCGTATAATGTTGTCGGTACTATTTTAACGTGAAATCTACAGTAATATCCTTAGTTAGACCGTATAATGTTGTCGGTACTATTTTAACGTGAATCTACAGTAATATCCTTAGTTAGATCGTATAATGATCTGGTGGTTAGGATTAGAGCTAGTTTTTTTGTAGACTGTGTGTTGAATTGCAAATGGCCATGCAACCCGCATACTAAAGTGTAAATGACCAGGGAGACTGCATACTTAAATGGCACCATGTAGCCATAGTCACACATACTTGAAATATATATAGACAAATGGAACGCCTTTAATCTGGGATCATGACTGACTTGGTGCTAAACAACCGCAACAATCTTTATGTTAATATGTGATGAGCTCACGATCGTAAGATTTTGAGTTCCGTTTTCAGAACGAGTGATACGCTGTGTTCTTGAACAAAACACTCTATTTATTTGTTTCAATCCGCTCAGCTGGAGAAAATGAGTTGCGACAACACTGGTACCAAGCTCTATCGGCCCTTCTCTTTCCATTGAACAAAATTGGTGCTGTGGAGAGGGAAACCTTGCATGTACGGGTACTGCTGGTCTTCCATAAAACATCTTGTCCAATGTTGTGCGTCAGAAAGGCAAACCTTGTAGTCACCCATTAATGAGTGAACACAGCCAAAGGCGAGTCGTGATCGAAGGGGGGAGGGTGTCATATTTTAAGTAAATATGGATAGAATGCAAGCACACAGGAATGGAAATGGAAGCCCTCTGGTCAACGTGAGTCTACGACAAATGGTTTGTTTATGGTTAAGGTTTTCCCTTATATACTTATATATATATACACGTGCAGTCAATCATAACAGCAATAATGTTGAACGTATTTAATTTTGGGAGTACAATGAACAATCACACAAACTGGGAAATTTGCATTTTGGTAAATTAATGGTTTGCATAAGAGAAACCTTATAGTTTATGTTGATTACAGACATGTGGGAATGATTAAAGATAAGAAGGATATTCTAATAATTTATTTTTAGGATATACCCTCGCAGACCTGTCAACTTTCCCCGTAGTACGGGGTGATCACCCACCCACTTTGGGGTGATTTCCCCGTCGTACGGGGTGATCACCCACCCACTTTTGGGGTGGGTCAGAGATGTCTTATGTAAAATCTCCCGATTTTGCGTCATTTCTCCCCGTTTGGGGCACTTTTTTCATGGAACTCCCCGTTTAAATGTTTAGAGGTTGGCAGGTCTGACTTTCTGGTCACAAATAATAGGGGGAGGGGCTGGAATAAACGGTGGGGTTGGAAAATCGGTAATTGTATAGTGTACGTTCGTAAATGGGATTTCTTGTAATGTTCTTTTTTTGTCATATATAATGATTTTTTAACGTAAAATAAATAAATTGTTGGATTCGCCAGCTGCTGTATCGATATGAATCACTTACAATAAACTTTCGCCGGAGTTAGATTAGCAAAATTTAATAAGCGGGGGCGGGTCTGTGTGGGGTTGTTGTGTGAAAAAAATCTGAAAAATTAATAAACGGCGAGTGGGGGACGATTATTCAAGACCTGAGAGTAATTACTTAAATAATCAACTTATATGTACAGGGGCGGTGGAGGGGCGGTGGGACCATTTTTGAATTGGGAGAGGAGCAAATTTGGTCGATTTAGTTGTAGTGATTAGTTGAACTGTTATCAAATATCAACCAGGATATGAAATACTTCGATATGCGATAAACATAACATCTACATAAATTGTAGCGGTGCATATACAAATAGATGTGTGTTTTGGTAGTTTAGGGAGAAAAATATAATTATGGGGGGGGGGGGGGGGTTCTCACACCCCCCACAACCCCTGATATATAAATGACATATACTATATATGTCATATAGAATTATATGCATTAGTAACTGTGAAGAAATAACTATTTACGGAGACAAATTAGAGTTTGAAACCAGGATTTTGTAATTAGAAAGCAAATTTCTTATTGTAGCAACAAGACTGCATTGGGTGTATGTGGCTATACTAATGTCAGTCAGAGATGTGTAGGGTGTTCCCCAAAAATGTATACACACTTCAACAGTATTCTAATAAATATTGCCTGTACAAGTAATCAAAGTATGTATACATTACTGGGGACACCCTGTATTTAAATAAATATACAAACACACATGGCGTATTATTATGGTTGATTTTATGTTTTGTCTAACTATAGTGGGACGGGTTATTTTCTTATTTTATATCACTGTTTATTTCACTGGATTTCCCTGTTCAGATAAGAGTAGTGAGCGAAACTAGATTCAGCGTGACAGAGCGTGTGACATGACTGGCCCTTTGAATTACAGGTATAGCTCATCCTACGGGCTTCCATATAGTTTCCGTCTACCCAATTTCATTCATAGAGCATGGGTGGACCTGAAGCTATGGTAAATGACACTTACCACGCAATGGAATCGAACCCGAGACCTAATGATTGCGAAGAAAACCTCTTAAGTGTTCAGAAAAGTTACGACCACGAACACATGCACACAAACAAATACAATCACATTCATACATTAGCAGTGGCACTCCGTCGGTAACTACGACGAGTGTTCCAGTTGCAATCAATGGAACTTAACGTTAACGCTGAGCATTCCACGGACACGCATGCCCTTAACATAGTTCTCAGGGAGATTCAGCGTGACACAGAATGTGACGAGAATGACCATTCGAATTACAGGTACAACACATTTTTGCCAGCTGAGTAAACTGGAACAACGTGAAATAAAGTGTCTTGCTGAAGGACAAAACGAGCGAGTGTGAATGGAACTCACAGCCATGCGATTGTTGGCTAAATACCATCACCACAAAGCCACACTTCATACATAGAAACGCACATACATACAACACAGTTAATATACACACACACATACATACAACACAGTTAATATACAAACATATACATACATACAACACAGTTAATATACAAACATATACATACATACAACACAGTTAATATACAAACACACATACATACAACACAGTTAATATACAAACACACATACATACAACACAGTTAATATACAAACATACATACATACAACACAGTTAATATACAAACACACATACATACAACACAGTTAATATACAAACACACATACATACAACACAGTTAATATACAAACACACAAACATACAACACAGTTAATATACAAACACACATACATACAACACAGTTAATATACAAACAGACATACATACAACACAGTTAATATACAAACACACATACATACAACACAGTTAATATACAAACACACATACATACAACACGGTTAATATACAAACACACATACATACAACACAGTTAATATACACACACACATACATACAACACAGTTAATATACAAACACACACACATACAACACAGTTAATATACAAACACACATACATACAACACAGTTAATATACAAACACACATACATACAACACAGTTAATATACAAACACACATACATACAACACAGTTAATATACAAACACACATACATACAACACAGTTAATATACAAACATATACATGCAACACAGTTAATATACAAACACACATACATACAACACAGTTAATGTACACACATACATACATACAACACAGTTAATATACAAACACACATACATACAACACAGTTAATATACAAACACACATACATACAACATAGTTAATATACAAACATATACATACATACAGCACAGTTAATATACAAACATATACATACATACAACAAAGTTAATATACAAACATATACATACATACGACACAGTTAATATACAAACACACATACATACAACACAGTTAATATAGAAACACACATACATACAACACAGTTAATATACAAACACACATACATACAACACAGTTAATATACAAACATATATACATACAACACAGTTAATATACAAACACACATACATACAACACAGTAAATATACAAACACACATACATACAACACAGTTAATATACAAACACACATACATACAACACAGTTAATATACAAACACACATACATACAACACAGTTAATATACAAACATATATACATACAACACAGTTAATATACAAACACACATACATACAACACAGTTAATATACAAACACACATACATACGACACAGTTAATATACAAACATATATACATACAACACAGTTAATATACAAACATATACATACATACAGCACAATTAATATACAAACATATACATACATACGACACAGTTAATATACAAACACACATACATACAACACAGTTAATATACAAACACACATACATACAACACAGTTAATATACAAACACACATACATACAACACAGTTAATATACAAACACACATGCATACAACACAGTTAATATACAAACACACATACATACAACACAGTTAATATACAAACACACATACATACAACACAGTTAATATACAAACATATACATACATACGACACAGTTAATATACAAACATATATACATACGACACAGTTAATATACAAACACACATACATACAACACAGTTAATATACAAACACACATACATACAACACAGTTAATATACAAACACACATACATACAACACAGTTAATATACAAACACACATACATACAACACAGTTAATATACAAACATATACATACATACGACACAGTTAATATACAAACATATATACATACAACACAGTTAATATACAAACATATACATACATACAGCACAGTTAATATACAAACATATACATACATACAACACAGTTAATATACAAACACACATACATACAACACAGTTAATATACAAACACACATACATACAACACAGTTAATATACAAACATATATACATACAACACAGTTAATATACAAACACACATACATACAACATAGTTAATATACAAACATATACATACATACAGCACAGTTAATATACAAACATATACATACATACAACACAGTTAATATACAAATATATACATACATACAACAAAGTTAATATACAAACATATACATACATACGACACAGTTAATATACAAACACACATACATACAACACAGTTAATATAGAAACACACATACATACAACACAGTTAATATACAAACACACATACATACAACACAGTTAATATACAAACATATATACATACAACACAGTTAATATACAAACACACATACATACGACACAGTTAATATACAAACACACATACATACAACACAGTTAATATACAAACACACATACATACAACACAGTTAATATACAAACACACATACATACAACGCAGTTAATATACAAACATATATACATACAACACAGTTAATATACAAACACACATACATACAACACAGTTAATATACAAACACAAATACATACAACACATTTAATATAGAAACACACATACATACAACACAGTTAATATAGAAACACACATACATACGACACAGTTAATATACAAACATATATACATACAACACAGTTAATATACAAACATATACATACATACAGCACAGTTAATATACAAACATATACATACATACGACACAGTTAATATACAAACACACATACATACGATACAGTTAATATACACACATACATACATACATACATACAACACAGTTAATATACAAACACACGTACATACAACACAGTTAATATACAAACACACATACATACAACACAGTTAATATACAAACACACATACATACAACACAGTTAATATACAAACACACATACATACAACACAGTTAATATACAAACACACATACATACAACACAGTTAATATACAAACATATACATACATACGACACAGTTAATATACAAACATATATACATACAACACAGTTAATATACAAACACACATACATACAACACAGTTAATATACAAACACACATACATACAACACAGTTAATATACAAACACACATACATACAACACAGTTAATATACAAACATATACATACATACGACACAGTTAATATACAAACATATATACATACAACACAGTTAATATACAAACATATACATACATACAGCACAGTTAATATACAAACATATACATACATACGACACAGTTAATATACAAACACACATACATAAACACAGTTAATATACAAACATATACATACATACAACACAGTTAATATACAAACACACATACATACAACACAGTTAATATACAAACACACATACATACAACACAGTTAATATACAAACACACATACATACAACACAGTTAATATACAAACACACATACATACAACATAGTTAATATACAAACATATACATACATACAGCACAGTTAATATACAAACATATACATACATACAACACAGTTAATATACAAATATATACATACATACAACAAAGTTAATATACAAACATATACATACATACGACACAGTTAATATACAAACACACATACATACAACACAGTTAATATACAAACACACATATATACAACACAGTTAATATACAAACATATATACATACAACACAGTTAATATACAAACACACATACATACAACACAGTTAATATACAAACACACATACATACAACACAGTTAATATACAAACACACATACATACAACACAGTTAATATACAAACACACATACATACAACACAGTTAATATACAAACATATATACATACAACACAGTTAATATAAAAACACACATACATACAACACAGTTAATATACAAACACACATACATACGACACAGTTAATATACCAACATATATACATACAACAAAGTTAATATACAAACATATACATACATACAGCACAGTTAATATACAAACATATACATACATACGACACAGTTAATATACAAACACACATACATACAACACAGTTAATATACAAACACACATACATACAACACAGTTAATATACAAACACACATACATACAACACAGTTAATATACAAACACACATACATACAACACAGTTAATATACAAACACACATACATACAACACAGTTAATATACAAACACACATACATACAACAAAGTTAATATACAAACATATACATACATACGACACAGTTAATATACAAACATATATACATACAACACAGTTAATATACGAACACACATACATACAACACAGTTAATATTCAAACACACATACATACAACACAGTTAATATACAAACACACATACATACAACACAGTTAATATACAAACACACATACATACAACACAGTTAATATACAAACACACATACATACAACACAGTTAATATACAAACACACATACATACAACACAGATAATATACAAACACACACACATACAACACAGTTAATATACAAACACACATACATACAACACAATTAATATACACACACACATACATACAACACAGTTAATATACAAACACACATACATACAACACAGTTAATATACAAACACACATACATACAACACAGTTAATATACAAACACACATACATACAACACAGTTAATATACAAACACACATACATACAACACAGTTAATATACAAACATATACATGCAACACAGTTAATATACAAACATATACATACATACAACACATTTAATATACAAACACACATACATACAACACAGTTAGTGTACACACATACATACATACAACACAGTTAATATACACACACACATACATACAACACAGTTAATATACAAACACACATACATACAACATAGTTAATATACAAACATATACATACATACAGCACAGTTAATATACAAACATATACATACATACAACACAGTTAATATACAAACACACATACATACGACACAGTTAATATACAAACACACATACATACAACACAGTTAATATACAAACACACACACATACAACACAGTTAATATACAAACACACATACATACAACACAGTTAATATACAAACACACATACATACAACACAGTTAATATACAAACACACATACATACAACACATTTAATATACAAACACACATACATACAACACAGTTAATATACAAACACACATACATACAACACAGTTAATATACAAACATATACAAACATTCGACACAGTTAATATACAAACATATATACATACAACACAGTTAATATACAAACACACATACATACAACACAGTTAATATACAAACACACATACATACAACTCAGTTAATATACAAACACACATACATACAACTCAGTTAATATACAAACACACATACATACAACACAGTTAATATACAAACACACATACATACAACACAGTTAATATACAAACACACATACATACAACACAGATAATATACAAACACACACACATACAACACAGTTAATATACAAACACACATACATACAACACAGTTAATATACAGACATATACATACATACAACACAGTTAATATACAAACATATATACATACAACACAGTTAATATAGAAACACACATACATACATACAACACAGTTAATATAGAAACATATACATACATACATACAACACAGTTAATATACAAACACACATACATACAACACAGTTAATACACAAACATATACATACATACAACAGAGTTAATATACAAACACACATACATACAACACAGTTAATATACAAACACACATACATACAACACAGTTAATATACACACACACATACATACAACACAGTTAATATAGAAACACACATACATACAACACAGTTAATACACAAACATATACATACATACAACACAGTTAATATACAAATATATACATACATACAACAAAGTTAATATACAAACATATACATACATACGACACAGTTAATATACAAACACACATACATACAACACAGTTAATATACAAACACACATACATACAACACAGTTAATATACAAACATATATACATACAACACAGTTAATATACAAACACACATACATACAACACAGTTAATATACAAACACACATACATACAACACAGTTAATATACAAACACACATACATACAACACAGTTAATATACAAACACACATACATACAACACAGTTAATATACAAACATATATACATACAACACAGTTAATATAAAAACACACATACATACAACACAGTTAATATACAAACACACATACATACGACACAGTTAATATACCAACATATATACATACAACAAAGTTAATATACAAACATATACATACATACAGCACAGTTAATATACAAACATATACATACATACGACACAGTTAATATACAAACACACATACATACAACACAGTTAATATACAAACACACATACATACAACACAGTTAATATACAAACACACATACATACAACACAGTTAATATACAAACACACATACATAAAACACAGTTAATATACAAACACACATACATACAACACATTTAATATACAAACACACATACATACAACACAGTTAATATACAAACGTATACATACATACGACACAGTTAATATACAAACATATATACATACAACACAGTTAATATACGAACACACATACATACAACACAGTTAATATACAAACACACATACATACAACACAGTTAATATACAAACACACATACATACAACACAGTTAATATACAAACACACATACATACAACACAGTTAATATACAAACACACATACATACAACACAGTTAATATACAAACACACATACATACAACACAGATAATATACAAACACACACACATACAACACAGTTAATATACAAACACACATACATACAACACAGTTAATATACAAACATATACATACATACAACACAGTTAATATACAAACATATACATACATACAACACAGTTTATATACAAACACACATACATACAACACAATTAATATACACACACACATACATACAACACAGTTAATATACAAACACACATACATACAACACAGTTAATATACAAACACACATACATACAACACAGTTAATATACAAACACACATACATACAACACAGTTAATATACAAACACACATACATACAACAAAGTTAATATACAAACATATACATGCAACACAGTTAATATACAAACATATACATACATACAACACATTTAATATACAAACACACATACATACAACACAGTTAATATACAAACATATACATACATACAACACAGTTAATATACAAACACACATACATACAACACAGTTAATATACAAACACACATACATACAACACAGTTAATATACAAACACACATACATACAACACAGTTAATATACAAACACACATACATACAACATAGTTAATATACAAACATATACATACATACAGCACAGTTAATATGCAAACATATACATACATACAAAACAGTTAATATACAAATATATACATACATACAACAAAGTTAATATACAAACATATACATACATACGACACAGTTAATATACAAACACACATACATACAACACAGTTAATATACAAACACACATACATACAACACAGTTAATATACAAACATATATACATACAACACAGTTAATATACAAACACACATACATACAACACAGTTAATATACAAACACACATACATACAACACAGTTAATATACAAACACACATACATACAACACAGTTAATATACAAACACACATACATACAACACAGTTAATATACAAACATATATACATACAACACAGTTAATATAAAAACACACATACATACAACACAGTTAATATACAAACACACATACATACGACACAGTTAATATACCAACATATATACATACAACAAAGTTAATATACAAACATATACATACATACAGCACAGTTAATATACAAACATATACATACATACGACACAGTTAATATACAAACACACATACATACAGCACAGTTAATATACAAACACACATACATACAACACAGTTAATATACAAACACACATACATACAACACAGTTAATATACAAACACACATACATACAACACAGTTAATATACAAACACACATACATACAACACAGTAAATATACAAACACACATACATACAACACAGTTAATATACAAACATATACATACATACGACACAGTTAATATACAAACATATATACATACAACACAGTTAATATACGAACACACATACATACAACACAGTTAATATACAAACACACATACATACAACACAGTTAATATACAAACACACATACATACAACACAGTTAATATACAAACACACATACATACAACACAGTTAATATACAAACACACATACATACAACACAGTTAATATACAAACACACATACATACAACACAGATAATATACAAACACACACACATACAACACAGTTAATATACAAACACACATACATACAACACAGTTAATATACAAACATATACATACATACAACACAGTTAATATACAAACATATACATACATACAACACATTTAATATACAAACACACATACATACAACACAGTTAGTGTACACACATACATACATACAACACAGTTAATATACAAACACACATACATACAACACAGTTAATATACAAACACACATACATACAACATAGTTAATATACAAACATATACATACATACAGCACAGTTAATATACAAACATATACATACATACAACACAGTTAATATACAAATATATACATACATACAACAAAGTTAATATACAAACATATACATACATACGACACAGTTAATATACAAACACACATACATACAACACAGTTAATATACAAACACACATACATACAACACAATTAATATACAAACACACATACATACAACACAGTTAATATACAAACACACATACATACAACACAGTTAATATACAAACACACATACATACAACACATTTAATATACAAACACACATACATACAACACAGTTAATATACAAACACACATACATACAACACAGTTAATATACAAACATATACAAACATACGACACAGTTAATATACAAACATATATACATACAACACAGTTAATATACAAACACACATACATACAACACAGTTAATATACAAACACACATACATACAACTCAGTTAATATACAAACACACATACATACAACTCAGTTAATATACAAACACACATACATACAACACAGTTAATATACACACACACATACATACAACACAGTTAATATACAAACATATACATACATACAACACAGTTAATATACAAACATATATACATACAACACAGTTAATATAGAAACACACATACATACATACATACAACACAGTTAATATAGAAACATATACATACATACATACAACACAGTTAATATACAAACACACATACATACAACACAGTTAATACACAAACATATACATACATACAACACAGTGAATATACAAACACACATACATACAACACAGTTAATATACAAACACACATACATACAACACAGTTAATATACACACACACATACATACAACACAGTTAATATAGAAACACACATACATACAACACAGTTAATACACAAACATATACATACATACAAGACAGTTAATATACAAACACACATAAATACAACACAGTTAATATACAAACACACATACATACAACACAGTTAATATACACATATACATACATACAACACAGTTAATATACAAACATATACATACATACAACACAGTTAATATACAAACACACATACATACAACATAGTTAATATACAAACACACGTACATACAACACAGTTAATATACAAATATATACATACATACAGCACAGTTAATATACAAACATATACATACATACAACACAGTTAATATACAAATATATACATACATACAACAAAGTTAATATACAAACATATACATACATACGACACAGTTAATATACAAACACACATACATACAACACAGTTAATATACAAACACACATACATACAACACAGTTAATATACAAACATATACATACATACAACACAGTTAATATACAAATACACATACATACAACACAGTTAATATACAAACACACATACATACAACACAGTTAATATACAAACACACATACATACAACACAGTTAATATACAAACACACATACATACAACACAGTTAATATAGAAACACACATACATACAACACAGTTAATATACAACCACACATACATACAACACAGTTAATATACAAACATACATACATACATACAACACAGTTAATATACAAACATATACATACATACAACACAGTTAATATACAAACACACATACATACAACACAGTTAATATACAAACATACATACATACAACACAGTTAATATACAAACATATACATACATACAACACAGTTAATATACAAACACACATACATACAACACAGTTAATATACAAACACACATACATACAACACAGTTAATATACAAACACACATACATACAACACAGTTAATATACAAACACACATACATACAACACAGTTAATACACAAACATATACATACATACAACACAGTTAATATACAAACACACATACATACAACACAGTTAATATACAAACACACATACATACAACACAGTTAATATACAAACACACATACATACAACACAGTTAATACACAAACATATACATACATACAACACAGTTAATATACAAACACACATACATACAACACAGTTAATATACAAACACTCATACGTACAACACAGTTAATATACAAACACACATACATACAACACAGTTAATATAGAAACACACATACATGCAACACAGTTAATATACAAACATATACATACATACAACACAGTTAATATACAAACATATACATACATACAACACAGTGAATATACAAACATATACATACATACAACACAGTTAATATACAAACACACATACATACAACACAGTTAATATACAAACACACATACATACAACACAGTTAATATACAAACACACATACATACAACACAGTTAATATACAAACATATACATACATACAACACAGTTAATATACAAACATATACATATATACAACACAGTTAATATACAAACACACATACATACAACACAGTTAATATACAAACATATACATACATACAACACAGTTAATATACAAACATATACATACATACAACATACTTAATATACAAACACACAAACATACAACACAGTTAATATACAAACACACATACATACAACACAGTTAATATACAAACACACATACATACAACACAGTTAATATAGAAACATATACATACATACAACACAGTTAATATACAAACATATACACACATACAACACAGTTAATATACAAACACACATACATACAACACAGTTAATATACAAACACACATACATACAACACAGTTAATATACAAACACACATACATACAACACAGTTAATATACAAACACACATACATACAACACAGTTAATACACAAACATATACATACATACAACACAGTTAATATACAAACACACATACATACAACACAGTTAATATACAAACACACATACATACAACACAGTTAATACACAAACATATACATACATACAACACAGTTAATATACAAACACACATACAACACAGTTAATATACAAACACACATACATACAACACAGTTAATATACAAACATATACACACATACAACACAGTTAATATACAAACACACATACATACAACACAGTTAATATACAAACACACATACATACAACACAGTTAATATACAAACATATATACATACAACACAGTTAATATAGAAACACATATACATACATACAACACAGTTAATATAGAAACATATACATACATACAACACAGTTAATATACAAACACACATACATACAACACAGTTAATATACAAACACACACACATACAACACAGTTAATATACAAACACACATACATACAACACAGTTAATACACAAACATATACATACATACAACACAGTTAATATACAAACACACATACATACAACACAGTTAATATACAAACATATATACATACAACACAGTTAATATAGAAACACACATACATACAACTCAGTTAATATACAAACACACATACATACAACACAGTTAATATACAAACACACATACATACAACACAGTTAATATACAAACACACATACATACAACACAGTTAATATACAAACACACATACATACAACACAGTTAATATACAAACACACATACATACAACACAGTTAATATACAAACATATACATACATACAACACAGTTAATATACAAACATATACATACATACAACACAGTGAATATACAAACATATACATACATACAACACAGTTAATATACAAACACACATACATACAACACAGTTAATATACAAACACACATACATACAACACAGTTAATATACAAACACACATACATACAACACAGTTAATATACAAACATATACATACATACAACACAGTTAATATACAAACATATACATACATACAACACAGTTAATATACAAACACACATACATACAACACAGTTAATATACAAACATATACATACATACAACACAGTTAATATACAAACATATACATACATACAACATACTTAATATACAATCACACAAACATACAACACAGTTAATATACAAACACACATACATACAACACAGTTAATATACAAACACACATACATACAACACAGTTAATATAGAAACACACATACATACAACACAGTTAATATACAGACATATACATGCAACACAGTTAATATACAAACACACATACATACAACACAGTTAATGTACACACATACATACATACAACACAGTTAATATACAAACACACATACATACAACACAGTTAATATACAAACACACACACATACAACACAGTTAATATACAAACATATACATACATACAACACAGTTAATATACACATATACATACATACAGCACAGTTAATATACAAACATATACATACATACAACACAGTTAATATACAAACACACATACATACAACATAGTTAATATACAAACACACGTACATACAACACAGTTAATATAGAAATATATACATACATACAGCACAGTTAATATACAAACATATACATACATACGACACAGTTAATATACAAACACACATACATACAACACAGTTAATATACAAACACACATACATACAACACAGTTAATATACAAACATATACAAACAAACAACACAGTTAATATACAAATACACATACATACAACACAGTTAATATACAAACACACATACATACAACACAGTTAATATACAAACACACATACATACAACACAGTTAATATACAAACACACATACATACAACACAGTTAATATAGAAACACACATACATACAACACAGTTAATATACAACCACACATACATACAACACAGTTAATATTCAAACATACATACATACATACAACACAGTTAATATACAAACATATACATACATACAACACAGTTAATATACAAACACACATACATACAACACAGTTAATATACAAACATACATACATACAACACAGTTAATATACAAACATATACATACATACAACACAGTTAATATACAAACACACATACATACAACACAGTTAATATACAAACACACATACATACAACACAGTTAATATACAAACACACATACATACAACACAGTTAATACACAAACATATACATACATACAACACAGTTAATATGCAAACATACATACATACAACACAGTTAATATACAAACACACATATATACAACACAGTTAATATACAAACATACATACATACAACACAGTTAATATACAAACATATACATACATACAACACAGTTAATATACAAACACACATACATACAACACAGTTAATATACAAACACACATACATACAACACAGTTAATATACAAACACACATACATACAACACAGTTAATATACAAACACACATACATAGAACACAGTTAATATACAAACATACATACATACAACACAGTTAATACACAAACATATACATACATACAACACAGTTAATATACAAACACACATACATACAACACAGTTAATATACAAACACTCATACGTACAACACAATTACTATACAAACATATACATACATACAACACAGTTAATATACAAACACACATACATACAACACAGTTAATATACAAACACACACACATAAAACACAGTTAATATACAAACACACATACATACAACACAGTTAATATAGAAACACACATACATGCAACACAGTTAATATACAAACATATACATACATACAACACAGTTAATATACAAACATATACATACATACAACACAGTGAATATACAAACATATACATACATACAACACAGTTAATATACAAACACACATACATACAACACAGTTAATATACAAACACACATACATACAACACTGTTAATATACAAACACACATACATACAACACAGTTAATATACAAACATATACATACATACAACACAGTTAATATACAAACATATACATACATACAACACAGTTAATATACAAACACACATACATACAACACAGTTAATATACAAACATATACATACATACAACACAGTTAATATACAAACATATACATACATACAACATACTTAATATACAAACACACAAACATACAACACAGTTAATATACAAACACACATACATACAACACAGTTAATATACAAACACACATACATACAACACAGTTAATATAGAAACATATACATACATACAACACAGTTAATATACAAACATATACACACATACAACACAGTTAATATACAAACACACATACATACAACACAGTTAATATACAAACACACATACATACAACACAGTTACTATACAAACACACATACATACAACACAGTTAATATACAAACACACACACATACAACACAGTTAATATACAAACATATACATACATACAACACAGTTAATATACACATATACATACATACAGCACAGTTAATATACAAACATATACATACATACAACACAGTTAATATACAAACACACATACATACAACATAGTTAATATACAAACACACGTACATACAACACAGTTAATATACAAATATATACATACATACAGCACAGTTAATATACAAACATATACATACATACGACACAGTTAATATACAAACACACATACATACAACACAGTTAATATACAAACACACATACATACAACACAGTTAATATACAAACATATACAAACAAACAACACAGTTAATATACAAATACACATACATACAACACAGTTAATATACAAACACACATACATACAACACAGTTAATATACAAACACACATACATACAACACAGTTAATATACAAACACACATACATACAACACAGTTAATATAGAAACACACATACATACAACACAGTTAATATACAACCACACATACATACAACACAGTTAATATTCAAACATACATACATACATACAACACAGTTAATATACAAACATATACATACATACAACACAGTTAATATACAAACACACATACATACAACACAGTTAATATACAAACATACATACATACAACACAGTTAATATACAAACATATACATACATACAACACAGTTAATATACAAACACACGTACATACAACACAGTTAATATACAAACACACATACATACAACACAGTTAATATACAAACACACATACATACAACACAGTTAATACACAAACATATACATACATACAACACAGTTAATATGCAAACATACATACATACAACACAGTTAATATACAAACACACATATATACAACACAGTTAATATACAAACATACATACATACAACACAGTTAATATACAAACATATACATACATACAACACAGTTAATATACAAACACACATACATACAACACAGTTAATATACAAACACACATACATACAACACAGTTAATATACAAACACACATACATACAACACAGTTAATATACAAACACACATACATAGAACACAGTTAATATACAAACATACATACATACAACACAGTTAATACACAAACATATACATACATACAACACAGTTAATATACAAACACACATACATACAACACAGTTAATATACAAACACTCATACGTACAACACAGTTACTATACAAACATATACATACATACAACACAGTTAATATACAAACACACATACATACAACACAGTTAATATACAAACACACACACATAAAACACAGTTAATATACAAACACACATACATACAACACAGTTAATATAGAAACACACATACATGCAACACAGTTAATATACAAACATATACATACATACAACACAGTTAATATACAAACATATACATACATACAACACAGTGAATATACAAACATATACATACATACAACACAGTTAATATACAAACACACATACATACAACACAGTTAATATACAAACACACATACATACAACACTGTTAATATACAAACACACATACATACAACACAGTTAATATACAAACATATACATACATACAACACAGTTAATATACAAACATATACATACATACAACACAGTTAATATACAAACACACATACATACAACACAGTTAATATACAAACATATACATACATACAACACAGTTAATATACAAACATATACATACATACAACATACTTAATATACAAACACACAAACATACAACACAGTTAATATACAAACACACATACATACAACACAGTTAATATACAAACACACATACATACAACACAGTTAATATAGAAACATATACATACATACAACACAGTTAATATACAAACATATACACACATACCACACAGTTAATATACAAACACACATACATACAACACAGTTAATATACAAACACACATACATACAACACAGTTAATATACAAACACACATACATACAACACAGTTAATATACAAACACACATACATACAACACAGTTAATACACAAACATATACATACATACAACACAGTTAATATACAAACACACATACATACAACACAGTTAATATACAAACACACATACATACAACACAGTTAATACACAAACATATACATACATACAACACAGTTAATATACAAACACACATACAACACAGTTAATATACAAACACACATACATACAACACAGTTAATATACAAACATATACACACATACAACACAGTTAATATACAAACACACATACATACAACACAGTTAATATACAAACACACATACATACAACACAGTTAATATACAAACATATATACATACAACAAAGTTAATATAGAAACACATATACATACATACAACACAGTTAATATAGAAACATATACATACATACAACACAGTTAATATACAAACACACATACATACAACACAGTTAATATACAAACACACACACATACAACACAGTTAATATACAAACACACATACATACAACACAGTTAATACACAAACATATACATACATACAACACAGTTAATATACAAACACACATACATACAACACAGTTAATATACAAACATATATACATACAACACAGTTAATATAGAAACACACATACATACAACTCAGTTAATATACAAACACACATACATACAACACAGTTAATATACAAACACACATACATACAACACAGTTAATATACAAACACACATACATACAACACAGTTAATATACAAACACACATACATACAACACAGTTAATATACAAACACACATACATACAACACAGTTAATATACAAACACACATACATACAACACAGTTAATACACAAACATATACATACATACAACACAGTTAATATGCAAACACACATACATACAACACAGTTAATATACAAACACACATACGTACAACACAGTTACTATACAAACATATACATACATACAACACAGTTAATATACAAACACACATACATACAACACAATTAATATACAAACACACACACATAAAACACAGTTAATATACAAACATATACATACATACAACACAGTTAATATACAAACATATACATACATACAACACAGTGAATATACAAACATATACATACATACAACACAGTTAATATACAAACACACATACATACAACACAGTTAATATACAAACACACATACATACAACACAGTTAATATACAAACACACATACATACAACACAGTTAATATACAAACATATACATACATACAACACAGTTAATATACAAACGTATACATACATACAACACAGTTAATATACAAACACACATACATACAACACAGTTAACATACAAACATATACATACATACAACACAGTTAATATACAAACATATACATACATACAACATAGTTAATATACAAACACACAAACATACAACACAGTTAATATACAAACACACATACATAAAACACAGTTAATATACAAATACATACATACAACACAGTTAATATAGAAACATATACATACATACAACACAGTTAATATACAAACATATATACACATACAACACAGTTAATATACAAACACACATACATACAACACAGTTAATATACAAACACACATACATACAACACAGTTAATATACAAACACACATACATACAACACAGTTAATATACAAACACACATACAACACAGTTAATATACAAACACACATACATACAACACAGTTAATATACAAACATATACACACATACAACACAGTTAATATACAAACACACATACATACAACACAGTTAATATACAAACATATATACATACAACACAGTTAATATAGAAACACACATACATACATACAACACAGTTAATATAGAAACATATACATACATACAACACAGTTAATATACAAACACACATACATACAACACAGTTAATATACAAACACACATACACACAACACAGTTAATACACAAACATATACATACATACAACACAGTTAATATAGAAACACACATACATACAACTCAGTTAATATACAAACACAAATACATACAACACAGTTAATATACAAACACACATACATACAACACAGTTAATATACAAACACACATACATACAACACAGTTAATATAAAAACACACATACATACAACACAGTTAATATAAAAACATATAAATGCAACACAGTTAATATACAAACATATACATACATACAACACAGTTAATATACACACACACATACATACAACACAGTTAATATACAAACATATACATACATAAACCATAGTTAATATACAAACATATATACATACAACACAGTTAATATACACACACACATACATACAACACAGTTAATATACAAACACACATACATACAACACAGTTAATATACAAACATATGCATGCAACACAGTTAATATACAAACACACATACATGCAACACAGTTAATATACAAACACACATACATACAACACAGTTAATATACAAACATATACATGCAACACAGTTAATATACAAACACACATACATAGAACTCAGTTAATGTACACACATACATACATACAACACAGTTAATATACAAACATACATACAACACAGTTAATATACAAACACACATACATACAACATAGTTAATATACAAACATATACATACGTACAGCACAGTTAATATACAAACATATACAAACATACAACACAGTTAATATACAAACATATACATACATACAACACAGTTAATATACAAACATATACATACATACAACACAGTTAATATACAAACACACATACATACAACACAGTTAATATACACACACACATATATACAACACAGTTAATATACAAACACACATACATACAACACAGTTAATATACAAACACACATACATACAACACAGTTAATATACAAACACACATACATACAACACAGTTAATATACAAACACACATACATACAACACAGTTAATATACAAACATATACATGCAACACAGTTAATATACAAACATATACATACATACAACACAGTTAATATACACACACACATACATACAACACAGTTAATATACAAACATATACATACATACAACATAGTTAATATACAAACATATATACATACAACACAGTTAATATACACACACACATACATACAACACAGTTAATATACAAATACACATACATACAACACAGTTAATATACAAACATATACATGCAACACAGTTAATATACAAACACACATACATGCAACACAGTTAATATACAAACACACATACATACAAAACAGTTAGTGTATACACATACATACATACAACACAGTTAATATACAAACACACATACATACAACACAGTTAATATACAAACACACATACATACAACATAGTTAATATACAAACATATACATACATACAGCACTGTTAATATACAAACATATACATACATACAACACAGTTAATATACAAATATATACATACATACAACAAAGTTAATATACAAACATATACATACATACGACACAGTTAATATACAAACACACATACATACAACACAGTTAATATACAAACACACATACATACAACACAGTTAATATACAAACATATATACATACAACACAGTTAATATACAAACACACATACATACAACACAGTTAATATACAAACACACATACATACAACACAGTTAATATACAAACACACATACATACAACACAGTTAATATACAAACACACATACATACAACACAGTTAATATACAAACATATATACATACAACACAGTTAATATACAAACACACATACATACAACACAGTTAATATACAAACACACATACATACGACACAGTTAATATTCAAACATATATTCATACGACACAGTTAATATACAAACATATACATACATACAGCACAGTTAATATACAAACATATACATACATACGACACAGTTAATATAGAAACACACATACATACAACACAGTTAATATACAAACACACATACATACAACACAGTTAATATACAAACACACATACATACAAAACAGTTAATATACAAACACACATACATACAACACAGTTAATATACAAACACACATACATACAACACAGTTAATATACAAACACACATACATACAACACAGTTAATATACAAACATATACATACATACGACACAGTTAATATACAAACATATATACATACAACACAGTTAATATACAAACACACATACATACAACACAGTTAATATACAAACACACATACATACAACACAGTTGATATACAAACACACATAGATACAAAACATTTAATATACAAACACACATACATACAACACAGATAATATACAAACACACACACATACAACACAGTTAATATACAAACACACATACATACAACACAGTTAATATACAAACATATATATACATACAACACAGTTAATATACAAATACACATACATACAACACAGTTAATATACAAACACACATACATACAACACAGTTAATATACAAACACACATACATACAACACTGTTAATATACAAACACACATACATACAACACAGTTAATATAGAAACACACATACATACAACACAGTTAATATACAACCACACATACATACAACACAGTTAATATACAAACATACATACATACAACACAGTTAATATACAAACATATACATACATACAACACAGTTAATATACAAACACACATACATACAACACAGTTAATATACAAACATACATACATAGAACACAGTTAATATACAAACATATACATACATACAACACAGTTAATATACAAACATATATACATACAACACAGTTAATATAGAAACACACATACATACATACATACAACACAGTTAATATAGAAACATATACATACATACATACATACAACACAGTTAATATACAAACACACATACATACAACACAGTTAATACACAAACATATACATACATACAACACAGTTAATATACAAACACACATACATACAACACAGTTAATATACAAACACACATACATACAACACAGTTAATATACAAACACACATACATACGACACAGTTAATATTCAAACATATATACATACGACACAGTTAATATACAAACATATACATACATACAGCACAGTTAATATACAAACATATACATACATACGACACAGTTAATATAGAAACACACATACATACAACACAGTTAATATACAAACACACATACATACAACACAGTTAATATACAAACACACATACATACAAAACAGTTAATATACAAACACACATACATACAACACAGTTAATATACAAACACACATACATACAACACAGTTAATATACAAACACACATACATACAACACAGTTAATATACAAACATATACATACATACGACACAGTTAATATACAAACATTTATACATACAACACAGTTAATATACAAACACACATACATACAACACAGTTAATATACAAACACACATACATACAACACAGTTGATACACAAACACACATAGATACAACACAGTTAATATACAAACACACATACATACAACACAGTTAATATACAAACACACATACATACAACACAGATAATATACAAACACACACACATACAACACAGTTAATATACAAACACACATACATACAACACAGTTAATATACACACACACATACATACAACACAGTTAATATACAAACATATACATACATACAACACAGTTAATATACAAACATATACATACATACAACACAGTTAATATACAAACACACATACATACAACACAGTTAATATACAAACATACATACATACAACACAGTTAATATACACACACACATTCATACAACACAGTTGATATACAAACACACATACATACAACACAGTTAATATACAAACACACATACATATACATGCAACACAGTTAATATACAAACACACATACATACAACACAGTTAATGTACACACACACATACATACAACACAGTTAATATACAAACACACATACATACAACACAGTTAATATACAAACACACATACATACAACAAAGTTAATATACAAACACACATACATACAACACAGTTAATATACAAACATATACATACATACAACACAGTTAATATACAAATACACATACATACAACACAGTTAATATACAAACACACATACATACAACACAGTTAATATACAAACACACATACATACAACACTGTTAATATACAAACACACATACATACAACACAGTTAATATAGAAACACACATACATACAACACAGTTAATATACAACCACACATACATACAACACAGTTAATATACAAACATACATACATACAACACAGTTAATATACAAACATATACATACATACAACACAGTTAATATACAAACACACATACATACAACACAGTTAATATACAAACATACATACATAGAACACAGTTAATATACAAACATATACATACATACAACACAGTTAATATACAAACATATATACATACAACACAGTTAATATAGAAACACACATACATACATACATACATACAACACAGTTAATATAGAAACATATACATACATACATACAATACAGTTAATATACAAACACACATACATACAACACAGTTAATACACAAACATATACATACATACAACACAGTTAATATACAAACACACATACATACAACACAGTTAATATACAAACACACATACATACAACACAGTTAATATACAAACACACATACATACGACACAGTTAATATTCAAACATATATACATACGACACAGTTAATATACAAACATATACATACATACAGCACAGTTAATATACAAACATATACATACATACGACACAGTTAATATAGAAACACACATACATACAACACAGTTAATATACAAACACACATACATACAACACAGTTAATATACAAACACACATACATACAAAACAGTTAATATACAAACACACATACATACAACACAGTTAATATACAAACACACATACATACAACACAGTTAATATACAAACACACATACATACAACACAGTTAATATACAAACATATACATACATACGACACAGTTAATATACAAACATATATACATACAACACAGTTAATATACAAACACACATACATACAACACAGTTAATATACAAACACACATACATACAACACAGTTGATATACAAACACACATAGATACAACACAGTTAATATACAAACACACATACATACAACACAGTTAATATACAAACACACATACATACAACACAGATAATATACAAACACACACACATACAACACAGTTAATATACAAACACACATACATACAACACAGTTAATATACACACACACATACATACAACACAGTTAATATACAAACATATACATACATACAACACAGTTAATATACAAACACACGTACATACAACACAGTTAATATACAAACACACATACATACAACACAGTTAATATACAAACACACATACATACAACACAGTTAATATACAAACATATACATACATACAACACAGTTAATATACAAACATATACATACATACAACACAGTTAATATACAAACACACATACATACAACACAGTTAATATACAAACATATACATACATACAACACAGTTAATATACAAACATATACATACATACAACATACTTAATATACAATCACACAAACATACAACACAGTTAATATACAAACACACATACATACAACACAGTTAATATACAAACACACATACATACAACACAGTTAATATAGAAACACACATACATACAACACAGTTAATATACAGACATATACATGCAACACAGTTAATATACAAACACACATACATACAACACAGTTAATGTACACACATACATACATACAACACAGTTAATATACAAACACACATACATACAACACAGTTAATATACAAACACACACACATACAACACAGTTAATATACAAACATATACATACATACAACACAGTTAATATACACATATACATACATACAGCACAGTTAATATACAAACATATACATACATACAACACAGTTAATATACAAACACACATACATACAACATAGTTAATATACAAACACACGTACATACAACACAGTTAATATAGAAATATATACATACATACAGCACAGTTAATATACAAACATATACATACATACGACACAGTTAATATACAAACACACATACATACAACACAGTTAATATACAAACACACATACATACAACACAGTTAATATACAAACATATACAAACAAACAACACAGTTAATATACAAATACACATACATACAACACAGTTAATATACAAACACACATACATACAACACAGTTAATATACAAACACACATACATACAACACAGTTAATATACAAACACACATACATACAACACAGTTAATATAGAAACACACATACATACAACACAGTTAATATACAACCACACATACATACAACACAGTTAATATTCAAACATACATACATACATACAACACAGTTAATATACAAACATATACATACATACAACACAGTTAATATACAAACACACATACATACAACACAGTTAATATACAAACATACATACATACAACACAGTTAATATACAAACATATACATACATACAACACAGTTAATATACAAACACACATACATACAACACAGTTAATATACAAACACACATACATACAACACAGTTAATATACAAACACACATACATACAACACAGTTAATACACAAACATATACATACATACAACACAGTTAATATGCAAACATACATACATACAACACAGTTAATATACAAACATATACATACATACAACACAGTTAATATACAAACACACATACATACAACACAGTTAATATACAAACACACATACATACAACACAGTTAATATACAAACACACATACATACAACACAGTTAATATACAAACACACATACATAGAACACAGTTAATATACAAACATACATACATACAACACAGTTAATACACAAACATATACATACATACAACACAGTTAATATACAAACACACATACATACAACACAGTTAATATACAAACACTCATACGTACAACACAATTACTATACAAACATATACATACATACAACACAGTTAATATACAAACACACATACATACAACACAGTTAATATACAAACACACACACATAAAACACAGTTAATATACAAACACACATACATACAACACAGTTAATATAGAAACACACATACATGCAACACAGTTAATATACAAACATATACATACATACAACACAGTTAATATACAAACATATACATACATACAACACAGTGAATATACAAACATATACATACATACAACACAGTTAATATACAAACACACATACATACAACACAGTTAATATACAAACACACATACATACAACACTGTTAATATACAAACACACATACATACAACACAGTTAATATACAAACATATACATACATACAACACAGTTAATATACAAACATATACATACATACAACACAGTTAATATACAAACACACATACATACAACACAGTTAATATACAAACATATACATACATACAACACAGTTAATATACAAACATATACATACATACAACATACTTAATATACAAACACACAAACATACAACACAGTTAATATACAAACACACATACATACAACACAGTTAATATACAAACACACATACATACAACACAGTTAATATAGAAACATATACATACATACAACACAGTTAATATACAAACATATACACACATACAACACAGTTAATATACAAACACACATACATACAACACAGTTAATATACAAACACACATACATACAACACAGTTACTATACAAACACACATACATACAACACAGTTAATATACAAACACACACACATACAACACAGTTAATATACAAACATATACATACATACAACACAGTTAATATACACATATACATACATACAGCACAGTTAATATACAAACATATACATACATACAACACAGTTAATATACAAACACACATACATACAACATAGTTAATATACAAACACACGTACATACAACACAGTTAATATACAAATATATACATACATACAGCACAGTTAATATACAAACATATACATACATACGACACAGTTAATATACAAACACACATACATACAACACAGTTAATATACAAACACACATACATACAACACAGTTAATATACAAACATATACAAACAAACAACACAGTTAATATACAAATACACATACATACAACACAGTTAATATACAAACACACATACATACAACACAGTTAATATACAAACACACATACATACAACACAGTTAATATACAAACACACATACATACAACACAGTTAATATAGAAACACACATACATACAACACAGTTAATATACAACCACACATACATACAACACAGTTAATATTCAAACATACATACATACATACAACACAGTTAATATACAAACATATACATACATACAACACAGTTAATATACAAACACACATACATACAACACAGTTAATATACAAACATACATACATACAACACAGTTAATATACAAACATATACATACATACAACACAGTTAATATACAAACACACGTACATACAACACAGTTAATATACAAACACACATACATACAACACAGTTAATATACAAACACACATACATACAACACAGTTAATACACAAACATATACATACATACAACACAGTTAATATGCAAACATACATACATACAACACAGTTAATATACAAACACACATATATACAACACAGTTAATATACAAACATACATACATACAACACAGTTAATATACAAACATATACATACATACAACACAGTTAATATACAAACACACATACATACAACACAGTTAATATACAAACACACATACATACAACACAGTTAATATACAAACACACATACATACAACACAGTTAATATACAAACACACATACATAGAACACAGTTAATATACAAACATACATACATACAACACAGTTAATACACAAACATATACATACATACAACACAGTTAATATACAAACACACATACATACAACACAGTTAATATACAAACACTCATACGTACAACACAGTTACTATACAAACATATACATACATACAACACAGTTAATATACAAACACACATACATACAACACAGTTAATATACAAACACACACACATAAAACACAGTTAATATACAAACACACATACATACAACACAGTTAATATAGAAACACACATACATGCAACACAGTTAATATACAAACATATACATACATACAACACAGTTAATATACAAACATATACATACATACAACACAGTGAATATACAAACATATACATACATACAACACAGTTAATATACAAACACACATACATACAACACAGTTAATATACAAACACACATACATACAACACTGTTAATATACAAACACACATACATACAACACAGTTAATATACAAACATATACATACATACAACACAGTTAATATACAAACATATACATACATACAACACAGTTAATATACAAACACACATACATACAACACAGTTAATATACAAACATATACATACATACAACACAGTTAATATACAAACATATACATACATACAACATACTTAATATACAAACACACAAACATACAACACAGTTAATATACAAACACACATACATACAACACAGTTAATATACAAACACACATACATACAACACAGTTAATATAGAAACATATACATACATACAACACAGTTAATATACAAACATATACACACATACCACACAGTTAATATACAAACACACATACATACAACACAGTTAATATACAAACACACATACATACAACACAGTTAATATACAAACACACATACATACAACACAGTTAATATACAAACACACATACATACAACACAGTTAATACACAAACATATACATACATACAACACAGTTAATATACAAACACACATACATACAACACAGTTAATATACAAACACACATACATACAACACAGTTAATACACAAACATATACATACATACAACACAGTTAATATACAAACACACATACAACACAGTTAATATACAAACACACATACATACAACACAGTTAATATACAAACATATACACACATACAACACAGTTAATATACAAACACACATACATACAACACAGTTAATATACAAACACACATACATACAACACAGTTAATATACAAACATATATACATACAACAAAGTTAATATAGAAACACATATACATACATACAACACAGTTAATATAGAAACATATACATACATACAACACAGTTAATATACAAACACACATACATACAACACAGTTAATATACAAACACACACACATACAACACAGTTAATATACAAACACACATACATACAACACAGTTAATACACAAACATATACATACATACAACACAGTTAATATACAAACACACATACATACAACACAGTTAATATACAAACATATATACATACAACACAGTTAATATAGAAACACACATACATACAACTCAGTTAATATACAAACACACATACATACAACACAGTTAATATACAAACACACATACATACAACACAGTTAATATACAAACACACATACATACAACACAGTTAATATACAAACACACATACATACAACACAGTTAATATACAAACACACATACATACAACACAGTTAATATACAAACACACATACATACAACACAGTTAATACACAAACATATACATACATACAACACAGTTAATATGCAAACACACATACATACAACACAGTTAATATACAAACACACATACGTACAACACAGTTACTATACAAACATATACATACATACAACACAGTTAATATACAAACACACATACATACAACACAATTAATATACAAACACACACACATAAAACACAGTTAATATACAAACATATACATACATACAACACAGTTAATATACAAACATATACATACATACAACACAGTGAATATACAAACATATACATACATACAACACAGTTAATATACAAACACACATACATACAACACAGTTAATATACAAACACACATACATACAACACAGTTAATATACAAACACACATACATACAACACAGTTAATATACAAACATATACATACATACAACACAGTTAATATACAAACATATACATACATACAACACAGTTAATATACAAACACACATACATACAACACAGTTAACATACAAACATATACATACATACAACACAGTTAATATACAAACATATACATACATACAACATAGTTAATATACAAACACACAAACATACAACACAGTTAATATACAAACACACATACATAAAACACAGTTAATATACAAATACATACATACAACACAGTTAATATAGAAACATATACATACATACAACACAGTTAATATACAAACATATATACACATACAACACAGTTAATATACAAACACACATACATACAACACAGTTAATATTCAAACACACATACATACAACACAGTTAATATACAAACACACATACATACAACACAGTTAATATACAAACACACATACAACACAGTTAATATACAAACACACATACATACAACACAGTTAATATACAAACATATACACACATACAACACAGTTAATATACAAACACACATACATACAACACAGTTAATATACAAACATATATACATACAACACAGTTAATATAGAAACACACATACATACATACAACACAGTTAATATAGAAACATATACATACATACAACACAGTTAATATACAAACACACATACATACAACACAGTTAATATACAAACACACATACACACAACACAGTTAATACACAAACATATACATACATACAACACAGTTAATATAGAAACACACATACATACAACTCAGTTAATATACAAACACAAATACATACAACACAGTTAATATACAAACACACATACATACAACACAGTTAATATACAAACACACATACATACAACACAGTTAATATAAAAACACACATACATACAACACAGTTAATATAAAAACATATAAATGCAACACAGTTAATATACAAACATATACATACATACAACACAGTTAATATACACACACACATACATACAACACAGTTAATATACAAACATATACATACATAAACCATAGTTAATATACAAACATATATACATACAACACAGTCAATATACACACACACATACATACAACACAGTTAATATACAAACACACATACATACAACACAGTTAATATACAAACATATGCATGCAACACAGTTAATATACAAACACACATACATGCAACACAGTTAATATACAAACACACATACATACAACACAGTTAATATACAAACATATACATGCAACACAGTTAATATACAAACACACATACATAGAACTCAGTTAATGTACACACATACATACATACAACACAGTTAATATACAAACATACATACAACACAGTTAATATACAAACACACATACATACAACATAGTTAATATACAAACATATACATACGTACAGCACAGTTAATATACAAACATATACAAACATACAACACAGTTAATATACAAACATATACATACATACAACACAGTTAATATACAAACATATACATACATACAACACAGTTAATATACAAACACACATACATACAACACAGTTAATATACACACACACATATATACAACACAGTTAATATACAAACACACATACATACAACACAGTTAATATACAAACACACATACATACAACACAGTTAATATACAAACACACATACATACAACACAGTTAATATACAAACACACATACATACAACACAGTTAATATACAAACATATACATGCAACACAGTTAATATACAAACATATACATACATACAACACAGTTAATATACACACACACATACATACAACACAGTTAATATACAAACATATACATACATACAACATAGTTAATATACAAACATATATACATACAACACAGTTAATATACACACACACATACATACAACACAGTTAATATACAAATACACATACATACAACACAGTTAATATACAAACATATACATGCAACACAGTTAATATACAAACACACATACATGCAACACAGTTAATATACAAACACACATACATACAAAACAGTTAGTGTATACACATACATACATACAACACAGTTAATATACAAACACACATACATACAACACAGTTAATATACAAACACACATACATACAACATAGTTAATATACAAACATATACATACATACAGCACTGTTAATATACAAACATATACATACATACAACACAGTTAATATACAAATATATACATACATACAACAAAGTTAATATACAAACATATACATACATACGACACAGTTAATATACAAACACACATACATACAACACAGTTAATATACAAACACACATACATACAACACAGTTAATATACAAACATATATACATACAACACAGTTAATATACAAACACACATACATACAACACAGTTAATATACAAACACACATACATACAACACAGTTAATATACAAACACACATACATACAACACAGTTAATATACAAACACACATACATACAACACAGTTAATATACAAACATATATACATACAACACAGTTAATATACAAACACACATACATACAACACAGTTAATATACAAACACACATACATACGACACAGTTAATATTCAAACATATATTCATACGACACAGTTAATATACAAACATATACATACATACAGCACAGTTAATATACAAACATATACATACATACGACACAGTTAATATAGAAACACACATACATACAACACAGTTAATATACAAACACACATACATACAACACAGTTAATATACAAACACACATACATACAAAACAGTTAATATACAAACACACATACATACAACACAGTTAATATACAAACACACATACATACAACACAGTTAATATACAAACACACATACATACAACACAGTTAATATACAAACATATACATACATACGACACAGTTAATATACAAACATATATACATACAACACAGTTAATATACAAACACACATACATACAACACAGTTAATATACAAACACACATACATACAACACAGTTGATATACAAACACACATAGATACAAAACATTTAATATACAAACACACATACATACAACACAGATAATATACAAACACACACACATACAACACAGTTAATATACAAACACACATACATACAACACAGTTAATATACAAACATATACATACATACAACACAGTTAATATACAAATACACATACATACAACACAGTTAATATACAAACACACATACATACAACACAGTTAATATACAAACACACATACATACAACACTGTTAATATACAAACACACATACATACAACACAGTTAATATAGAAACACACATACATACAACACAGTTAATATACAACCACACATACATACAACACAGTTAATATACAAACATACATACATACAACACAGTTAATATACAAACATATACATACATACAACACAGTTAATATACAAACACACATACATACAACACAGTTAATATACAAACATACATACATAGAACACAGTTAATATACAAACATATACATACATACAACACAGTTAATATACAAACATATATACATACAACACAGTTAATATAGAAACACACATACATACATACATACAACACAGTTAATATAGAAACATATACATACATACATACAACACAGTTAATATACAAACACACATACATACAACACAGTTAATACACAAACATATACATACATACAACACAGTTAATATACAAACACACATACATACAACACAGTTAATATACAAACACACATACATACAACACAGTTAATATACAAACACACATACATACGACACAGTTAATATTCAAACATATATACATACGACACAGTTAATATACAAACATATACATACATACAGCACAGTTAATATACAAACATATACATACATACGACACAGTTAATATAGAAACACACATACATACAACACAGTTAATATACAAACACACATACATACAACACAGTTAATATACAAACACACATACATACAAAACAGTTAATATACAAACACACATACATACAACACAGTTAATATACAAACACACATACATACAACACAGTTAATATACAAACACACATACATACAACACAGTTAATATACAAACATATACATACATACGACACAGTTAATATACAAACATTTATACATACAACACAGTTAATATACAAACACACATACATACAACACAGTTAATATACAAACACACATACATACAACACAGTTGATACACAAACACACATAGATACAACACAGTTAATATACAAACACACATACATACAACACAGTTAATATACAAACACACATACATACAACACAGATAATATACAAACACACACACATACAACACAGTTAATATACAAACACACATACATACAACACAGTTAATATACACACACACATACATACAACACAGTTAATATACAAACATATACATACATACAACACAGTTAATATACAAACATATACATACATACAACACAGTTAATATACAAACACACATACATACAACACAGTTAATATACAAACATACATACATACAACACAGTTAATATACACACACACATTCATACAACACAGTTGATATACAAACACACATACATACAACACAGTTAATATACAAACACACATACATATACATGCAACACAGTTAATATACAAACACACATACATACAACACAGTTAATGTACACACACACATACATACAACACAGTTAATATACAAACACACATACATACAACACAGTTAATATACAAACACACATACATACAACAAAGTTAATATACAAACACGCATACATACAACACAGTTAATATACAAACATATACATACATACAACACAGTTAATATACAAATACACATACATACAACACAGTTAATATACAAACACACATACATACAACACAGTTAATATACAAACACACATACATACAACACTGTTAATATACAAACACACATACATACAACACAGTTAATATAGAAACACACATACATACAACACAGTTAATATACAACCACACATACATACAACACAGTTAATATACAAACATACATACATACAACACAGTTAATATACAAACATATACATACATACAACACAGTTAATATACAAACACACATACATACAACACAGTTAATATACAAACATACATACATAGAACACAGTTAATATACAAACATATACATACATACAACACAGTTAATATACAAACATATATACATACAACACAGTTAATATAGAAACACACATACATACATACAACACAGTTAATATAGAAACATATACATACATACATACAATACAGTTAATATACAAACACACATACATACAACACAGTTAATACACAAACATATACATACATACAACACAGTTAATATACAAACACACATACATACAACACAGTTAATATACAAACACACATACATACAACACAGTTAATATACAAACACACATACATACGACACAGTTAATATTCAAACATATATACATACGACACAGTTAATATACAAACATATACATACATACAGCACAGTTAATATACAAACATATACATACATACGACACAGTTAATATAGAAACACACATACATACAACACAGTTAATATACAAACACACATACATACAACACAGTTAATATACAAACACACATACATACAAAACAGTTAATATACAAACACACATACATACAACACAGTTAATATACAAACACACATACATACAACACAGTTAATATACAAACACACATACATACAACACAGTTAATATACAAACATATACATACATACGACACAGTTAATATACAAACATATATACATACAACACAGTTAATATACAAACACACATACATACAACACAGTTAATATACAAACACACATACATACAACACAGTTGATATACAAACACACATAGATACAACACAGTTAATATACAAACACACATACATACAACACAGTTAATATACAAACACACATACATACAACACAGATAATATACAAACACACACACATACAACACAGTTAATATACAAACACACATACATACAACACAGTTAATATACACACACACATACATACAACACAGTTAATATACAAACATATACATACATACAACACAGTTAATATACAAACATATACATACATACAACACAGTTAATATACAAACACACATACATACAACACAGTTAATATACAAACATACATACATACAACACAGTTAATATACACACACACATTCATACAACACAGTTGATATACAAACACACATACATACAACACAGTTAATATACAAACACACATACATACAACACAATTAATATACAAACACACATACATACAACACAATTAATATACAAACACACATACATACAACACAGTTAATATACAAACATATACATGCAACACAGTTAATATACAAACATATACATACATACAACACAGTTAATATACACACACACATACATAAAACACAGTTAATATACAAACATATACATACATACAACATAGTTAATATACAAACATATATACATACAACACAGTTAATATACACACACACATACATACAACACAGTTAATATACAAACACACATACATACAACACAGTTAATATACAAACATATACATGCAACACAGTTAATATACAAACACACATACATGCAACACAGTTAATATACAAACACACATACATACAACACAGTTAATATACAAACATATACACACATACAACACAGTTAATATACAAACACACATACATACAACACAGTTAATATACAAACATATACATGCAACACAGTTAATATACAAACACACATACATACATAAAACACAGTTAATATACAAACATATACATGCAACACCGTTAATATACAAACACACATACATACAACACAGTTAATGTACACACACACATACATACAACACAGTTAATATACAAACACACATACATACAACACAGTTAATATACAAACACACATACATACAACAAAGTTAATATACAAACACACATACATACAACACAGTTAACATACAAACATATACATACATACAACACAGTTAATATACAAATACACATACATACAACACAGTTAATATACAAACACACATACATACAACACAGTTAATATACAAACACACATACATACAACACTGTAATTATACAAACACACATACATACAACACAGTTAATATAGAAACACACATACATACAACACAGTTAATATACAACCACACATACATACAACACAGTTAATATACAAACATACATACATACAACACAGTTAATATACAAACATATACATACATACAACACAGTTAATATACAAACACACATACATACAACACAGTTAATATACAAACATACATACATAGAACACAGTTAATATACAAACATATACATACATACAACACAGTTAATATACAAACACACATACATACAACACAGTTAATATACAAACACACATACATACAACACAGTTAATATACAAACACACATACATACAACACAGTTAATATACAAACACACATACATACAACACAGTTAATATACAAACACACATACATACAACACAGTTAATACACAAACATATACATACATACAACACAGTTAATATACAAACACACATACATACAACACAGTTAATATACAAACACACATACATACAACACAGTTACTATACAAACATATACATACATACAACACAGTTAATATACAAACACACATACATACAACACAGTTAATATACAAACACACATACATACAACACAGTTAATATACAAACACACATACATACAACACAGTTAATATACAAACACACATACATTCAACACAGTTAATATACAAACACACATACATACAACACAGTTAATATACAAACACACATACATACAACACAGTTAATATACAAACACACATACATACAACACAGTTAATACACAAACATATACATACATACAACACAGTTAATATACACACACACATACATAAAACACAGTTAATATACAAACATATACATACATACAACATAGTTAATATACAAACATATATACATACAACACAGTTAATATACACACACACATACATACAACACAGTTAATATACAAACACACATACATACAACACAGTTAATATACAAACACACATACATACAACACAGTTAATACACAAACATATACATACATACAACACAGTTAATATACAAACACACATACATACAACACAGTTAATACACAAACATATACATACATACAACACAGTTAATATACAAACACACATACATACAACACAGTTAATATACAAACACTCATACATACAACACAGTTACTATACAAACATATACATACATACAACACAGTTAATATACAAACACACATACATACAACACAATTAATATACAAACACACACACATAAAACACAGTTAATATACAAACATATACATACATACAACACAGTTAATATACAAACACACATACATACAACACAGTTAATATACAAACATACATACATACAACACAGTTAATATACAAACATATACATACATACAACACAGTTAATATACAAAAACACATACATACAACACAGTTAATATACAAACACACACACATACAACACAGTTAATATACAAACACACATACATACAACACAGTTAATATACACACACACATACATACAACACAGTTAATATACAAACATATACATACATACAACACAGTTAATATACAAACATATACATACATACAACACAGTTAATATACAAACACACATACATACAACACAGTTAATATACAAACATACATACATACAACACAGTTAATATACACACACACATTCATACAACACAGTTGATATACAAACACACATACATACAACACAGTTAATATACAAACACACATACATACAACACAATTAATATACAAACACACATACATACAACACAATTAATATACAAACACACATACATACAACACAGTTAATATACAAACATATACATGCAACACAGTTAATATACAAACATATACATACATACAACACAGTTAATATACACACACACATACATAAAACACAGTTAATATACAAACATATACATACATACAACATAGTTAATATACAAACATATATACATACAACACAGTTAATATACACACACACATACATACAACACAGTTAATATACAAACACACATACATACAACACAGTTAATATACAAACATATACATGCAACACAGTTAATATACAAACACACGTACATGCAACACAGTTAATATACAAACACACATACATACAACACAGTTAATATACAAACATATACACACATACAACACAGTTAATATACAAACACACATACATACAACACAGTTAATATACAAACATATACATGCAACACAGTTAATATACAAACACACATACATACATAAAACACAGTTAATATACAAACATATACATGCAACACAGTTAATATACAAACACACATACATACAACACAGTTAATGTACACACACACATACATACAACACAGTTAATATACAAACACACATACATACAACACAGTTAATATACAAACACACATACATACAACAAAGTTAATATACAAACACACATACATACAACACAGTTAATATACAAACATATACATACATACAACACAGTTAATATACAAATACACATACATACAACACAGTTAATATACAAACACACATACATACAACACAGTTAATATACAAACACACATACATACAACACTGTTAATATACAAACACACATACATACAACACAGTTAATATAGAAACACACATACATACAACACAGTTAATATACAACCACACATACATACAACACAGTTAATATACAAACATACATACATACAACACAGTTAATATACAAACATATACATACATACAACACAGTTAATATACAAACACACATACATACAACACAGTTAATATACAAACATACATACATAGAACACAGTTAATATACAAACATATACATACATACAACACAGTTAATATACAAACATATATACATACAACACAGTTAATATAGAAACACACATACATACATACATACATACAACACAGTTAATATAGAAACATATACATACATACATACAATACAGTTAATATACAAACACACATACATACAACACAGTTAATACACAAACATATACATACATACAACACAGTTAATATACAAACACACATACATACAACACAGTTAATATACAAACACACATACATACAACACAGTTAATATACAAACAGACATACATACGACACAGTTAATATTCAAACATATATACATACGACACAGTTAATATACAAACATATACATACATACAGCACAGTTAATATACAAACATATACATACATACGACACAGTTAATATAGAAACACACATACATACAACACAGTTAATATACAAACACACATACATACAACACAGTTAATATACAAACACACATACATACAAAACAGTTAATATACAAACACACATACATACAACACAGTTAATATACAAACACACATACATACAACACAGTTAATATACAAACACACATACATACAACACAGTTAATATACAAACATATACATACATACGACACAGTTAATATACAAACATATATACATACAACACAGTTAATATACAAACACACATACATACAACACAGTTAATATACAAACACACATACATACAACACAGTTGATATACAAACACACATAGATACAACACAGTTAATATACAAACACACATACATACAACACAGTTAATATACAAACACACATACATACAACACAGATAATATACAAACACACACACATACAACACAGTTAATATACAAACACACATACATACAACACAGTTAATATACACACACACATACATACAACACAGTTAATATACAAACATATACATACATACAACACAGTTAATATACAAACATATACATACATACAACACAGTTAATATACAAACACACATACATACAACACAGTTAATATACAAACATACATACATACAACACAGTTAATATACACACACACATTCATACAACACAGTTGATATACAAACACACATACATACAACACAGTTAATATACAAACACACATACATACAACACAATTAATATACAAACACACATACATACAACACAATTAATATACAAACACACATACATACAACACAGTTAATATACAAACATATACATGCAACACAGTTAATATACAAACATATACATACATACAACACAGTTAATATACACACACACATACATAAAACACAGTTAATATACAAACATATACATACATACAACATAGTTAATATACAAACATATATACATACAACACAGTTAATATACACACACACATACATACAACACAGTTAATATACAAACACACATACATACAACACAGTTAATATACAAACATATACATGCAACACAGTTAATATACAAACACACATACATGCAACACAGTTAATATACAAACACACATACATACAACACAGTTAATATACAAACATATACACACATACAACACAGTTAATATACAAACACACATACATACAACACAGTTAATATACAAACATATACATGCAACACAGTTAATATACAAACACACATACATACATAAAACACAGTTAATATACAAACATATACATGCAACACCGTTAATATACAAACACACATACATACAACACAGTTAATGTACACACACACATACATACAACACAGTTAATATACAAACACACATACATACAACACAGTTAATATACAAACACACATACATACAACAAAGTTAATATACAAACACACATACATACAACACAGTTAACATACAAACATATACATACATACAACACAGTTAATATACAAATACACATACATACAACACAGTTAATATACAAACACACATACATACAACACAGTTAATATACAAACACACATACATACAACACTGTAATTATACAAACACACATACATACAACACAGTTAATATAGAAACACACATACATACAACACAGTTAATATACAACCACACATACATACAACACAGTTAATATACAAACATACATACATACAACACAGTTAATATACAAACATATACATACATACAACACAGTTAATATACAAACACACATACATACAACACAGTTAATATACAAACATACATACATAGAACACAGTTAATATACAAACATATACATACATACAACACAGTTAATATACAAACACACATACATACAACACAGTTAATATACAAACACACATACATACAACACAGTTAATATACAAACACACATACATACAACACAGTTAATATACAAACACACATACATACAACACAGTTAATATACAAACACACATACATACAACACAGTTAATACACAAACATATACATACATACAACACAGTTAATATACAAACACACATACATACAACACAGTTAATATACAAACACACATACATACAACACAGTTACTATACAAACATATACATACATACAACACAGTTAATATACAAACACACATACATACAACACAGTTAATATACAAACACACATATATACAACACAGTTAATATACAAACACACATACATACAACACAGTTAATATACAAACACACATACATTCAACACAGTTAATATACAAACACACATACATACAACACAGTTAATATACAAACACACATACATACAACACAGTTAATATACAAACACACATACATACAACACAGTTAATACACAAACATATACATACATACAACACAGTTAATATACACACACACATACATAAAACACAGTTAATATACAAACATATACATACATACAACATAGTTAATATACAAACATATATACATACAACACAGTTAATATACACACACACATACATACAACACAGTTAATATACAAACACACATACATACAACACAGTTAATATACAAACACACATACATACAACACAGTTAATACACAAACATATACATACATACAACACAGTTAATATACAAACACACATACATACAACACAGTTAATACGCAAACATATACATACATACAACACAGTTAATATACAAACACACATACATACAACACAGTTAATATACAAACACTCATACATACAACACAGTTACTATACAAACATATACATACATACAACACAGTTAATATACAAACACACATACATACAACACAATTAATATACAAACACACACACATAAAACACAGTTAATATACAAACATATACATACATACAACACAGTTAATATACAAACACACATACATACAACACAGTTAATATACAAACATACATACATACAACACAGTTAATATACAAACATATACATACATACAACACAGTTAATATACAAAAACACATACATACAACACAGTTAATATACAAACACACATACATACAACACAGTTAATATACAAACACACATACATACAAAACAGTTAATATACAAACACACATACATACAACACAGTTAATATAGAAACACACATACATGCAACACAGTTAATATACAAACATATACATACATACAACACAGTTAATATACAAACATATACATACATACAACACAGTGAATATACAAACACACATACATACAACACAGTTAATATACAAACACACATACATACAACTCAGTTAATATACAAACACACATACATACAACACAGATAATATACAAACACACACACATACAACACAGTTAATATACAAACACACATACATACAACACAGTTAATATACACACACACATACATACAACACAGTTAATATACAAACATATACATACATACAACACAGTTAATATACAAACATATACATACATACAACACAGATAATATACAAACACACATACATACAACACAGTTAATATACAAACATACATACATACAACACAGTTAATATACACACACACATACATACAACACAGTTAATATACAAACACACATACATACAACACAGTTAATATACAAACACACATACATACAACACAGTTAATATACAAACACACATGCATACAACACAGTTAATATACAAACACACATACATACAACACAGTTAATATACAAACATATAAATGCAACACAGTTAATATACAAACATATACATACATAAAACACAGTTAATATACACACACACATACATACAACACAGTTAATATACAAACATATACATACATACACGATAGTTAATATACAAACATATATACATACAACACAGTTAATATACACACACACATACATACAACACAGTTAATATACAAACACACATACATACAACACAGTTAATATACAAACATATACATGCAACACAGTTAATATACAAACACACATACATGCAACACAGTTAATATACAAACACACATACATACAACACAGTTAATATACAAACATATACATGCAACACAGTTAATATACAAACACACATACATACAACACAGTTAATGTACACACATACATACATACAACACAGTTAATATACAAACACACATACATACAACACAGTTAATATACAAACACACATACATACAACATAGTTAATATACAAACATATACATATATACAGCACAGTTAATATACAAACATATACATACATACAACACAGTTAATATACAAATATATACATACATACAACAAAGTTAATATACAAACATATACATACATACGACACAGTTAATATACAAACACACATACATACAACACAGTTAATATAGAAACACACATACATACAACACAGTTAATATACAAACACACATACATACAACACAGTTAATATACAAACATATATACATACAACACAGTTAATATACAAACACACATACATACAACACAGTTAATATACAAACACACATACATACAACACAGTTAATATACAAACACACATACATACAACACAGTTAATATACAAACACACATACATACAACACAGTTAATATACAAACATATATACATACAACACAGTTAATATACAAACACACATACATACAACACAATTAATATACAAACACACATACATACGACACAGTTAATATTCAAACATATATACATACGACACAGTTAATATACAAACATATACATACATACAGCACAGTTAATATACAAACATATACATACATACGACACAGTTAATATAGAAACACACATACATACAACACAGTTAATATACAAACACACATACATACAACACAGTTAATATACAAACACACATACATACAAAACAGTTAATATACAAACACACATACATACAACACAGTTAATATACAAACACACATACATACAACACAGTTAATATACAAACACACATACATACAACACAGTTAATATACAAACATATACATACATACGACACAGTTAATATACAAACATATATACATACAACACAGTTAATATACAAACACACATACATACAACACAGTTAATATACAAACACACATACATACAACACAGTTGATATACAAACACACATAGATACAACACAGTTAATATACAAACACACATACATACAACACAGTTAATATACAAACACACATACATACAACACAGATAATATACAAACACACACACATACAACACAGTTAATATACAAACACACATACATACAACACAGTTAATATACAGACACACATACATACAACACAGTTAATATACAAACATATACATACATACAACACAGTTAATATACAAACATATACATACATACAACACAGTTAATATACAAACACACATACATACAACACAGTTAATATACAAACATACATACATACAACACAGTTAATATACACACACACATTCATACAACACAGTTGATATACAAACACACATACATACAACACAGTTAATATACAAACACACATACATACAACACAATTAATATACAAACACACATACATACAACACAATTAATATACAAACACACATACATACAACACAGTTAATATACAAACATATACATGCAACACAGTTAATATACAAACATATACATACATACAACACAGTTAACATACAAACATATACATACATACAACACAGTTAATATACAAATACACATACATACAACACAGTTAATATACAAACACACATACATACAACACAGTTAATATACAAACACACATACATACAACACTGTAATTATACAAACACACATACATACAACACAGTTAATATAGAAACACACATACATACAACACAGTTAATATACAACCACACATACATACAACACAGTTAATATACAAACATACATACATACAACACAGTTAATATACAAACATATACATACATACAACACAGTTAATATACAAACACACATACATACAACACAGTTAATATACAAACATACATACATAGAACACAGTTAATATACAAACATATACATACATACAACACAGTTAATATACAAACACACATACATACAACACAGTTAATATACAAACACACATACATACAACACAGTTAATATACAAACACACATACATACAACACAGTTAATATACAAACACACATACATACAACACAGTTAATATACAAACACACATACATACAACACAGTTGATACACAAACATATACATACATACAACACAGTTAATATACAAACACACATACATACAACACAGTTAATATACAAACACACATACATACAACACAGTTACTATACAAACATATACATACATACAACACAGTTAATATACAAACACACATACATACAACACAGTTAATATACAAACACACATACATACAACACAGTTAATATACAAACACACATACATACAACACAGTTAATATACAAACACACATACATTCAACACAGTTAATATACAAACACACATACATACAACACAGTTAATATACAAACACACATACATACAACACAGTTAATATACAAACACACATACATACAACACAGTTAATACACAAACATATACATACATACAACACAGTTAATATACACACACACATACATAAAACACAGTTAATATACAAACATATACATACATACAACATAGTTAATATACAAACATATATACATACAACACAGTTAATATACACACACACATACATACAACACAGTTAATATACAAACACACATACATACAACACAGTTAATATACAAACACACATACATACAACACAGTTAATACACAAACATATACATACATACAACACAGTTAATATACAAACACACATACATACAACACAGTTAATACACAAACATATACATACATACAACACAGTTAATATACAAACACACATACATACAACACAGTTAATATACAAACACTCATACATACAACACAGTTACTATACAATTATATACATACATACAACACAGTTAATATACAAACACACATACATACAACACAGTTAATATACAAACACACATACATACAACACAGTTAATATACAAACATATACATACATACGACACAGTTAATATACAAACATATATACATACAACACAGTTAATATACAAACACACATACATACAACACAGTTAATATACAAACACACATACATACAACACAGTTGATATACAAACACACATAGATACAACACAGTTAATATACAAACACACATACATACAACACAGTTAATATACAAACACACATACATACAACACAGATAATATACAAACACACACACATACAACACAGTTAATATACAAACACACATACATACAACACAGTTAATATACAGACACACATACATACAACACAGTTAATATACAAACATATACATACATACAACACAGTTAATATACAAACATATACATACATACAACACAGTTAATATACAAACACACATACATACAACACAGTTAATATACAAACATACATACATACAACACAGTTAATATACACACACACATTCATACAACACAGTTGATATACAAACACACATACATACAACACAGTTAATAAACAAACACACATACATACAACACAATTAATATACAAACACACATACATACAACACAATTAATATACAAACACACATACATACAACACAGTTAATATACAAACATATACATGCAACACAGTTAATATACAAACATATACATACATACAACACAGTTAATATACACACACACATACATAAAACACAGTTAATATACAAACATATACATACATACAACATAGTTAATATACAAACATATATACATACAACACAGTTAATATACACACACACATACATACAACACAGTTAATATACAAACACACATACATACAACACAGTTAATATACAAACATATACATGCAACACAGTTAATATACAAACACACATACATGCAACACAGTTAATATACAAACACACATACATACAACACAGTTAATATACAAACATATACACACATACAACACAGTTAATATACAAACACACATACATACAACACAGTTAATATACAAACATATACATGCAACACAGTTAATATACAAACACACATACATACATAAAACACAGTTAATATACAAACATATACATGCAACACAGTTAATATATAAACACAAATACATACAACACAGTTAATGTACACACACACATACATACAACACAGTTAATATAGAAACACACATACATACAACACAGTTAATATACAAACACACATACATACAACACAGTTAATATACAAACACACATACATACAACACAGTTAATATACAAACATATATACATACAACACAGTTAATATACACACACACATACATACAACACAGTTAATATACAAACACACATACATACAACACAGTTAATATACAAACATATACATACAACACAGTTAATATACAAATACACATACATACAACACAGTTAATATACAAACACACATACATACAACACAGTTAATATACAAACACACATACATACAACACTGTTAATATACAAACACACATACATACAACACAGTTAATATAGAAACACACATACATACAACACAGTTAATATACAACCACACATACATACAACACAGTTAATATACAAACATACATACATACAACACAGTTAATATACAAACACACATACATACAACACAGTTAATATACAAACATACATACATAGAACACAGTTAATATACAAACATATACATACATACAACACAGTTAATATACAAACACACATACATACAACACAGTTAATATACAAACATATACATACATACAACACAGTTAATATACAAACACACATACATACAACACAGTTAATATACAAACACACATACATACAACACAGTTAATATACAAACACACATACATACAACACAGTTAATATACAAACATATACATACATACAACACAGTTAATATACAAACACACACACATACAACACAGTTAATATACAAACACACATACATACAACACAGTTAATATAGAAACACACATACATACAACACAGTTAATATACAAACACACATACATACAACACAGTTAATATACAAACACACATACATACAACACAGTTAATATACAAACATATACATACATACAACACAGTTAATATACAAACATATACATACATACAACACAGTTAATATACAAACACACATACATACAACACAATTAATATACAAACACACACACATACAACACAGTTAATATACAAACACACGTACATACAACACAGTTAATATACAAACATATACACACAGACAACACAGTTAATATACAAACACACATACATACATACAACACAGTTAATATACAAACACACATACATACAACGCAGATAATATACAAACAGACATACATACAAAACAGTTAATATACAAACACACATACATACAACACAGTTAATATACAAACACACACACATACAACACAGTTAATATACAAACATATATACATACAACACAGTTAATATACAAACATATACATACATACAACACAGTTAATATACAAACACACATACATACAACACAGTTAATACACAAATATATACACACATACAACACAGTTAATATACAAACACACATACATACAACACAGTTAATATACAAACACACATACATACAACACAGTTAATATACAAACACACATACATACAACACAGTTAATATACAAACATATACATGCAACACAGTTAATATACAAACACACATACATACAACACAGTTAATATACAAACACACATACATACAACACAGTTAATATACAAACACACATACATACAACACAGTTAATATACAAACACACACACATACAACACAGTTAATATAGAAACATATACATACATACAAGACAGTTAATATACAAACATATACATACAACACAGTTAATATACAAACACACATACATACAACACAGTTAATATAGAAACACACATACATACAACACAGTTAATATACAAACACACATACATACAACACAGTTAATATACAAACATACATACATACAACACAGTTAATATACACACACACATACATACAACACAGTTAATATACAAACACACATACATACAACACAGTTAATATAAAAACACACATACATACTACACAGTTAATATACTTACACACACACATACAACACAGTTAATATAGAAACATATACATACATACAACATAGTTAATATGCAAACACACACACATGCAACACAGTTAATATACAAACACACATACATACAACACAGTTAATATACAAACACACATACATACAACACAGTTAATATAGAAACATATACATACAACACAGTTAATATACAAACACACATACATGCAACATAGTTAATATACAAACACACATACATACAACACAGTTAATATACAAACATATACATACATACAACACAGTTAATATACAAACACACATACATACAACACAGTTAATATACAAACACACATACATACAACACAGTTAATATAGAAACATATACATACATGCAACACAGTTAATATAGAAACACACATACATACAACACAGTTAATATACAAACATATACATACATACAACAGAGTTAATATACAAACATATACGCACATACAACACAGTTAATATACAAACACACATACATACAACACAGTTAATATAGAAACATATACATACATGCAACACAGTTAATATACAAACACACATACAACACAGTTAATATACAAACATATACATACAACACAGTTAATATACAAACACACATACATACAACACAGTTAGTATACAAACACACACACATACAACACAGTTAATATACAAACACACATACATACAACACAGTTAATATACAAACACACATACATACAACACATTTAATATACAAACATATACACACATACAACACAGTTAATATACAAGCACACATACATACAACACAGTTAATATACAAACACACATACATACAACACAGTTAATATACAAACACACATACATACAACACAGATAATATACGAACACACACACATACAACACAGTTAATATACAAACACACATACATACAACACAGTTAATATACAAACATACATACATACAACACAGTTAATATACAAACACACATACATACAACACAGTTAATATACAAACACACATACATACAACACAGTTAATATACAAACACACATACAACACAGTTAATATAGAAACATATACATACATACAACACAGTTAATATACAAACATATAGACACATAGAACACAGTTACTATACAAACACACACACATACAACACAGTTAATATACAAACACACATACATACAACACAATTAATATACAAACACACATACATACAACACAGTTAATATACAAACACACATACATACAACACAGTTAATATACAAACACACATACATACAACACAGTTAATATACAAACATACATACATACAACACAGTTAATATACACACACACATACATACAACACAGTTAATATACAAACACACATACATACAACACAGTTAATATAAAAACACACATACATACTACACAGTTAATATACATACACACACACATACAACACAGTTAATATAGAAACATACACATACATACAACACAGTTAATATACAAACATATACATACAACACAGTTAATATACAAACACACATACATACAACACAGGTAATAAACAAACACACATACATACAACACAGTTAATATAGAAACATATACATACAACACAGTTAATATACAAACACACATACATGCAACACAGTTAATATACAAACACACATACATACAACACAGTTAATATACAAACATATACATACATACAACACAGTTAATATACAAACACACATACATACAACACAGTTAATATACAAACACACATACATACAACACAGTTAATATAGAAACATATACATACATGCAACACGGTTAATATACAACTACACATACATACAACACAGTTAATATACAAACATATACATACATACAACACAGTTAATATACAAACATATACACACATACAACACAGTTAATATACAAACACACATACATACAACACAGTTAATATAGAAACATATACATACATGCAACACAGTTAATATACAAACACACATACAACACAGTTAATATACAAACATATACATACATACAACACAGTTAATATACAAACACACATACATACAACACAGTTAATATACAAACATATACATACATACAACACAGTTAATATACAAACACACATACATACAACACAGTTAATATACAAACACACATACATACAACACAGTTAATATACAAACACACATACATACAACACAGTTAATATACAAACATATACATACATACAACACAGTTAATATACAAACACACACACATACAACACAGTTAATATACAAACACACATACATACAACACAGTTAATATAGAAACACACATACATACAACACAGTTAATATACAAACACACATACATACAACACAGTTAATATACAAACACACATACATACAACACAGTTAATATACAAACATATACATACATACAACACAGTTAATATACAAACATATACATATATACAACACAGTTAATATACAAACACACATACATACAACACAATTAATATACAAACACACACACATACAACACAGTTAATATACAAACACACGTACATACAACACAGTTAATATACAAACATATACACACAGACAACACAGTTAATATACAAACACACATACATACATACAACACAGTTAATATACAAACACACATACATAGAACGCAGATAATATACAAACACACATACATACAACACAGTTAATATACAAACACACATACATACAACACAGTTAATATACAAACACACACACATACAACACAGTTAATATACAAACATATATACATACAACACAGTTAATATACAAACATATACATACATACAACACAGTTAATATACAAACACACATACATACAACACAGTTAATACACAAACATATACATGCAACACAGTTAATATACAAACACACATACATACAACACAGTTAATATACAAACACACATACATACAACACAGTTAATATACAAACACACATACATACAACACAGTTAATATACAAACACACACACATACAACACAGTTAATGTACAAACATATACACACATACAACACAGTTAATATACAAACACACATACATACAACACAGTTAATATACAAACACACATACATACAACACAGTTAATACACAAATATATACACACATACAACACAGTTAATATACAAACACACATACATACAACACAGTTAATATACAAACACACATACATACAACACAGTTAATATACAAACACACATACATACAACACAGTTAATATACAAACACACATACATACAACACAGTTAATATACAAAAACACACACATACAACACAGTTAATATACAAACATATACACACATACGACACAGTTAATATACAAACACACATACATACAACACAGTTAATATACAAACACACATACATACAACACAGTTAATATACAAACACATATACATACAACACAGTTAATATAAAACACACATACATACAACACAGTTAATATACAAACACACATACATACAACACATTTAACATACAAACACACATACATACAACACAGTTAAAAACACAAACATATACATACAACACAGTTAATATACAAACATATACATACATACAACACAGTTAATATACACACACACATACATACAACACAGTTAATATACAAACACACATACATACAACACAGTTAATATACAAACACACATACATACAACACAGTTAATATACAAACACACATACATACAACACAGTTAATATACAAACACACATACATACAACACAGTTAATATACAAACACACACACATACAACACAGTTAATATAGAAACATATACATACATACAACACAGTTAATATACAAACATATACATACAACACAGTTAATATACAAACACACATACATACAACACAGTTAATATAGAAACACACATACATACAACACAGTTAATATACAAACACACATACATACAACACAGTTAATATACAAACACACATACATACAACACAGTTAATTTACAAACATATACACACATACAACACAGTTAATATACAAACACACATACATACAACACAGTTAATATACAAACACACATACATACAACACAGTTAATATACAAACACACATACATACAACACAGTTAATATACAAACACACACACATACAACACAGTTAATATACAAACACACATACGTACAACACAATTAATATACAAACATACATACATACAACACAGTTAATATACAAACACACATACATACAACACAGTTAATATACAAACACACATACATACAACACAGTTAATATACAAACACACATACATACAACACATTAATATACAAACACACATACATACAACACAGTTAATATACAAACACACACACATACAACACAGTTAATATACAAACACACACACATACAACACAGTTAATATACAAACACACATACGTACAACACAGTTAATATACAAACACACATACATAGAACACAGTTAATATACAAACACACATACATACAACACAGTTAATATACAATCACACATACATACAACACAGTTAATATACAAACACACATACATACAACACAGTTAATACAGAAACACACATACATACAACCCAGTTAATATACAAACACACATACATACAACACATTTAATATACAAACACATACATACAACCACAGTTAATATACAAACATATACATACATACAACACAGTTAATATACAAACACACATATATACAACACAGTTGATACACAAACACACATACATACAACACAGTTAATATACAAACACACATACATACAACACAGTTAATATACAAACACACATACATACAACACAGTTAATACACAAACATATACATACATACAACACAGTTAATATAGAAACACACACACATACAACACAGTTAATATACAAACATATACATACGACACAGTTAATATACAAACAAACATACATACAACACAGTTAATATACAAACACACATACATACAACACAGTTAATATACAAACACACATACATACAACACAGTTAATATACATAACATATACACACATACAACACAGTTAATATACAAACACACATACATACTACACAGTTAATATACAAACATATACATACATACAACACAGTTAATATAGAAACACACATACATACAACACAGTTAATATACAAACATACATACATACAACACAGTTAATATACAAACACACATACATACAACACAGTTAATATACAAACACACATACATACAACACAGTTAATATACTAACACACATACATACAACACATTAATATACAAATACACATACATACAACACAGTTAATATACAAACACACACACATACAACACAGTTAATATACAAACACACACACATATAACACAGTTAATATACAAACACACATACATACAACACAGTTAATATACAAACACACATACATAGAACACAGTTAATATACAATCACACATACATACAACACAGTTAATATACAAACACACATACATACAACACAGTTAATACACAAACACACATACATACAACACAGTTAATATACAAACACACATACATAAAACACAGTTAATACACAAACACACATACATACAACACAGTTAATATACAAACACACATACATACAACACAGTTAATATACAAACACACATACATACAACACAGTTAATATACAAACATATACATACATACAACACAGTTAATATAGAAACACACACACATACAACACAGTTAATATACAAACATATACATACATACAACACAGTTAATATACAAACACACATACATACAACAGAGTTAATATACAAACATATACACACAACACAGTTAATATACAAACACACATACATACATACAACACAGTTAATATACAAACACACATACATAGAACGCAGATAATATACAAACACACATACATACAACACAGTTAATATACAAACACACATACATACAACACAGTTAATATACAAACACACACACATACAACACAGTTAATATACAAACATATATACATACAACACAGTTAATATACAAACATATACATACATACAACACAGTTAATATACAAACACACATACATACAACACAGTTAATACACAAACATATACATGCAACACAGTTAATATACAAACACACATACATACAACACAGTTAATATACAAACACACATACATACAACACAGTTAATATACAAACACACATACATACAACACAGTTAATATACAAACACACACACATACAACACAGTTAATGTACAAACATATACACACATACAACACAGTTAATATACAAACACACATACATACAACACAGTTAATATACAAACACACATACATACAACACAGTTAATACACAAATATATACACACATACAACACAGTTAATATACAAACACACATACATACAACACAGTTAATATACAAACACACATACATACAACACAGTTAATATACAAACACACATACATACAACACAGTTAATATACAAACACACATACATACAACACAGTTAATATACAAAAACACACACATACAACACAGTTAATATACAAACATATACACACATACGACACAGTTAATATACAAACACACATACATACAACACAGTTAATATACAAACACACATACATACAACACAGTTAATATACAAACACATATACATACAACACAGTTAATATAAAACACACATACATACAACACAGTTAATATACAAACACACATACATACAACACATTTAACATACAAACACACATACATACAACACAGTTAAAAACACAAACATATACATACAACACAGTTAATATACAAACATATACATACATACAACACAGTTAATATACACACACACATACATACAACACAGTTAATATACAAACACACATACATACAACACAGTTAATATACAAACACACATACATACAACACAGTTAATATACAAACACACATACATACAACACAGTTAATATACAAACACACATACATACAACACAGTTAATATACAAACACACACACATACAACACAGTTAATATAGAAACATATACATACATACAACACAGTTAATATACAAACATATACATACAACACAGTTAATATACAAACACACATACATACAACACAGTTAATATAGAAACACACATACATACAACACAGTTAATATACAAACACACATACATACAACACAGTTAATATACAAACACACATACATACAACACAGTTAATTTACAAACATATACACACATACAACACAGTTAATATACAAACACACATACATACAACACAGTTAATATACAAACACACATACATACAACACAGTTAATATACAAACACACATACATACAACACAGTTAATATACAAACACACACACATACAACACAGTTAATATACAAACACACATACGTACAACACAGTTAATATACAAACATACATACATACAACACAGTTAATATACAAACACACATACATACAACACAGTTAATATACAAACACACATACATACAACACAGTTAATATACAAACACACATACATACAACACATTAATATACAAACACACATACATACAACACAGTTAATATACAAACACACACACATACAACACAGTTAATATACAAACACACACACATACAACACAGTTAATATACAAACACACATACGTACAACACAGTTAATATACAAACACACATACATAGAACACAGTTAATATACAAACACACATACATACAACACAGTTAATATACAATCACACATACATACAACACAGTTAATATACAAACACACATACATACAACACAGTTAATACAGAAACACACATACATACAACCCAGTTAATATACAAACACACATACATACAACACATTTAATATACAAACACATACATACAACCACAGTTAATATACAAACATATACATACATACAACACAGTTAATATACAAACACACATATATACAACACAGTTGATACACAAACACACATACATACAACACAGTTAATATACAAACACACATACATACAACACAGTTAATATACAAACACACATACATACAACACAGTTAATACACAAACATATACATACATACAACACAGTTAATATAGAAACACACACACATACAACACAGTTAATATACAAACATATACATACAACACAGTTAATATACAAACAAACATACATACAACACAGTTAATATACAAACACACATACATACAACACAGTTAATATACAAACACACATACATACAACACAGTTAATATACATAACATATACACACATACAACACAGTTAATATACAAACACACATACATACTACACAGTTAATATACAAACATATACATACATACAACACAGTTAATATAGAAACACACATACATACAACACAGTTAATATACAAACATACATACATACAACACAGTTAATATACAAACACACATACATACAACACAGTTAATATACAAACACACATACATACAACACAGTTAATATACTAACACACATACATACAACACATTAATATACAAATACACATACATACAACACAGTTAATATACAAACACACACACATACAACACAGTTAATATACAAACACACACACATATAACACAGTTAATATACAAACACACATACATACAACACAGTTAATATACAAACACACATACATAGAACACAGTTAATATACAATCACACATACATACAACACAGTTAATATACAAACACACATACATACAACACAGTTAATACACAAACACACATACATACAACACAGTTAATATACAAACACACATACATAAAACACAGTTAATACACAAACACACATACATACAACACAGTTAATATACAAACACACATACATACAACACAGTTAATATACAAACACACATACATACAACACAGTTAATATACAAACATATACATACATACAACACAGTTAATATAGAAACACACACACATACAACACAGTTAATATACAAACATATACATACATACAACACAGTTAATATACAAACACACATACATACAACAGAGTTAATATACAAACATATACACACAACACAGTTAATATACAAACACACATACATACAACACAGTTAATATACAAACATATACATACATACAACAAGTTAATATACAAACATATATAGATACATACAACACAGTTAATATACAAACATATATACATACATACAACACAGTTAATATACAAACACACATACATACAACACAGTTAATATACAAACACACATACATACAACACAGTTAATATAGAAACACACACACATACAACACAGTTAATATACAAACACACATACATACAACAGAGTTAATATACAAACACACACATACAACACAGTTAATATAGAAACACACACACATACAACACAGTTAATATACAAACACACATACATACAACACAGTTAATATACAAATACACATACATACAACAGAGTTAATATACAAACACACATACATACAACACAGTTAACATACAAACACACATACATACAACACAGTTAATATACAAACACACATACATACAACACAGTTAATATACAAACACACACACATACAACACAGTTAATATACAAACATATACATACATACAACACAGTTAATATACAAACACACATACATACAACACATTAATATACAAACACACATACATACAACACAGTTAATATACAAACACACACACATACAACACAGTTAATATCCAAACACACACACATACAACACAGTTAATATACAAACACACATACATACAACACAGTTAATATACAAACACACATACATACAACACAGTTAATATACAAACACACATACATACAACACAGTTAATATACAAACACACATACATACAACACAGTTAATATACAAACACACATACATGCAACACAGTTAATACACAAACACACATACATACAACACAGTTAATATACAAACACACATACATAAAACACAGTTAATACACAAACACACATACATACAACACAGTTAATATACAAACACACATACATACAACACAGTTAATATACAAACACACATACATACAACACAGTTAATATACAAACATATACATACATACAACACAGTTAATATAGAAACACACACACATACAACACAGTTAATATACAAACATATACATACATACAACACAGTTAATATACAAACACACATACATACAACACAGTTAATATACAAACATATACATACAACACAGTTAATATACAAACACACATACATACAACACAGTTAATATACAAACATATACATACATACAACACAGTTAATATACAAACATATATAGATACATACAACACAGTTAATATACAAACATATATACATACATACAACACAGTTAATATACAAACGCACATACATACAACACAGTTAATATACAAACACACATACATACAACACAGTTAATATAGAAACACACACACATACAACACAGTTAATATACAAACACACATACATACAACAGAGTTAATATACAAACACACACATACAACACAGTTAATATAGAAACACACATACATACAACACAGTTAATATACAAACACACATACATACAACACAGTTAATATACAAATACACATACATACAACAGAGTTAATATACAAACACACATACATACAACACAGTTAACATACAAACACACATACATACAACACAGTTAATATACAAACACACATACATACAACACAGTTAATATACAAACACACACACATACAACACAGTTAATATACAAACATATACATACATACAACACAGTTAATATACAAACACACATACATACAACACATTAATATACAAACACACATACATACAGCACAGTTAATATACAAACACACACACATACAACACAGTTAATATCCAAACACACACACATACAACACAGTTAATATACAAACACACATACATACAACACAGTTAATATACAAACACACATACATACAACACAGTTAATATACAAACACACATACATACAACACAGTTAATATACAAACACACATACATACAACACAGTTAATATACAAACACACATACATGCAACACAGTTAATACACAAACACATACATACAACACAGTTAATATACAAACACACATACATAAAACACAGTTAATACACAAACACACATACATACAACACAGTTAATATACAAACACACATACATACAACACAGTTAATATACAAACACACATACATACAACACAGTTAATATACAAACATATACATACATACAACACAGTTAATATAGAAACACACACACATACAACACAGTTAATATACAAACATATACATACATACAACACAGTTAATATACAAACACACATACATACAACACAGTTAATATACAAACATATACATACAACACAGTTAATATACAAACACACATACATACAACACAGTTAATATACAAAAAATATACATACATACAACACAGTTAATATACAAACATATATACATACATACAACACAGTTAATATACAAACATATATACATACATACAACACAGTTAATATACAAACACACATACATACAACACAGTTAATATACAAACACACATACATACAACACAGTTAATATAGAAACACACACACATACAACACAGTTAATATACAAACACACATACATACAACAGAGTTAATATACAAACACACACATACAACACAGTTAATATAGAAACACACACACATACAACACAGTTAATATACAAACACACATACATACAACACAGTTAATATACAAATACACATACATACAACAGAGTTAATATACAAACACACATACATACAACACAGTTAACATACAAACACACATACATACAACACAGTTAATATACAAACACACATACATACAACACAGTTAATATACAAACACACACACATACAACACAGTTAATATCCAAACACACACACATACAACACAGTTAATATACAAACACACATACATACAACACAGTTACTATACAAACACACATACATACAACACAGTTAATATACAAACACACATACATACAACACAGTTAATATACAAACACACATACATGCAACACAGTTAATACACAAACACACATACATACAATACAGTTAATATACAAACGCACATACATACAACACAGTTAATATACAAACACACATACATACAACACAGTTAATATAAAAACACACATACATACAACACAGTTAATATACAAACACACATACATACAACACAGTTAATATACAAACACACATACATGCAACACAGTTAATACACAAACACACATACATACAACACAGTTAATATACAAACACACATACATACAACACAGTTAATATACAAACACACATACATACAACACAGTTAATATACAAACACACATACATACAACACAGTTAATATACAAACACACATACATACAACACAGTTAATATACAAACACACATACATGCAACACAGTTAATACACAAACACACATACATACAACACAGTTAATATACAAACACACATACATACAACACAGTTAATATACAAACACACATACATACAACACAGTTAATATACACACACACATACATACAACACAGTTAATATAGAAACACACATACATACAACACAGTTAATATACAAACATATACATACATACAACACAGTTAATATACAAACACACATACATACAACACGGTTAATATACAAACACACATACATACAACCACAGTTAATATACAAACACACACACATACAACACAGTTAATATAGAAACACACACACATACAAAACAGTTAATATACAAACACACATACATACAACACAGTTAATATACAAACATATACATACATACAACACAGTTAATATACAAACATATATACATACAACACAGTTAATATACAAACACACATACATACAACACAGTTAACATACAAACACACATACATACAACACAGTTAATACACAAACACACATACATACAACACAGTTAATATACAAACACACATACATACAACACAGTTAATATACAAACATATACATACATACAACACAGTTAATATACAAACATATACATACATACAACACAGTTAATATACAAACACACATACATACAACACATTAATATACAAACACACATACATACAACACAGTTAATATACAAACACACACACATACAACACAGTTAATATCCAAACACACACACATACAACACAGTTAATATACAAACACACATACATACAACACAGTTAATATACAAACACACATACATACAACACAGTTAATATACAAACACACATACATACAACACAGTTAATATACAAACACACATACATGCAACACAGTTAATACACAAACACACATACATACAACACAGTTAATATACAAACACACATACATAAAACACAGTTAATACACAAACACACATACATACAACACAGTTAATATACAAACACACATACATACAACACAGTTAATATACAAACACAGATACATACAACACAGTTAATATACAAACATATACATACATACAACACAGTTAATATACAAACACACATACATACAACACAGTTAATATACAAACATATACATACAACACAGTTAATATACAAACACACATACATACAACACAGTTAATATACAAACATATACATACATACAACACAGTTAATATACAAACATATATAGATACATACAACACAGTTAATATACAAACATATATACATACATACAACACAGTTAATATACAAACGCACATACATACAACACAGTTAATATACAAACACACATACATACAACACAGTTAATATAGAAACACACACACATACAACACAGTTAATATACAAACACACATACATACAACAGAGTTAATATACAAACACACACATACAACACAGTTAATATAGAAACACACATACATACAACACAGTTAATATACAAACACACATACATACAACTCAGTTAATATACAAATACACATACATACAACAGAGTTAATATACAAACACACATACATACAACACAGTTAACATACAAACACACATACATACAACACAGTTAATATACAAACACACATACATACAACACAGTTAATATACAAACACACACACATACAACACAGTTAATATACAAACATATACATACATACAACACAGTTAATATACAAACACACATACATACAACACATTAATATACAAACACACATACATACAACACAGTTAATATACAAACACACACACATACAACACAGTTAATATCCAAACACACACACATACAACACAGTTAATATACAAACACACATACATACAACACAGTTAATATACAAACACACATACATACAACACAGTTAATATACAAACACACATACATACAACACAGTTAATATACAAACACACATACATACAACACAGTTAATATACAAACACACATACATACAACACAGTTAATATACAAACACACATACATACAACACAGTTAATATACAAACATATACATACATACAACACAGTTAATATAGAAACACACACACATACAACACAGTTAATATACAAACATATACATACATACAACACAGTTAATATACAAACACACATACATACAACACAGTTAATATACAAACATATACATACAACACAGTTAATATACAAACACACATACATACAACACAGTTAATATACAAAAAATATACATACATACAACACAGTTAATATACAAACATATATACATACATACAACACAGTTAATATACAAACATATATACATACATACAACACAGTTAATATACAAACACACATACATACAACACAGTTAATATACAAACACACATACATACAACACAGTTAATATAGAAACACACACACATACAACACAGTTAATATACAAACACACATACATACAACAGAGTTAATATACAAACACACACATACAACACAGTTAATATAGAAACACACACACATACAACACAGTTAATATACAAACACACATACATACAACACAGTTAATATACAAATACACATACATACAACAGAGTTAATATACAAACACACATACATACAACACAGTTAACATACAAACACACATACATACAACACAGTTAATATACAAACACACATACATACAACACAGTTAATATACAAACACACACACATACAACACAGTTAATATACAAACATATACATACATACAACACAGTTAATATACAAACACACATACATACAACACATTAATATACAAACACACATACATACAACACAGTTAATATACAAACACACACACATACAACACAGTTAATATCCAAACACACACACATACAACACAGTTAATATACAAACACACATACATACAACACAGTTACTATACAAACACACATACATACAACACAGTTAATATACAAACACACATACATACAACACAGTTAATATACAAACACACATACATGCAACACAGTTAATACACAAACACACATACATACAATACAGTTAATATACAAACGCACATACATACAACACAGTTAATATACAAACACACATACATACAACACAGTTAATATAAAAACACACATACATACAACACAGTTAATATACAAACACACATACATACAACACAGTTAATATACAAACACACATACATGCAACACAGTTAATACACAAACACACATACATACAACACAGTTAATATACAAACACACATACATACAACACAGTTAATATACAAACACACATACATACAACACAGTTAATATACAAACACACATACAACACAGTTAATATACAAACACACATACATACAACACAGTTAATATACAAACACACATACATGCAACACAGTTAATACACAAACACACATACATACAACACAGTTAATATACAAACACACATACATACAACACAGTTAATATACAAACACACATACATACAACACAGTTAATATACAAACACACATACATACAACACAGTTAATATACAAACACACATACATACAACACAGTTAATATACACACACACATACATACAACACAGTTAATATAGAAACACACATACATACAACACAGTTAATATACAAACATATACATACATACAACACAGTTAATATACAAACACACATACATACAACACGGTTAATATGCAAACACACATACATACAACCACAGTTAATATACAAACACACACACATACAACACAGTTAATATAGAAACACACACACATACAAAACAGTTAATATACAAACACACATACATACAACACAGTTAATATACAAACATATACATACATACAACACAGTTAATATACAAACATATATACATACAACACAGTTAATATACAAACACACATACATACAACACAGTTAACATACAAACACACATACATACAACACAGTTAATATACAAACACACATACATACAACACAGTTAATATACAAACACACACACATACAACACAGTTAATATACAAACATATACATACATACAACACAGTTAATATACAAACACACATACATACAACACATTAATATACAAACACACATACATACAACACAGTTAATATACAAACACACACACATACAACACAGTTAATATCCAAACACACACACATACAACACAGTTAATATACAAACACACATACATACAACACAGTTAATATACAAACACACATACATACAACACAGTTAATATACAAACACACATACATACAACACAGTTAATATACAAACACACATACATACAACACAGTTAATATACAAACACACATACATGCAACACAGTTAATACACAAACACACATACATACAACACAGTTAATATACAAACACACATACATAAAACACAGTTAATACACAAACACACATACATACAACACAGTTAATATACAAACACACATACATACAACACAGTTAATATACAAACACAGATACATACAACACAGTTAATATACAAACATATACATACATACAACACAGTTAATATACAAACACACATACATACAACACAGTTAATATACAAACATATACATACAACACAGTTAATATACAAACACACATACATACAACACAGTTAATATACAAACATATACATACATACAACACAGTTAATATACAAACATATATAGATACATACAACACAGTTAATATACAAACATATATACATACATACAACACAGTTAATATACAAACGCACATACATACAACACAGTTAATATACAAACACACATACATACAACACAGTTAATATAGAAACACACACACATACAACACAGTTAATATACAAACACACATACATACAACAGAGTTAATATACAAACACACACATACAACACAGTTAATATAGAAACACACATACATACAACACAGTTAATATACAAACACACATACATACAACACAGTTAATATACAAATACACATACATACAACAGAGTTAATATACAAACACACATACATACAACACAGTTAACATACAAACACACATACATACAACACAGTTAATATACAAACACACATACATACAACACAGTTAATATACAAACACACACACATACAACACAGTTAATATACAAACATATACATACATACAACACAGTTAATATACAAACACACATACATACAACACATTAATATACAAACACACATACATACAACACAGTTAATATACAAACACACATACATACAACACAGTTAATATACAAACACACATACATACAACACAGTTAATATACAAACACACATACATACAACACAGTTAATATACAAACACACATACATGCAACACAGTTAATACACAAACACACATACATACAACACAGTTAATATACAAACACACATACATAAAACACAGTTAATACACAAACACACATACATACAACACAGTTAATATACAAACACACATACATACAACACAGTTAATATACAAACACACATACATACAACACAGTTAATATACAAACATATACATACATACAACACAGTTAATATAGAAACACACACACATACAGCACAGTTAATATACAAACATATACATACATACAACACAGTTAATATACAAACACACATACATACAACACAGTTAATATACAAACATATACATACAACACAGTTAATATACAAACACACATACATACAACACAGTTAATATACAAACATATACATACATACAACACAGTTAATATACAAACATATATACATACATACAACACAGTTAATATACAAACATATATACATACATACAACACAGTTAATATACAAACACACATACATACAACACAGTTAATATACAAACACACATACATACAACACAGTTAATATAGAAACACACACACATACAACACAGTTAATATACAAACACACATACATACAACAGAGTTAATATACAAACACACACATACAACACAGTTAATATAGAAACACACACACATACAACACAGTTAATATACAAACACACATACATACAACACAGTTAATATACAAACACACACCCATACAACACAGTTAATATACAAACATATACACACATACAACACAGTTAATATACAAACACACATACATACAACACATTAATATACAAACACACATACATACAACACAGTTAATATACAAACACACACACATACAACACAGTTAATATCCAAACACACACACATACAACACAGTTAATATACAAACACACATACATACAACACAGTTACTATACAAACACACATACATACAACACAGTTAATATACAAACACACATACATACAACACAGTTATTATACAAACACACATACATGCAACACAGTTAATACACAAACACACATACATACAATACAGTTAATATACAAACGCACATACATACAACACAGTTAATATACAAACACACATACATACAACACAGTTAATATACAAACACACATACATACAACACAGTTAATATACAAACACACATACATACAACACAGTTAATATACAAACACACATACATGCAACACAGTTAATACACAAACACACATACATACAACACAGTTAATATACAAACACACATACATACAACACAGTTAATATACAAACACACATACATACAACACAGTTAATATACAAACACACATACATGCAACACAGTTAATACACAAACACACATACATACAACACAGTTAATATACAAACACACATACATACAACACAGTTAATATACAAACACACATACATACAACACAGTTAATATACAAACACACATACATACAACACAGTTAATATACAAACACACATACATACAACACAGTTAATATACACACACACATACATACAACACAGTTAATATAGAAACACACTTACATACAACACAGTTAATATACAAACATATACATACATACAACACAGTTAATATACAAACACACATACATACAACACGGTTAATATACAAACACACATACATACAACCACAGTTAATATACAAACACACACACATACAACACAGTTAATATAGAAACACACACACATACAAAACAGTTAATATACAAACACACATACATACAACACAGTTAATATACAAACATATACATACATACAACACAGTTAATATACAAACATATATACATACAACACAGTTAATATACAAACACACATACATACAACACAGTTAATATACAAACACACATACATACAACACAGTTAATATAGAAACACACACTCATACAACACAGTTAATATACAAACACACATACAACACAGTTAATATACAAACACACATACATACAACACAGTTAACATACATACACACACACTGACGCACACATATGTATGTATATATATATATATATATATATATATATATATATAGGAAAAAGTATGACCCCGACGGCAGAGCTCAAGCCGTATCGACGGCTATTTCTGAGTCCAGAAATAGCCCTCGAAACGGCTTGAGCTCTGCCGTTGGGGTCATACATTTTCCTATTTCAAACTCTACTACCGTAAGTATTGAGTACTCTGGTGCGTTATGGTCCATCTGGTTCCTTACCACAATTCCTTTGTTCTATATATTTCTGCTCCTTCCACCCCTCCCTTCACTTCACCACCTCTATCTCCACCACCCACGTCCACTTCTTAGACATCTCCGTCGCCTTCGACCCCTCCCACCACTCCCTCGTCACCTCCGCCTTCTTCAAACCCACCGACTCCCACTCCTACCTCGACTTCACCTCTTCCCACCCCACCCACACTAAACACTCTATTCCCTACTCCCAACTCCTCAGGATCCACCCCGTCTCTGTAGCCGAGATGCTGACTTTGAGTCCCAGGCCCTTTCTCTAGTAAGCCATTTCATCCGCAGAGGTTACACCCCCCACCCCCTCTCGTCCACACCGCTCTCGCCCGCGCCCGTGATGTCCACCGCTCCACCACCCTCACCCACGCCACCTCACACCCACCCACCGTCTCCCCTTCCCCATCAACTACCACCCCTCCACCATACCCCTCCACCGCACCATCCTCCGCCTCTTCCGACGCCTCCAGTCCGACACCTCCACCTCCCATATCTTCCCAGCCCCACCACTCCCCTCCTTCAAACGCGCACGCAATCTCCGCACCCTCCTCGTCCACAGCTCCCCCCCGGTTCCCTTCCCTGTTCCAGGCCCCGTTGCAACACCTGTCCCTACATCACCAACACCACCACCTTCCAGGGTCCCAACAGCCACTCTCTCTCTGTCCGGCATGCCTTCCGCTGCACCCCCCAACCTACGTCGGACAACCTACGTCGGACAACCTACGTCGGACAGACTGGACGTCGCCTGGCGGACCGGTTTACCGAACACCTCCGAGATATTCGTCTCGGTGGTAGTTTCCCCATCGCCCGCCACTTTGGCGCCCCTGGACATTCCGCGCACCACCTCACAGTCTGTGGCCTACTCCAATGCCACGGAACACCCGCCACCCTCCTCAGGGTCGAACAACGAACCATCTTCACCCTACAGACCCACACTACCCCCGGCCTGAACTCCCCACCTTTATTCCTTGAGCCATCGACCGCCCTCGCCCTCCCCCCACACATATCCCCCACTAACACCACTAACACACTCCTCCTTTTCACCGCCCACCCCACAACTAACAATACTAACACCCCCACCTAACACCCGACCACCCTTCCCCAACTAACAATACTAACATCCCTCCTTTCTTCTCCCCCTCCCCTTATCACACCCACACACCCACCGGTACATATATACACGCGCTCACACTAAACACACACCCTACTACCACCACTAACCCTCACCCCGCAACTAACATCACTAACCCCACCCCCCACCCCCCACCCCCCCACCCCCACCCACCCACGCACACGAACACACACCCACATACACCCCCCACTCTACACGCAACTAATATCACTAACACCCCCAACCCCACGCACACGAACACACACACCCACTTACACCCCCCACTCTACACACCCTACCACCACTGACCCCCACTAACACCCGCATTCAACCCTTTCCCCACCACCAGTATACTAACACCCACTAACACCCTCCACCGGCCCCCACAACTTTCTCTCCCCCTCTCCGCTCCACCCACACCCTTTCTCACACACACACACATCCCACTAACACCTCTGCTAATACACCCCCCCTCCCCACTCCAACTTTCACACCTACCCATCCTCTCCCTCCTCCACCGCACCTCCGCACACACTGACACACCGACTTTCTTCACTTACCATTTTCCCCGACTGCTGCTATGCCCTGAATCTCTGACCACCTCTGCGCACACAGACACACAACCCTCCTCCTGCCTTGACCCTCTGACCACTTCCTGTTGCGCGCGCACTCCACATCTCCCCTCTTCCGACCAACTCAACCACGGATTACACACATTGGACATCGCTCCTAAGAATCAACCACATCACACGGAAATTACCCAGCATCCCACCACATCCTCTACGGAACTACCTTAGGGACTCACCCACGGACATACACTAAAAAAAAATATTTTCCCACACGCCACCTACATGCACAACACGTATAAACACTACACACACGTGCGTACCACCACATATTTACACACTCAGCCTCCGGAATCTGCCCCCCCCCCGACCTACACCCCACCCCACACACACCTTTTCCTGAACATGCAACCCCGTTCTTCCCCCAACTATTACTTTCACATACACACACACACACCACCTTCAGCCCTTCCCGCTCGGACACCCCGCCTCCCTCTCCCCACTCCACCCGCCACCACCCCTACACGCCCCACACCCTTCCACCGCTTGTATTACTTCATGTATATTTTTATTTTTATTATGCTTTTATATTTTATTTCATTTGTACCGTTTCCTCTCACCCCCTTTTTTCTATATGTCTCTCCATCACTCCCCTACACACCCTTGGAACTCTCTTCCCACACACTTTTCACCTGAAGAAAGGCTTATGCCCGAAACGTCGTTCCCCACCACCACCCCACTCTCAAGAGCATGAAACTAATAAACCTTTGTTCGTACTGCCTCTCTGTTTTGTTCCTGTTCAATTTTTTACTATATATATATATATATATATATATATATATATATATATATATATATATATATATGTTTATATATATATATGTTTATATATAAATGTGTATGTATACGTGTTTGTGACTGACTGCACGTGAGGATATATATATATATCCACACGTGCAATCATAAATAAGATACGTCACCGCCATACACACCTTTGTTCTACCAACGTAAATAGATGAAATTCCTTTTGTGACCGTGACACTTCATATTCTTATAGGTCTCTTGCTATTCAATTGAAGTGCTCAACAAAACTGTTTGCTACAACAGCAATGAACTGTTTGTAATTTTGTAGGTAAAAGGTATGTATAGGTAGGTAGGTTGACGGGCTGGTACCCGAACGTACTCATTATTATTGTTATTGCAATGTTTTTTCTCTCATTCTTCTCACGTTGTAACTTCTCTGTAAAGGCTCCTTCATCCGATACCTTGTGGTATATAGAAGGAAATATTATTAATTACACCGAGTAAAAAAAAAAAAAATGTTTTCTGTTCCTGGCTTGTAATCACTTTTTTTTGTTGTCCTAAATAAATTTAAAAAAGTGCTATTAAACAGTTAAAAGTTGGGGTTTGAAAAAATTCTAAGCTATTCACTAGAATTATTCGTATGCTGGATTTTACGTTGTATATAAGTTTAATTTGCTTAAGTTAAATGATTTTTTTATATATGTTTCAGGTTAAATTAAAATTATAAAATAAAGAGTAATACCTAAAGAAAATTATAAAAGTGCAATAAAGTATAAAATTGTTAAAAAGTGGATTAAAGAGATTTATTGATACTGGGTACCAGAAAAAGTTCCTCACTTCCCAAACCAAAAAGAAGTCATGACTTGGTCAGGGATATGGGTCTGACCAAGTCCAATCCAGAGCTATTCGTCTCCAGAATGAAGCAGTGGAACTTGGTCAAGGAGGAAGTGCAGGTGACAAGTCAGAGAAGTCGACACGAACCTTTTTCAGGCTTTTACACTCTTAGGGATGACCTCTGCTTCTGCCATGACGTGCCTGGACTGTTTGACGTTATTGGGTTGCCGTCTGTGCCCAAGAAGTGGCGGCTATTTATAGACAGCTCCACCACAAGTTTGAAGGCTGTCCTCCTCCACAATGGAAACAAGTTCCCGACACTGCCCCTAGCTCATTCAGTCTGCCTGAAGGAAGATTACTACAGTGTGAAAGTCCTCTTGGAAGCTCTGCAATACAACCAATACAATTGGGAAATAATTGGAGACTTCAAGATGGTGGATTTCCTGCTTGGACTCCAAGGAGGCTTTATCAAATTCTAATGCTTTCTCTGCCTTTGGGACAGCAGAGCCACCTCTGACCACTACAAAAGAAAGAACTGGGAGCAGCGAACAGAATTTGTAGTTGGGACCCGGAACGTCATGTGGGAGCCACTGGTTGATCCCAGGATTGTGCTCATGCCACCACTGCACATTAAGTTGGCTTTGTGAAGGCTCTCAACCAAGAATCAGCCGCTTTTAAGTACCTTCTTGAGTTCTTCCCCAAGTTATCTGAGGCCAAAATTAAAGGTGGAATTTTTGTTGGACCTCAGATAAAGAAGGTGTTTGAGTCTACGGAGTTCTCCAATAAGCTCAATGGGATTGAGAGAATAGCATGGAACTGTTTCAAGGCAGTTGTTAAGGGCTTCCTGGGCAACTACAGAGCTGAAAACTACCAGCAACTGGTGCAGGATCTGATAAAGGCTTTTGGCGCCATGGGATGCAGGATGTCGCTTAAACTCCATATGCTGGCCGCTCACCTGGAAAAATTCAAGGACAATATGGGCGCCTACTCAGAAGAAAAAGGCGAACGATCCACCAAGATGTGAAAGAGATAAAGCGGAGGTACCAGGGCCACTACAATAAAAAATGATGGGGGGACTATATCTGGGGGTTAGTGCGGGAATGCGACCTGGACTACAACCGCAAATCCAGGAAATTCACTCATTTCTGATGTGTATAAGTTGCTTTTTAAGTGTTATTTGTTTGCTTTTGATAAGCTTGTGTAATAAAATAAATATATACTCTGTTGATTTAATTATATGAACTGATAAATTTAAAAAGAATGTATTTTTTCTTGAAAAATATGAAAATTTCGAAATATCAAACTCCTGACCACAAACCCAAACTTCTGATTAAATAATTGTGTTTCTTTTATAATAATAGGATATAACAAACCAGGAAATCACACTTAGAACCGGGGAACAAAATATATGTTACACGGTGTTATTGCAGCATTTAGGGCAGCTGATTGCCAGAATCGGTAGAGCGTCGGACCAAATGCTTCGTTACATAGAATCACGGCACTTTACATTCTGATTTCAAATCCCGCTGAGGTTAACTTTGCCTTTTATTCTTACGTGGGTCGATAAAATAAAGCACCAGTAATGCACTGGGGTCGATATAATCGACATTCACCTTCCCCAAATTGCTGGCCCTGTGCCTATTGTACAAACCAATTATTATTGCACCATTTTGCCCGACGCTCTAACGACCCTGCCAATCCAACGCCCTAGTAATAATTGTTTCTACTTTGACACAAGACCAACAATTTGAAGGGAGTGGGGAAAGTTGATTAAATAGACACCAGTTACTGGTACTTTAGTTTATCGGTAATGCACTGGGGTCTATTTAATCGACATTCCCCTTCCCTTCAAATTGCTTGCCTTGTGCGAATGTAGAAACAATTATCACTAGGGCTTACTACATATATAGGTGTGTGTGTGTGTGTGTGTGTCTGTGAGTGAGTGTGTGTGAGAGAGAGTGTGGTTCTAAGTAAGCGGCCGTTCCTCCAATTACATTCAGCTAAGGTTAGAAACATAATAGCATGGCTCAAAGTAAGGAATGTCTTGTGTTATCTAATCTTATCTTTGTTATCTTTTGGACATATTTGGATAATTAGGGATGTATGTATGTACGTATGACTGTGGGTTTGTGTGTGTATATACATATACATACATACATATATATATAAATATTTTTTTTTTAACGATCGACTTTCGTCAAATCGGACCGAGGAAACAATGTTTCCGTTGGTCTATCCAATTGCTTATACTATCTATCGGTCGCAACTCCAGGTAAAAGGTGCAACGTGAAATAAAGTGTCTTGCTCAAGGACATAACGCATCGCCTGGTCCAGGAATCGAACTCCCAACCTCACGATTGCGAATCCAATTCTCTAACCACTCAGCCACAGGCCTTCACCATATATATGTGTGTGTGTGTGTGTGTGTGTGTGTGTGTGTGTGTGTGTGTGTGTGTGTGTGTGTTCATATATATATATATATATATATATATATATGAGAGACGTAAAATAAGAAAATTATAAAATAACTTACTAAAATTTCACTCCAACTAATTAGTTTCTGAAAGGGAATAAACATACTTTCCGAAGAAACGTACGGAGAAGCCTTTCGTCATCAGGGAAGTCTATTCTCAGCTAAGTTTCCAGGCAATACGTGGACACAGGGAACTTATCAAAAATAATTCAGTGGATGGAAAAAGCAAAGCGTGGACTAAATTCCAAGCCATTGAGAAAATCACTGCCTACTGAGTCGGTGGCAAATTCAAAAGAATCAATCACGTGACATCGAGGTCAATCAGTGAAGAGTGGTTTGTTAAGAAGACAGCAGCCAGACTGTTACTAAAGTAGCAGTTTTGGCCAATTTTTGCTCGACAAATAATTTTGAGATAATTATAAAGAATTAGTATATCTAGTAACGTCTCTCATATTATTGTTCTGCATCCCCATGCATTGAACCACAAAGTTACTAAGACAAAACCTTTATATTTGCTAGCATAAGTATGCATCTGTGTATATATATGTTACTAGATATACTAATTCTTTATATATATATATATATATATATATATATATATATATATATATATATATATATATATACGAACGAGTAGGGCCCCGACGGCTGAGCTCAATCCGTTGCGACGGCTAATCTGGAATTAGCCGTCCAGAATTACCCGTCGAAACGGATTGAGCTCAGCCTTCGGGGTCCTACTCGTTCCTATTACCCACTCTACTACCCTAAGTATTGAGTACTTTGGTGCGTTATGGTCCATCTGGTTCCTTACCACATTTCCTTCGCTATATATATATATATATATATATATATATATATATATATATATATATATATATATATATATATATATGTGTGTGTATATATATTTAAAAATGAGTGACTTCCAAAGGCAAATAAATGTAACAATAGTCGATCTCTATAAATAATAGTTGAAAGAATCGGATAAAATGGGCGCTGGACACTTTTTTTTCATCTTTAGGGGTATTTTGCCCTATTTTTCCAGGTATTATTTATAGCGATCGACTGTTGTTAAACTTATATTTTTATGTTTGGGATTCCCACATTTTCAAATTTTAAATCATCCAGTGTTGTTGGCGTTGACAATAACAGCGGTGATACCGCCATCATCAAAGCAAACGACACACCCGTGACTCTCCTGTCCTCTTCGTTAGACTTACTGGTGCTAAGGTTGCTCTGACAACGGCAAATGAGATATGATGATAGCGAGAACTAAAGACTACGGACGAAGTAATGGACCACAAGCTAAGATGTAAAGGAACTTTACCCGGAGCCCACAAACTCAACGAATCAGAAGGCTGATACATCTACTACTAGAACTTAATAAGAGAAGAGATTCATGACATATCACAATGATTGCATAACTACACCTATGATTGCATAAGCATCTGAGGAAGTCACATGCATAGCCATGTGACAGAAATATATTTCATGCAATAAACAATTATGGTGATATAACCCCGTTTTAACTACTCTTATTTGATAAATGAATACTCCGTCACTCCTAATCACCAACTCTTAGCTGGGATAAACTACTGGAGTGAAGTGATTTTGGATTGCTAGGACCGGCTTATTCTCAAGAAGTTATGACGTAACAACCATATATAAACATATAAGCAGCTTATTTCTGCAACAATACATACATATATATATATATATATATAAGGTCTATTTTATGGGTATGTCACAATTTTATACATCAAATATTGTATTTTGTCTGAAGAAAACATACTATAAATTAGTTTCCTTGAAATATATATAACGAAATAAATTATGGTGTTATAGTGATATATTTTCCATTTATTACTATTATCAACGGGCGGTGGATTGGCAGTATCGGTAGAGGGTCGGACGCCATGCTTTGACGCAAAGAGTTACGTCCCTTTACGATCTGAGTTGAAATCCCGCCGAGGTTAACTTTGCCTTTCATCCCTACGGGATCGATACAATAAAGTACCTGTAATGCACTGGGTAATTGCTGGCCTTGTGCCAAAAGTAGAAACAATTACTATTATCATTATTATTATTACGGGGTCGATAAAATAAAGTACCAGTAATACACTAGGTAATTGCTGGCCTTGTGTCTAACGTAGAAACAATTATTATTATTATATATATATGTCTATATTGTATCTGTATTATTTTTGACCGCCGGTCAGTCAATGGCAACATTGAGGACCGAGTAAGTTAGATCGCAGATATATATATATAAAAGACAGCGAGAAGCGAAAACCAACCAAACAGTGAGTGTGTTCTGTTATTAATTCTGGCAATATTACGCAAATATGACCCTCCCCAAATATAACAATATATATATATATATATATATATACGTAAATAAGACCGTTATTGCTCCAATCAGTCCACAAAAACTGATCAAACACCCTAAACCGAACGCCAACCCGCACTCCTGACGTCTGCTAAACCACAAACCGTGATCCATCATCCAAATTTGGCAAACCGAACGCTGACCACCCACCATCCCAAATACAGCATATCGAACCGGACCGCTACCGCCACCTAATGGGGAAGACAGATGTTATCAAGCCCAACTTGTTCAACTGTTTTTCATAGTAAAAATCCTGCACTGAAGCAGTTAACTTAGAGCTAACATACATTCAAAATTCATTAGCTCGCGGTTCTTTAAAAATACGATATATATCTATATATGTGTGTGTAACCTTTCCTTTACTTCTCTCTTTCCACACACACACACATGTATATATATATATATATATATATATATATATATATATATATAACGTCAACAGGAGGTGCACAGATTTCCATATACGATGAACAATTAATTTAATACATTTTCCTTGCAGGCTGAAAGGAAAAGCAAAAGTCAAGCGGTAATTGTTAGCAACAATTAGGATAAGCAAAAATAACTTCGGGAAATTATGTACAAACTCACGATTGAATAAACAAGCTTGGGTGAAAAGAATTATCTGATCTTTTATTTCAGAGGGGGATGGCCAGCTCTGGACATATGTTTTGGTCTCAGCGACATCTCATAGTCATACTCGTTTCCGAAAAGGCATAAACAATTTTATATCTGTGAAAATTCAACCGTAAATTTATTCTTAATTTCCTGAAATTATCTCCCTATTCATTCAACAATTACCGCCAAGATGTTTTTTCCTTCTTTGTCTGCAAGAATGTTTTTAATAAATTGGAGTCTTTGGTTATCTTAAGAAACATTGGGAAATTTGAAAATGGAGTCACCACAATTATTATAATTGTTACCCAATTTATTCAACTAGTATTTATAGTTATCAACTATTATTATAGTTATTTGCATTGTGGTGACAATAGTTTCTATATTAATTTGAGGAGGATTCGGCCGCTATTTCTAAGAAGAAACTGACGATTTTGTTGACTCGAACAAATCTATGTACGGAGTTTGTATGTGGTTGATAAAGCTGGGCGGTAATGTATCCGCAGTTGCAGTTTTTCCAGGAAACGAAGGGATAAATTCGATTTCAATGCAAAGTCGGAAAGTTCATACTCGCTTCTTAGGTTGTAATATATAAATAAACAGTACAATTGAAATTTTATGAAGCGCGTTGAAGATTGACATTTCAAAGTATATTTTGGTTATGGGACAACAAATATTTTATAAATCTGAAATCTTGAGTAGACAATTACCGCCTCAATGGGTTAGGTCCTCGATTTGTGCGCTGTAGTTGTTTTCTTGATAGGAAAAATAAATTCTTTACCCCTCTCTTCATTTATAAATATGCTGCTTAAGACGGTTTCAACGATTAATGTTCTAGTTTTTCCATCAGTAGAAACGCCTTCGCATAAAATTTATGTGCAGAGCTTCCGTCCATTCAGTTTCATCTACCAGGCATAGGTTGATCAGAGCCTATCGTGAATGACATTTGCCCAGCATGCCATACAAATGTATCGAACCTGAGACACGATTGTGAATCGAACTACTTAACCATTTGATTATACTGCAATGATAGTTGCACTTATGTTCTAGCTATTTTATAGACGAGGTAGACGAGGTAAACGGATTGAAAATCAGATCTGCGAAGATTGAGACACTCGTCTTCTCAAAGAAACCTGCGCAGTTCACTTTACATGGGAGTGGAGTTCCACTGAAGTAGGTGAAGAAGTTCATGTATTTCGGGATGCGTTCATGTGTGATGGAAGACAGGAGGCTGAATTAAATACAAGAATTGCAGGAGCTGGTACAGTAATGCACCAGCTTCAACATTTGGTAATCAGAAGAAGGGAGGTGGGTGTAAAAGCCAAACTCGCCATCTTTAGTTGGGTATTCGTGCCTATCTTTACAAAGGGTCATAAATCTTGAGTAATGACTGAAAGAATACGATCATAAATACAAGCGATTGGAGGCGGTTTCTTCAGACAGGCCCATTGGAAGGTGTGCTGGAGGACTCTGCACCAACCACCCATGAATAGTAATAATAATTAGAAGAAGAAGAAGAAGAAATATCAGCTTAAATGTATTGACCAGTTTAATGTTCTTAGTCATCAAATCACACTGGTCATTTGCATTAGCTATTTAAATGTGTACTGGCTATTTAAACATGTTGCCTATTCAAATACGTTCATACAAGAAGTGTTTGTCATGTAAATGCGTTGTTCTTTAAATTAGCTCTCCATTTGAAAAGAATGGTGAATTAAGTGTGCGTTGGACCTCCGTCGGTTTCGACGATGAGTGTTCCAGATGTTTGACCAACAGAACAGACTGTTCATAAAACTAAGGTGGAAGTAGCTAAGCATTCCACAGATACGTGCACCTTAACGTAATTCTCAGTGATATTCAGGTGTGGTGTATTGTGTGACAAGCCTGGCTCTTTGAATCATATGAACAGCCCATTTTCTTTCCAGCTGAGTGGACTGGAGCAACATGAAGTAAAAAGTCTTGCTCAAAGACACAATGCAACACCAGGAATCGAACTCCCGACTTTAAAATTGTGAGCCAAACACTCTAAATAGTAAGCCACATACATTCACAGTATTCGTCATTTAAATAGTAATATTTAATCTTGCTGTCTATATCAGGAATCAAATCGACAGAATCGTTAGAACATTGGATAGAATGTTTCGTGTTGAGCGTTCTGGTTCTGTGCAGTTTAAGTTCAAATCTCGTCGAGTTTGATTTTCTTTCACTCTTTCAATGTCGATAAAAAAGTACCAGTCTAGTACTGGTATCTATTCTTCATTTATATATATCTCGCTTTATCTTAAACAAACATGGCAGTGTTCAAACCTAGAGGGGAATGGGGCTCTACCATGTTTAAATGCGCACACCGCCGCATATCTATGGCGCTCTGCTATTCCATTAGGTGTTAAGGACCCATGCATGCATACACGTTTATCATATCATTGACATAACTCTATTACTCTATTATGTGTTCTAGACGAAAGGCTGAGGCCATGCTGGGGTAACTACCATTATTAAACATTAGAAATATAGCTTGATAACGGTTAGCGACGGTAGGCATAATACGTTGTTTTTACTGTTATTGCTATTTTCTTTATTAAGCACAATGGTTGGCTCATATAATACAATGACCATTCTAAAGATATGAGTTACAATACATGTGGAAATAAGAGCGAAGACATTTGACAAAACATGACATAAGTATAAAAGTTTTATAAAACACGCAATAATTAACACAAAATATAATATAAAACTCGTGGAAACTTCTGTTTCAGTGTAATTGCAATAACATGCAGAGTATACTCTGTGTATGTTTTTTGAGAGGACGAATGTCTCGGTCATTGCCACACCGACTTTTATTCTTACCGTGCAGTACTCGTCAGCTCGACTATCTAGATGCATGACACCTACACTCACCGATTTTTATACTACTTTAAACCCAGCTGCGCATGTCAATCTTTGTTAAGATGAAAGCCGAGCTGTTTTTACGAGTGATGAAAACCAGGCGGCTGAATTAAATGAAATAATTGCTAGAACTGGAGCAGTAATGCACCAGCTTCAGCACTTGGTCATCAGAAGAAGGGAAGTATGTGTAAAAGTCAAGCTCACTATCTTCAATTCTGTGTTCGTGTCTACTCCTACCCAATCTTGTGTAATGACTGAAAGAATGCGATCGCAAATACACACAACCGAAATGGGATTCTTCCGAAGGATCTTTGGTGTAACGTTCCTCAATAAGATGCGCAGCTCGGAGATCAGAAATTTGCTCCAGGTAGAGCTACTTCTTCATCAAGAGATTGCAGCTCCAGTATTACGGGATGTGGTTAGAATGTCTAATGAAACATTCGTTAGACAGGATAACCGGCAGGAAACTCAGAGGCGGACCACGAGCAAGATTGGATAAGATTTATAATAATTGTTTCTATTTTAGACACAAGGCCAGCAATTTTAAGAGGCGAGTCAATTAAATAGACCCCAGTATGTGGCTGGTACTTTATTTTATCGACCCCGTAAGGATGAAAGGCAAAGCGAACCTTTCATTCTTACGGGGTCGATAAGATTTATAATAATTGTTTCTACTTTTGGCACAAGGCCAGCAATTACCCAGTGCATTACTGGTACTTTATTTTATCGACCCCGTAAGGATGAAAGGGAAAGTTAACCTCGGCGAGATTTGAACTCAGAATGGCAAAGGCCGTAACTCTATGCATCAAAGCATGGCGTCCGACCCTCTACTGATACTGCCAATCACCCGCAAGATTTATAATAATTTGGGGGGAGGGGAAAGCGGATTAAGTCGACCCAGTACGTTACTGGTGTTTTATTTTATCGACCCCGTAAGGATGAAAGGCAAAGTTAACCTCGGTGGGATTTGAACTCAGACCGTAAAGGACCGTAACTCTATGCTGCAAAGCATGGTGTCCGACTCTCACTGATACTGCCAATCCCTGATAAGATTTATAATAATTGTTTCTACTTTTGGCACAAGGCCAGCAATTACTCAGTACATTACTGGTACTTTATTTTATCGACCTCGTAAGGATGAAAGGCAAAGTTAACCTCGGCGGGAAGAAGAAATACATTTAGGCTTGTTGCTTAGCTACACGTCAGTTCTGGTCGAGCAAACATATAATCAAATGTGGGACATATAAAAGTGGGCTTAGTCGATACATTGATCCGGGGGCCGTAGAACCAAGAAGAACCTTCTCCTTACAACGATGAATCGGAAAGGCGGCCAGAGTACTGCAGCGAATGTGCTCTGCCTGGTCAGTCTCAACTATCGACACAGATGTCCTTGCCCTTATACAACATACCATCGTTCTCTTTACAGTGACATATATTAACGCGTCCTGGAAGAGCACCGCAAAGATCGATAGAAAAATGAATACATTCCTTCGAAGGTGCCTCAGAAATATTATGAAGACCACCTGGCGAGACCGGATTACAAATGAAGAGATTCAGAGGAGGTTAAAGTCACGATTTGGCTGCTACTTTTAGCAGGTTTAGTAACAGGCTCGTGATACGAACAGTCAGCTCCTCCAACCGAGCTAACCGCCGCTGTTCTTTACGAAACTAACCATCTGCACCTCTCTTATCAGTTCTCCTTACCGAGTGTTTCACGTAATCTAATCACTGAGTCTCTTGTAACGCCGAGAGAGAGAGAGGGGGGGGGGAGAAACAGCTGTCGGCTGCTTTCTCTCATTTAGTAACTTTCATCCAAATCAAACATAACATAAAATAAAACGAACAAAAACAAAAACAAATAGATAAGCAGAGAAAAAGAACTAAAACAACAACAATACGATATTTATTTATTTACTATTTACCAGTTTTCTTTCTTTTTTTTTTTTAAAGGGTGGGGTGGTCTTCGTTTTTATTTTATTTTATTTGGTTTGTTTATATATATATATATATCTTTTGTGTTTGCTTTTTTGGTGATTTTGTTTTATTATTTTCTTCGTTTTTGTTGTTCACCGCCATTAAAGAAATACTTGGTGTCTATGATGGACAATTGATTGTGTTTGCATGCGAACATTTGCTTGTAGAACAATATAAGTTTATGTGATTCTTCAAACATGTGCCAGACCCGACCGCCCAACCGGACCGCCCATCCACCCGACTGACAGAAAACGACGCGATTTTCTTATAGTTCTTGGAATGGTTAAGTAAGAAGAAAAAAAATAACGAAGGTAGAAAACAAGACTTATGTTATGTTATGTATGGCTAAATGCGTGTGGTTGCTTCAAAATGTGTTGGTTTTTTTTATCCCTCAAGGAACAGCTGCGGCAGTGTCAAAATATGTATATAATAGAATATTTGGAATACTCCCCACCCCACCCTCCTCTTCTTCTTCTTACTCCACCTCTCCCTCTTCCCCCGCTCTCTCTCTCTCTAACTCTCTCTCTCTCTCTTTCCTTTATGGATACTTCTGAGAAAGACAGCACCTAGCTGAATCCTTTTATCTTTTTACAAACACGCATATCGAGACATACATACAGACGCGCACACACACACGCACATACACACACATATATGCACACACATGCACACACACGCGTTTGTTTATTTATGTTATGGCGTAAAACATAAATACACTCAATATAACTTGGTGTTAGAAGTGTGTACAATCTGTTGTTGCTGTGTACAGACTAATAATATATGTTCACTTGTATTAGTTAAACAGAGATTAAGGCGTCGAATGAACTGAGCCTTTAGGATGGCGTGGAATGAGCTGAGCTTTTAAGACGGCGTCGGATGAGCTAAGGCTTTAGGACTGCATCGGATGAGATGAGCCTTTAGATGGCGTAGAATGAGCTAAGGCTTTCGATGGCGTAGAATGAAATGAGCCTTTAGATGGCGTAGAATGAGCTGAGCCTTTAGATGGCGTGGAATGAGCTAAGGCTTTAGGACGGCGTCGAATGAACTGAGCCTTTAGATGGCGTAGAATGAACTGAGCCTTTAGATGGCGTAGAATGAGCTGAGCCTTTAGATGGCGTAGAATGAGCCGAGCTTTTAGGACGGCGTCGGATTAAAAATGACTCGGAATTTGTTCCGGCTCACTTAACTCTGAAATCAAATCCCACTGAAGTCAACTTAGGATTTTCATCCTTCTGAAGTCGATAAATAAAGTACCAGTCTAATGATGTCGATTCTTCTTCCTCTCTCTGTCCCCCTTTCTCTCCATCTCCCCCTTTCTTTCCCCTCTCTCCCTCTCGCTATCTCTCTCTCTCTCTCTAACCTGTAGATAATCAAATTTGGCTGAGGGATACATGCAGAAAGAAAGATAATTCAAAATCTCACTTTGTGTGCCTTTTTCCCGGCAAAGCTTTTAACCAATTCAACTAAACCAAGTGATGAAACCTGAGCATGTTCCATTGATATAGTTGCCAAACCAACTAGTCTCTCTTGCAACATTGTAGAACGAATGTAAGATTTTATAAGCTTGAGCTTTGAGAAAATATGCCTACCACTTGCCACTGATACTGGAAGTGTGATAAGGATCCTAAATGCAATAGCAACATTAGGGAAATTATCCAAAAGTTTTTGTTGAAGTGTGAAAAGAAGTACTTCTTTTGGTTGCATAGAATTTGGGAGACTTCGAGCTATGGCTAAAAGTTCACAGCATAGATCCTCAGCATCAATATCTTTGTTCCGGTCAGATTGAATCTACTCGATTATTTGTCTCTGTATGAAATAAACCAAGATAAAAAAAAACGACCGTCAATAAAACTGAAATTTATTTATTTATTTTTCAAAATTGTTGTTGATTTGGAGAAATGCGGCCATGAAATCAGCGCCCTAGGTGACTGCCTAGTTTGGCTTTATGGTAGCGCCGGCCATGGTCATTGGTAGTCTTTCATTAGAAATATGTTATAGAAGAAGGGGTTAAAGTGTATGTATTTCTCAAAAAAAACCTTCATCATAATTTTATGTACCTAACTGAATAATGAGAAAGTTTATATTACTAAATCTCTACAAATTATTGGATTATTTTCAAAAATATTTGCCTATCATAGGAAATGATTTCCATTAGATAACGAAAATGTTGACGATGGAACACTTTTAAAGTACAAACACATTTACGGGAGAACCAAAGGAAATTTAAACAAAAAGAAGAAAAAATTTATAAAAATGAGAGCATTTCAGTTGGCAGACGTTGTCTTTGATAAATGAAAGACTTAACACGAAATACCTTTTTAAGATACAATGTATAGTGTAATGTATGTTAATATATGCAACCCCCAACTTATATATATATATATATATATTTTTTTTTTTTACTCCAATAATTTGCTTGTTGTATCCCAACAATTTAAATAGAACTTCTACATATTTATATATATATATATATATATATATATTATATATATATATATATATATATATATATATATATATATATATATATATATATATATATATATATATATATATATATATATATATATATAGTTGTTATATAGTAAGGTGTATTATTGGTTGTGTCAAACGGTCCAATAAAATTTTTGTTACCAATATTAAGTTCTCCACGCTTTTGTATATCTCCAATTCCATTTATGGGAACTGCTAGATGATGTAAAACGGAGTATTTGTATCAAAATAAAGATCCGAAGGCATAGTATAAATTTCCAATCATTTTAATCACGACACATGTTTCAATAAGAGATAGATTGATCGTGTAGCCATGATCGATTATCACTGATCACGTCAGGTGAAAATGAATTGTCTTCAAATCCTTGATATGAGGGAGAACATTAACGGTGTTCATTCACAGAGTTTAGTCCCTCATATGAAGATCAAGCAGTCAGAACACGGCGACTGCTATCGTCCTCAGTTTTATGATCCTAACTGAGGACGATAGCAGTCGCCGTGTTCTGACTGCTTGATCTTCATATGAGGGACTAAACTCTGTGAATGAACACCGTTAATGTTCTCCCTCATATCAAGGATTTGAAGACAATTCATTTTCACCTGACGAGATCAGTGATAATCGATCATAGCTACACGATAGATTGAAACATGTGTCGTGATTAAAATGATTGGAAATTTATACCATGCCTTCGGATCTTTATTTTGATATATATATATATAATTGTAAGTTCGATTCCTGGATTGTGCTGTGTTGTGTTCTTGAGCAAAATCCTTAATTTCACGATGCTCCAGTATAATCAGCTGAAACGAGTAACATCAATAGCTGGGTCTTTAACCCTGCGATGCTCAGGCGTCCTGCCCAAGGGGATGTCTTGTACTCTCAGTCGTTTAACGAAACCCCGGAAAGTATCACGCTGAATCACCTTGAGAATTACTTAAGACTGCACGTGTCTGTGGAATGCTCAGCCACTTACATGTTAATTTCATAAGCAGGCTGTACCGTTGATGGAACAACTGGAACAATCATCGCCGAAACAGAAGGAGGTCCATTCCCTTAAGCATATTGAAAAGTAAAATATTGGTTTGGCAGAATCCTTAAAGGGTCGGATAAGACTGTTTGTGGTAATTCCAGCTCTTTACGTTCTAAGTTCATATCCCACCGAGGTTAACTTTGCTTTCATCCTTACGGAGTCGATAAAATAAAATACCAGTAATGTACTAGTAATTGCTGGCCTTGTGCCAAAAGAAGAAACGATTTTTATCTTTTCTGTGTGAAATTTGAAATTGATTAAACGAAAATGTCTTCATAATCTGATGATGGAAAAACGAAATAGGATGTTTATATATTAAAAACTAAAATTGAAATTTACACCCGACTCAACATTCAATCAACAAAATAATATGCTATTTGAGTTTGTATATTTATATATATATATATATATATATATATATATATATATATATATATATATATACACACATACATATATATATATATGAATGTATGTATAGTATATTTGGCAATATACCGTATGTTTAATTAAAAATATTTAGAAGACCATACGCTATCAGTTTTAAAGTAGTGACTATGTCAGTTATTTCTTTTCGGCGAATATATATATATATATAATTCATTAACATTTACACACGCATACACAGTATATTTTCTATCTCAGTCATGTTGCTACAATAAAAAATTTGCCTTTCGATCACAAAGTCCTGTGATTTGTAATGTGTCCCTGTAATTAGCTATTTAGTCTAAACTTATATAATTAATTCTGTATGCCAATTGTACATACATTCTGAACATTTCCGTATTTTTATCCTAGAAATAAATAATTATTATTGGCTGTAGCGGTAGAACGTAGGACACCACGCTTCGCAGCATAGAGTTACGGCCTTTACGTTCCGAGTTCAAATCCCACCAACGTTAACTTTGCCTTTCATCCTTACGGGGTCGATAAAATAAAGCACCAGTAATGCAATGAGGTCGATTTAATCAACTTTCCCTTTCTCCAAAATTGCTGGCCTTGTGCCTATAGTAGAAATAATAATTGTTTCTACTTTTGACACAAGGCCAACAATTACCTCCGTGCATTACTGGTGCTTTATTTTATCGATTCCGTAAAGATAAAAGGCAAAGTTAACCTCGGCGGGATTTGAACTCAGAATGTAAAGGTACATAACTCTATGCTGCAAAGCATAGCGTCCGACCTTCTACCGATACTGCCAATCCATGGCCTAAAAATGTACACATATATACGCATTATATTATCTATCTCAGTCTATAGTAGAAACAATAATAATTGTTTCTACTTTGGGCAGAAGGCCAGCAATTACCTCAGTACATTACTGGTACTTTATTTTATCGACCCCGTAAGGATGAAAGGCAAAGTTAACCTCGGTGGGATTTGAACTGAAGTAATTATTATTACTATTATTATTTTATTATATCATCCAGGACGGTGAATTGGCAGTATCGGTAGAGGATTGAACGCCATGCTTTCTAGCATAGTTACGTCCCTTTACGGTCTGAGTTCAAATCCTGTCGAGGTTAACGTTGCCTTTCATCCTTACGGGATAAAATAAAGTACCAGTAATACAATGTGATAATTGCTGGTCTTGTGCCAAAAGTAGAAACAATTATATCATTCTTATTTAAATATCGTTCTTATTTTTTATCCTATATCTGGTCAATCTGGTGTATATATTATACTGATCCTGGATGCAAACATTTAAATATGTTCTACGTTGTTGCCGTCATTATTGACTGAACGGGTCTACTAGTTAACAAAATAATTAAGTAACATTCAAATTCATGTTGCTAAGTATTTTCAGTTTAAAGTCTGAATTTTAAATTTGGATTCTCCTCTTCTCCAGTGGAAAGGTGTAATAGTCGAATGAATCGATTCATGTATGTTATCTTTATTTCTTTTTCTGTGTTGCTTGAATAATGCTCACCTGGAATAACACTCACCTGGATTAAGACTCACCTGGAACAACACTTAGAAATAATCTAGCTAGCCAGCCGAAACTGAAGTGGAATAGCAAACAAAAGGGTATTGCCATCCCCAATTCAAAGAAAACAAAGTTCTTTGCATTATCCGGTAGAAGCGGGAGAATATGGATAGCTCTTTGTTGTCCTACCTACTATGTATGGACGAAGGCCTGATGGAGCTTTGACATTGTTACACAAAATAAACTATGTAGCTGATATCTCAACAGATATATATTTCCGGCAATGTCTGTCGTAGTTTTTTCATTTAAAATAGAATCTATTTCATTTGTTGTTTCTGTCACACTACTATCATCTAACAATATCTAACAGGTAACAAGTTGTCACCTGAGGGGTTCCTTTGACAAAGGAGAAGTTCGTGCTGATTTGACCTGACAGCAGGGAACCAGGAAATGGCAGCTGAGTCAACAAAAGCCCTGTTGTTGCGGATGTTTTTCTTGATCACTCGAAGATCGTATAAGAGGGTGGTACATTTCCCGCCTTTCAAACCTTCCTTCTCAAACTCTCTTCCTCTCTTTCTACCATCATCTCTCTGTCATTCATACTATTCTATCTGTCTACCGTATCTTCCTTCTGTGTCTGCTAAGTCTACAGTGTTTTGTTAAGGTGCATAAATTACGCGAGGTATGTGCAGGTAGGTAATTAGAATACAAGTAAAATAAAATACCTCAGCGATCAGAAATTCAGTATCTTAGCTAACATTAAAAGGATTGTATATCTAGTTTGTCTCAATCAATAGGTTTATGTATGTGCCAGAGGCTACAGAATATTTGTGAGTGACTTTATATCAATTAGCCGAGAGGCTTTTCTCTGGATATGTTCTAGGATGTCATTGTGAACAACAGTAACATCATCAAAGGTATGGAAGGTATAATCTATTGTGGGTTTAACTTGAGCCTAGTAATTGTTGGAGATTGAAGTATTTCTTAGTCTTGAAGAGAACTACTTTCTGGAAGGCAGCCCCAGCTATGTTGAGAATGTGTTTTCTCCACGGGG
>OZ024742.1:39529201-39531701 GCA_964016885.1 Eledone cirrhosa | reverse complement strand
ACAACTATCACCATCACCACCTCACTATCACCACCACTATCACTATCACCACCACTATCACCACCACCACCACCACCACCACTATCACCACCACCACCACCACCACTATCACCACCACTATCACCACCACCACCTCACTATCACCACCACTATCACCACCACTATCACCACCACTATCACCATCACCACCTCACTATCACCACCACTATCACCACCACTATCACCACCACCTCACCATCACCACCACTATCACCACCACTATCACCACCACCTCACCATCACCACCACTATCACCACCACTATCACCATCACCACCACTATCACCACCACTATCACCACCACCTCACTATCACCACCACTATCACCACCACCACCACCATCACAAACCTCACTATCACCATCACCATCACCATCACCACCACTATCACCACCACTATCACCATCACCACCTCACTATCACGACCACTATCACCACCACTATCACCACCACTATCACCATCACCACCTCACTATCACCACCACTATCACCACCACTATCACCACCACTATCACCACCACTATCACCACCACCACCACTATCACCACCACTATCACCACCACCATCACCACCACCTCACTATCACCACCACTATCACCACCACTATCACCAACACCACCTCACTATCACCACCACTATCACCACCACTATCACCACCACTATCACCACCACTATCACCATCACCACCTCACTATCACCACCACTATCACCACCACTATCACCACCACTATCACCACCACTATCACCACCACTATCACCACCACCACCACTATCACCACCACTATCACCACCACCATCACCACCACCTCACTATCACCACCACTATCACCACCACTATCACCAACACCACCTCACTATCACCACCACTATCACCACCACTATCACCACCACTATCACCACCACTATCACCATCACCACCTCACTATCACCACCACTATCACCACCACTATCACCACCACTATCACCACCACTATCACCACCACCACCACTATCACCACCACTATCACCACCACCATCACCACCACCTCACTATCACCACCACTATCACCACCACTATCACCAACACCACCTCACTATCACCACCACTATCACCACCACTATCACCACCACTATCACCACCACCACCACTATCACCACCACCACCACCATCACCACCACCATCACCACCACCATCACCACCACTATCACCACCACTATCACCACCACTATCACCACCACCATCACCACCTCACCACCACCACTATCACCACCACTATCACCATCACCATCACCACCACCTCACCATCACCACCACTATCACCACCACCTCACCATCACCACCACTATCACCACCACCTCACCATCACCACCACTATCACCACCACCTCACCATCACCACCACTATCACCACCACCTCACCATCACCACCACTATCACCACCACCTCACCACCACTATCATCACCACCACTCTCACCACCATCACCACCACCTCATCACCACCACCATCACCACCACCTCACCACCACCACCACCATCACCACCACTATCACCACCATCACCACCACCTCACCACCACCACCACTATCACCACCACCTCACCACCACCACCACTATCACCACCACTATCACCACCACTATCACCACCTCACCATCACCACCACCATCACCACCACTATCATCACCACCACTATCACCACCATCACCACCACCTCACCACCATCACCATCACCACCATCACTACCATCATTATCGTCCTTAAGCGTGTCTGTGAATGTCTTTTTCTTCTCTTTGTTGTGTTTATTTTTGTTCTTTTTCCTCGTTTTCGTTTTGCTTTGTTTGTTTTCTTTTTTTATTTGTTTTATTCTTTTGCTTCCATTCACCGTTTAGACTGGAATGAAGTTTCACTTGAGGCTATAAAACTTTTACACAAACAATGTATAGACACAGGTGCGTACTAACAAACACGACCTCCACCACTGCCACCACCACCACAGCCACCACCACTGCCACCGCCACCACCACCACAGCCACCACCACAGCCACCACCACCACTGCCACCACCACCACAGCCACCACCACTGCCACCACCACCACAGCCACCACCACCACCACCACTGCCACCACCACTGCCACCGCCACCACCACTGCCACCACCACAGCCACCACCACTGCCACCACCACCACAGCCACCACCACCACCACCACTGCCACCACCACTGCCACCGCCACCACCACTGCCACCACCACAGCCACCACCACTGCCACCACCACCACAGCCACCACCACCACCACCACTGCCACCACCACCACCATCGCCACCACCACCACAGCTACCACCACCACCACCACTGCCACCACCACCACAACCACCACCACTGCCACCACCACCACAACCACCACCACTGCCATCTCTAATATCACCAACACTACAATCACCACCATCACCAACATCATCTACATCACTATTAATTGTACACACCTGC
>OZ024742.1:39504201-39526701 GCA_964016885.1 Eledone cirrhosa | reverse complement strand
AGCCAGATCTGCATATTAGCAGAGCCACTGATCAGCCAGATTTGCATATTAGCAGACTGGCCAGTCAGTTTCCTGTATACGAGCGATCAATGGCCGGCTTTGCCATATTAAAAAAAAAAAAAAATTCACTCTATATGGCTGAATACAATAAACGTAATCTGAGTTTTTCGAATATTAATAATAATATTCGATTAATTTGCAATTATGCACCAGTCTCTTTACAAGCACCTGGCTTGTAAAGAGGCTGGTGCATAATTGCAAATTAATCGAATATTATTATTAATATTCGAAAATTAATATTCTGAGTTCAAATCCCGCCGAGGTTAACTTTGCCTTTCATCCTTATGGGGTCGATAAAATAAAGTACCAGTAATACACTGGATAATTGCTGGCTTTGTGCCAAAAGTAGAAACAATTATTATATATATATATATGGTCTGTGTGAGATGATTGTTTGTTGAATGCTTGCTTGGTTCATTTTCCGTATTGTAGTATAGGGGTTGTGAGATGGGTTGATGAAGTTGAATGAGGGAATGGTTTGTTGGTCGAGTCCAAGGCAAATGATTCAAGTGTCTCAGTAATTTGAGAGAATTGCTTCGATGTCTTTCCATGATCGATAAAACCACTTGAAGATGCTTGTTGAGGTGATATTGCCGAGGGGAAGACAATTGTGCCTAATTGCATTGATATGAATTTACAAATGAACAAAAACCATTAATTTTATATGATTTTATTGGTGGCATGATTTACTCCGGACTCAGATGTAGTAAATAAAGAACGGAAAAATGTTACTATATATGCTGCATATATAATTGTGGTGTGTTAAGTTGGTTGGATTGTGTGAGTGATTATAGAATCTATAAGTAGTGAATTCTGCTAAACTATTTGAAGAAGGTATGCGTGATATGAACAGCCGACCACATATGCCGGAACTGTTTGGCCAACTTGGAAGCGAGTGACAGTTTGTCTGTGACAGAGCGAAGGAGCTGGCAACATTTCTTGTATTATAATGGCTATGTCCCCAGAAACATTAAACAGATTACTTTTCCTTTAAAACAAAAGCCGTAAATCTAACGGAGACAATGCAAGTTCAAACAAAGGAATTGATATCTAAGTTATGCTGACTCAGGTTAAAGGTCAGTGCGTGTTGATATGCGACTATTTGAAAACCTAGGAACCTTTCATTGTGTGTGGTTTCGCTACATATATAAAGGTTATTTCGAGAAATTTCGTCTCTTTAATAAGATAAATTCATTTTGGGAAGTTTAAAGTAAAAGGATAGAAATTATTTTATATCCCGGCCATCTGGCCTTAGTCCGTAGGCTGTAACAAGTAAACGATTATATACACACGTCCGTTCAAACACGCACGCACAAACATATGCACACATATTTATACATATGCAAATAAGCAAATAGGACCGTTATACACTTACATCTGAACGAAGATACATCTAGAACAAACACAAAGCCAACTATAAACAAACCACTCAAGGAATAAGACGATCTAATGCCAAACTCGTATTCAATACACTCAGTAAAACAAAGCCAAATATAAACTAAACGTCTATACGAGATCCAAGACATAATCCATATTTCCTGGCTCATATTTTGTAAATCTTCTAAATTCCAGTATGGGGGAGGCAGACGTTTTCAAGCTGAAGCTGTCATACAGGGTGGATAAAAAAAATCTGGCCCCACGTACGTTTTATGTTACTGTATATTAATTTTCTAACCGATCAACCTTAAATTTCAGATACAACGTCTGAGAAGACAACAAGACCTCAATGCAAGCTCCAGCTCCAGATTGTTTGTGTGAAATACTACTATAAATGTTGTTTATACGAGCAGTTCCGGGAGAAACTTCATGCATGTTTTTTTAATGGACAAATCTCATATCGAAGCCAATATACAAAGTTGGGGGAGGAAGTATGAGACCTATGGGACAGTAAAGAACCTCAATACAATATCTAGGGAGGACTGTCCTAACCACTCTTGACGACCCAAGAAACATACACATGGAGTTATTGACATGGTCCGAGAGTTCGTTGAACAGATCCCACAACAATCGCTGCACAACAAAAGACAATCCTTATGTCGCTTCAGAAAAACTTGCAGAAAGGTTGTCAAAGAAGATCTTAAAAAGTACCCCTACAGAATACGGACTGATAAATAACTTTCGAAATAGCATAATCAGTTTGAAAACTGGTTTTGAGTAGGTCTCGCGCAACCCTAATTTAAGCCCCCATCCCCAGATTTCTTTCTTTGGGGCTATCTAAAGGATAGGGTGTATGTCAACAAACACAGGACCATCACTGGACTAAAGGAAAACATCAGGGAGGAGGTCAGAGTCATCCCTATGTCTGTTTGTAAAGGCATTATACTAAACTTCACCGTGCGCCTCAAAAAATGCATGGATTCAAATGGAGATCACTTGGAATATATGTTGTAACTCTGGGTGGGAACATCAGAAGATAATGAATTTTTGATATGTTGTTTTTAAAGGTATTGAACTAAGGATATTCGGAGGGTCATCAGTTTTTGTCAAAAAATGAATATTGTAGACAATATAAATGGAGCCAGTTTTGTTTTTCATCCTGTATTACGCAGTTTCTGTATGATAATAAACAATACTTATTATTTTTCTTTTACTTGTTTCAGACATATATATACATACACATTTGAATATATATATATATATATATATATATATATATATATATATATATATATATGAGGGGGTTGTATATAAATTGAAAGATTGTATATAAATTACTAAGATTTAAAGCTCAATGTGTATGTAAGATCGGCAAATATAAAGAACAAATTCATCCAAGGTGTGCTCATAAATCCAAAATTGTACGAATGTAAAATCCCAGAACTTGGTTAATAAATAACAATACAAGCAAGGTTTAGGGAGGATAATAGAATTTTATTTGTTTTATGAATGTTTCACTAAATGTAGAAAATAACAATATATTTTATCATTTTAGTAAGATATGATATATGGAAGTTACTGACATATACAAGTAACATTCTACAAGCACGAAAGAAAAAAGAAAAAACGATAATAAATGACAAAAATCTCTGCATATGTTCATCATGGATATATCTGGATCCTCGGAAACATAAAAATGTATATAACTGGTCGAGAGGGTGTATGTGTTTGCTTGGACTTCATGAGCTCTTAGCAAAAGCATGAAAAATACTACAAAGTCATACACAATTGCGACTGACTGCTGTAAGGGGGTGGAGTAAGGTAAACTTTTACATAAAGATCCGTCTCGTGATCAGTTAGAAATATTTATTCCTCGTTTATTTTTTCGTGTGTTTGCAACGATTCTGACCTCCAAAACCATCGGAAATAATTTGTTTTTCAGATATAGGGAGGAGGGGGCGAATCTAGAAGTGTTCCCACCTTCGCAGATTTCATAATAATTTTTTCTACGTTTGTTCGCATGTTTTGAACGAATCTGTCCGTCAAAACCGTCTGAGATTATTAGTTACATGGGTGGTGGTAGCACACGCTGTTTTCTTAATCGTAACCTTAACACTAACTAATCCTAACTAACCCTAACCAATCCTAACCATAACCATAACTCTACGCCAGACAGGTGTCATTGGCTTGTTTATTTAATTTGAAATCACTTTCATTTTTTATTATAGGAGTATCAGTATGGCCTCGTGTCAAATAAGGGGTTTTGAACGTTTTAATTGTTTGTTTTTTCTCAGTACTCTTCTCCCTCCGATATTTAGTATGAAATATACTATCGTCTATATAGAATCTTACGTGGTGATCATTTGCTGGAGATGTTCTTTCGCAAATAGCAAACTGAAAACATGCCAGTACGTTTTGAGAGAGTGCCGCTGATGAAAGATTGACAAATCTTAAAACAGTGCAATCTGACATTCTCAAAAACATACTGGCAACGCTGCGATATATTCCCGGAGGGAAAAAATAAGAAAATAAAATTCTTTTCGTTTCCTTTCCTTTGGCAAGGAGGTTACTCATGTTTATTGTATAGAAACATATTATATATGTTATTATATACACCTCCATTGTCTTTAAATGCTGTCTATGTGTTACCGGCAATTGTATATATATATATATGTATATATATATACATATATAATATAAAATCAAAAGATGGTTAAAAGAGTTCCATGTATTTTATTATGCGCATTTCAAAAACAAATATCATCATGGGATGATATTTGCGTTCTCATCAGATAAAATAGGGAGACATGATATGAAGCTTAAAAAACACTTGCGAGCAGTGAAGTGTTAAATCAACATGTGAAAAATAAAATAAGATGGATATATGAGATTGGGAAAAAAAAGGAAAGGAAGGGGGAAGGAAAAGGTAAGGAAGAGGAAGAAAGAATATAATAGGAAAAAAAGAAATAATAATAAGGAAAGGATGACGGAGGAGGAGTATAAGAAGGAAGGATGAGAGAGGAGGAGAAAATGAGTGAGAGAGAGAGAGAGAGAGAGAGATAACCTTTAATACTGAGAAACACTGTCTCACAGAGAGAAATTAAAAAAAACCGTTGTAAGATAATACATAATTTTAAAAGAATTTAGAAATTAAAAGTTAATGAGGTTTATGAATGGTGATGCTTATGATTAAAGAAAAAGGAACTAAGAATACTATTTATTTAAGGGTTTAATAATTGTTTCTACTTTAGGCACAAGGCCAGCAATTACCCAGTGCATTACTGGTACTTTATTTTATCGACCCTGTAAGGATGAAAGGCAAAGTCAACCTCGGCGGGATTTGAACTCAGATCATAAAGGGACGTAACTATGCTGGAAAGCATGGCGTCCGACCCTCTACCGATACTGCCAATCCACCATTTAAGGGTTTAATAATATGTGCGAAAAGGAATTTATTAAAATGTATTATTAAAATAAAATATATTAAGGAGATAAGGTGAATGAAGAAAAGGTTAAATGAATTATGAACTTAGAGGAATTAGTTAAGGTCCAAGTTTGTTTCTATGTATTGTAATAGGAAAAAGTAAATAATAGGTTTAATACGAGCACGGAAGGAGAGAAGAAAGAAGAAAAATCAAGGAAGAAAATATATTATTTATACTCCAGTCCTATAAACTGTTGAGTGCTACTTATCCGATATTTGCATTGCTTTATTGTGCTACAATAAAACTCACCTCCTACATATATATATATATATATATATATATATATATATATATATATATATATATATATATATATATATATATATATACTGCCTCTCTGTTTTGTTCCTGTTCAATTTTTCACTATATATATATATATATATATATATATATATATATATATATATATATATATATACACACATGTATATACATATATGTATGAATATATATATTGTTTTACTTTAGGAGGCCAATAAAATATATATATTGTTATACTTTATGCAGCCAATAAAAACACACGCGCCTTTTGGTTTTCACTTCAATTTATTACAAATTTCCAGTTGTTTAGTTTAATAATCGGATGTTTGTTTCTTTGTTTATTGTCAAAGCTCTTTCGTCACACATTCTGTGACCTCCTCAGTGATTAATTTGTTATTTATGTCTTTCCTTTGTTCTGCCCTACACCTACAAGACACACACACACACACACACACACACACACACACACACACACACACACACACACACACACACACACACACACACACGTATATATATATATATATATATATATATATTATTGCCTTCCTTCGGATTTAATTTATAATCCTGTATTAGTTTGTTTTGTCAATACGTATGCATCTGTGTAAGTACGTATGTGTGTGTGTATGTATGTATGTATGTATGTATGTATGTATGCATGTGTGTGTGTATGTATCTATGCATGTGTGTGTGTGTATGTATGTATATGGGGTGTGTATGTGTGTGTGTGTAGTCGTGGGTATGCCTATCTCTGTTTAAACTTGCGTGTTTACTTTTGTCTCGCAGAAAAGTAAGGATTAAATTAAACACACGCACACATGGACACACACACACACACACGCACACATGGAAACACACACACACACACACGCACACACATGGGGGGACACACCACACATGGACACACACACACACACACACACCACATGGACACACACAGACACCACACATGGACACACACACACACACACATAAAAATGGAAAGAAATATATAAGAATGATAATAGTATTATCGTACCTGCTCACCTTGGCGACAGCTGCCAACTGTTCTCATCATATAAAGCTCTCTCTCTCTCTCTCTCTCTCTCTCCCTCTCTCTCTTTCTCTCTCATTCTCCTCTTTTCTCTCTCTCTCTCTCTTTCTCTCTTATTCTCTTCTTATCTCTCCCTCTCTCACTATCTCACCATCCCTCTCTCATTCTCCTCTTATCTCTCTCTCTCACTCTCACTATCTCACTCCCCCTCTCTCTCTGTCTATCTTTCTCTATCTCTCCCCCTGTTATGTTTCCCTTTGCCCTCCTTTTCTTTTCCTTATCACAATAACGCCCACCCATTCAGTCATTCATGTTTACTATATTTGATAAACATAGTGGTTTGGACGTCCAAATAAACTTAACACGTCATCACCTGGATTTTCCACCCTCTTAAAACAAAAACTCCCACGCAACCAGATTTTAACATCAATTAACCGCCAATACCAACCTCTGTCTGTATATTGTGTGTGGGTGGGGGTTTGGACTTCCGTCGGTTTCGAAGAAGAGTTTCTCGTTATTTCGATCAACAGTCTAAAAGTTTGCTTGTGGAATTAACGTGCAAGTGGCTGAGCACTCCAAAGACAGGTGTATACTCTTAACCTAGTTCTCAGGGAGATTCAGTGGGATGCGGTATGAGACATGCCTGGCCCTTTAAATTACAAGTATAATTCATTTTTTGCTAGTTGGTTGGACTTGGTTTTCGAGAAATAGAGTATCTTGTTCAAGCCAAGTGCCTTTATAACCAAGTCACGCACCTTCATGACACCCGCCTAACTCCCACAGAAACGATCGTGGAATAGTGTACGTAATCATTCGACTTGCTAGAAAAAGCAGCCAAATTTAACAAATCGTCGTATAAAAATAAAGGACGCATCAATGACGAATTGGCAGAAAAGTTAAAGTGTCGGATGAAATGTCTTGCAATATTTATTCCAATTCCTTCGGTTCTGAGTTCAAATCCCGTCGGGATCAACTTTGACTTCCATACACATAGATTCAGTTAATAAAGTCAATTTAGGCACAAGGCCAGAAAATCTGGGGTGGGGTTGGAGTTGGATGGGGTGGGGTTGATGGGGTTAGTCGATTAAATCAACCCCAGTATTTCGTTGGTATTTTGTTTTATTGACTTCGGAAGGAGGAAATGTAAAGTTGAGCTTGGCAGGATTTGTACTCAGAACGTAAAGTACAGTAACGAAATGCCGTGAAACATTTTGTTCGATTTTCTAACGATAGGATGTCATTTTATGAAGATTTGACATTATTTCTAGCAGTTCGCGTGACCGATTTTTCTCGTTTTATAAATCTCGGTTGAAGCCTGATTAAGCAGTCCTAAGTAATAAAAAAGCACTCGAGCCATGGTCATACAAATATTTTCAAACATCGTGTATCTTGGATTACATTATACGATGTTGATGGTAGTGGTGTGATGGGGGTTGTGGTGGTGGTGGTGGTGATGCCGGAGGCGGTGGCGGTGGTGGGGATGGGTGTAAAGAAAGAGAAGAGTGACGGTGGTGGTGAATTGTATAATACACTCACTCAGCCAGAGATAGACAGACACAGCCACTTAGTGTCATTTGAGTAGTGAGGGCGCCGTTGGAATTAGAGGCTTTGTTGCAAACCACTCAACAGACAGACGGATGGTATGATGGTGGTGGTGTGTTGTGGATGATGGTGGGGTATTACATTGGGCGGGGGGGGGGGTCAATCTTACATAAACAATGTAAAAATATAAAAAGAGGTTAAATGTGGTTGAGCATTTTTCGAAGTTAGTTGAAAAAAGCTTTTATTGTTATATAATAATTCTCCCCCTTTTAATGAAATTAATAACAAAGTCCTCCAACCACAATGTACCTGATCTATCATCTTTCTGTATCCATACATCTATTTATATATCTATCTCACCAACAACCTACCTATCTGTCTATATTTATCCACCTATCAATATATTTATTACTCACCTATTTTTCATTTATCTATCCATCCGTCTATCTATTCATCCATCCACCCATCTATCCATTCCTTTATATATTCATCTATCTACCCATCTATCTATCCATCCGTCTATCTATTCATCCATCCACCCATCTATCCATTCCTTTATATATCCATCTATCTACCCATCTATCTATCCATCCGTCTATCTATTCATCCATCCACCCATCTATCCATTCCTTTATATATTCATCTATCTACCCATCTATCTATCCATCTATCTATTTATCTATCTATCCATCTATCTATTTATCTATCTATTTATCTATCTATTTATCTATCTATCGCCGGTAATAGAACCCACAACCATAGGATCGTGACCCGAACACCCTTACCACTAAACCACTTGCCTTCAAAGTCATTTGACTTTGCCTTTCATCCTTACGGGGTCGATAAAATAAAGTACCAGTAATACACTGGGTAATTGGTGGCCGTGTGCCAAACGTAGAAACAATTATGTAAAATCTCCCCTTTTTGGCTCATTTCTCCCTGTTTCGAGGCACTTATTTTCATGGTACTCCCTGTTTGGGATTATTTATGTTGGCAGGTCCTGAATGTTTGATTGTAAACAAGACCTTTTATACAGCAAAGTGCTGAATTCAAATCCCACCAAAGACGACATTGCCTCTATTTATATTCAATACAAGTGGACCCGCGGCGTCAATAATGATAGCAATATTTAATTCTTGAAGTCCATGATAGTAATGCCACATATACTAGTGTTTAGGGTGATCGTAAACTCGGGAGTTGGACTGTTAGACCGCACGTTAAGCTGTGTCCTATTCACTCTGCTAGCAAAAAAAAAAAAATGTACTTGTAATTCAAAGTACCAGCTTTGTCACACACTATGTAGGGCTGAATCTCATTGAGAACTATGATAAGAGTATATGTCTTTGAAATGACTAACCCAAACCTGGCAACTCTAAAAACCCAAACGGGGAGTTCCATGAAAAAAGTCCCCCAAAACGGAGAGAATGAGGCAAAATGGGGAGATTTTACATAATTAAAGCTGTACCTATTTTCACAAAAGAAGACATCTCTCACCCACCCCAAGGGGGTGGGAGATCTCCCTGTCGGCTGGGTAGAGTTGACAAGTCTGCTAACCATTTATTTAAATGTTCATTTCAAGCGCTGGCTGGGAGGCTAGCTAGCTAGCTGGCTGGCTGGTTGGCTGGCTGGCTGGCTGGTTGGCTGGCTGGCTGACTGGTTGGCTGGCTGGCTGGCTGGCTGGCTGGCTGGCTGGCTGGCTGGCTGGTTGGCTGGCTGGCTGGCTGGCTGGCTGGCTGGCTGGCTGGCTGGCTGGTTGGCTGGCTGGCTGGTTGGCTGGCTGGCTGGATGGCTGGCTGGCTGGCTGGTTGGCTAGCTAGCTGGCTGGCTGACTGGCTGGCTGGCTGGTTGGCTGGCTGGCTGGCTGGCTGGCTGGCTGGTTGGCTGGCTGACTGGCTGGCTGGCTGGCTGGCTGGCTAGCTAGCTGGCTGGCTGACTGGTTGGCTGGCTGGTTGGCTGACTGGTTGGCTGGTTGGCTGGATGGCTGGCTGGCTGGCTGGCTGGCTGGCTGACTGGCTGGCTAGCTAGCTGGCTGGCTGACTGGTTGGCTGGCTGGTTGGCTGGTTGGCTGGCTGGTTGGCTGGCTGGCTGGTTGGCTGGCTGGCTGGTTGGCTAGTTGGCTGACTGGTTGGCTGGCTGGCTGGCTGGCTGGATGGCTGGATGGATGGATGGATGGCTGGCTGGCTGGTTGGCTGGCTGGCTGGTTGGCTAGCTGGCTGACTGGTTGGCTGGCTGGCTGGCTCGTTGGCTGGCTGGCTGGCTGGCTGGCTGGTTGGCTAGCTAGCTGGCTGGCTGACTGGTTGGCTGGCAGGTTGGCTGGTTGGCTGGTTGGCTGGATGGCTGGCTAGCTGGCTGGCTGGCTGGCTGGCTGGCTGGTTGGCTAGCTAGCTGGCTGGCTGACTGGTTGGCTGGCTGGCTGGTTGGCTAGCTGGCTGGCTGGCTGGCTGGCTGGCTGGTTGGCTGGTTGGCTGGCTGGGTGGATGGTTCTATTGTTTTTAAAGCTATTGCTAGCAAACATATGTGGACGGAGCATGGCTGAATGGTTACAGATTTCACTTGGCAGTCATTAATTCCTGTGTCCTATCCCAGTGTAGCGTGTTGTACAAGTGTCGTTTATGGAGCTTTGAGTGAAATCGGGTAGATAGAAACTGTATAGAAGCCCGTCGAATGGATTGTACCTGTAATTCAAAGGGATAGCCATTTCACACATTGTGTCACGCCGATTCACTTTGATAACTACATTAAGGGTACACGTGTCTGTGTAATGCTCAACTATTTCCGCGTTAATTTTACGATCAGGCTGTTTCATTGTTCGAATAACTGGAACACTCATCATCACAAGTGTCACAGTTGGATGGATGGTTGGATGGTTGGGTGGCTAGCTGGATGGGTGGTTGGATGGTTGGTTGGATGGTTGGGTGGCTAGCTGGATGGGTGGTTGGATGGTTGGTTGGATGGTTGGGTGGTTGGATGGTTGGTTGGATGGTTGGATGGTTGGGTGGCTAGCTGGATGGTTGGATGGTTGGTTGGATGGTTGGGTGGCTAGCTGGATGGGTGGTTGGATGGTTGGTTGGATGGTTGGGTGGCTAGCTGGATGGGTGGTTGGATGGTTGGTTGGATGGTTGGGTGGCTAGCTGGATGGGTGGTTGGATGGTTGGTTGGATGGTTGGGTGGCTAGCTGGATGGGTGGTTGGATGGTTGGTTGGATGGTTGGGTGGCTAGCTGGATGGGTGGTTGGATGGTTGGTTGGATGGTTGAGTGGCTAGCTGGATGGGTGGTTGGATGGTTGGTTAGATGGTTGGGTGGCTAGCTGGATGGGTGGTTGGATGGTTGGTTGGATGGATGGTTGTTGGATGGTTGGATGGTTGGTTGGATGGATGGTTGGTTGGATGGTTGGATGGTTGGGTGGCTAGCTGGATGGGTGGTTGGATGGTTGGTTGGATGGTTGGGTGGTTGGATGGTTGGATGGTTGGCTGGTTGGCTGGATGGATGGTTGGTTGGATGGTTGGGTGGCTAGCTGGATGGGTGGTTGGATGGTTGGTTGGATGGTTGGGTGGCTAGCTGGATGGGTGGTTGAATGGTTGGTTGGATGGTTGGGTGGCTAGCTGGATGGGTGGTTGGATGGTTGGTTAGATGGTTGGGTGGCTAGCTGGTTGGGTGGTTGGATGGTTGGTTGGATGGATGGTTGGTTGGATGGTTGGATGGTTGGTTGGATGGATGGTTGGTTGGATGGTTGGATGGTTGGGTGGCTAGCTGGATGGGTGGTTGGATGGTTGGTTGGATGGTTGGGTGGTTGGATGGTTGGATGGTTGGCTGGTTGGCTGGATGGTTGGTTGGTTGGATGGTTGGGTGGCTAGCTGGATGGGTGGTTGGATGGTTGGTTGGATGGTTGGGTGGCTAGCTGGATGGGTGGTTGGATGGTTGGTTGGATGGTTGGGTGGCTAGCTGGGTGGGTGGTTGGATGGTTGGTTGGATGGTTGGGTGGCTAGCTGGATGGGTGGTTGGATGGTTGGTTGGATGGTTGAGTGGCTAGCTGGATGGGTGGTTGGATGGTTGGTTAGATGGTTGGGTGGCTAGCTGGATGGGTGGTTGGATGGTTGGTTGGATGGATGGTTGTTGGATGGTTGGATGGTTGGTTGGATGGATGGTTGGTTGGATGGTTGGATGGTTGGGTGGCTAGCTGGATGGGTGGTTGGATGGTTGGTTGGATGGTTGGGTGGTTGGATGGTTGGATGGTTGGCTGGTTGGCTGGATGGATGGTTGGTTGGATGGTTGGGTGGCTAGCTGGATGGGTGGTTGGATGGTTGGTTGGATGGTTGGGTGGCTAGCTGGATGGGTGGTTGGATGGTTGGTTGGATGGTTGGGTGGCTAGCTGGATGGGTGGTTGGATGGTTGGTTAGATGGTTGGGTGGCTAGCTGGTTGGGTGGTTGGATGGTTGGTTGGATGGATGGTTGGTTGGATGGTTGGATGGTTGGTTGGATGGATGGTTGGTTGGATGGTTGGATGGTTGGGTGGCTAGCTGGATGGGTGGTTGGATGGTTGGTTGGATGGTTGGGTGGTTGGATGGTTGGATGGTTGGCTGGTTGGCTGGATGGATGGTTGGTTGGATGGTTGGGTGGCTAGCTGGATGGGTGGTTGGATGGTTGGTTGGATGGTTGGGTGGCTAGCTGGATGGGTGGTTGGATGGTTGGTTGGATGGTTGGGTGGCTAGCTGGGTGGGTGGTTGGATGGTTGGTTGGATGGTTGGGTGGCTAGCTGGATGGGTGGTTGGATGGTTGGTTGGATGGTTGGGTGGCTAGCTGGATGGGTGGTTGGATGGTTGGTTGGATGGTTGGGTTGTTGGATGGTTGGTTGGATGGTTGGATGGTTGGTTGGATGGATGGTTGGATGGATGGTTGGATGGTTGGGTGGCTAGCTGGATGGGTGGTTGGATGGTTGGTTGGATGGTTGGGTGGTTGGATGGTCGGTTGGCTGGTTGGCTGGATGGATGGTTGGTTGGATGGTTGGATGGTTGGTTGGATGGATGGTTGGATGGATGGTTGGATGGTTGGGTGGCTAGCTGGATGGGTGGTTGGATGGATGGTTGGATGGTTGGGTGGTTGGATGGTTGGTTGGCTGGTTGGCTGGATGGATGGTTGGTTGGATGGTTGGATGGTTGGGTGGTTGGTTGGATGGATGGTTGGATGGATGGTTGGGTGGCTAGCTGGTTGGGTGGTTGGATGGTTGGTTGGATGGTTGGGTGGTTGGATGGTTGGCTGGCTGGCTGGCTGGCTGGCTGGTTGGTTAGATGGTTGGTTGGTTGCTGGCTGACTGGCTGGTTAGATGGTTGCTGGCTGGCTGGCTGGCTGGTAGACCTGTTGGCTGGGTGGATGGATAGTTTTATTGTTTTTAAAGCTGTTTGCTAACAAACATATCTGTTGTTCACGTAAACGGTTTAACCCGCTCTACGATCCCTGGAACATGTATTGCGAATGCGTTCAGACAGAACGTTGAGATTAAATACAATTAAAAATACAGCTGCAACACGAAATAGAAAGAAGACGTATAAGATGCGTTTAAAGTTAAATATGTGAAAGGTTATATAGGTGGATGTTGACAGTAGATGTTAAGGTTGGTGTCAAGTGAGATGGGAGGGTGGGTGATAAATAATACCTCCACCCTCCACACACACACACACACACACACACACACACACACACACACACACACACACACACACACACACACACACACACACACACACGCACACACACACTCACACACGCACACTACACACACATACACTACACACTCACATTTACACACACACACATACACTACACACACCCATACACTACACACACACACACTACACACTACACACGCACTACACACTACACACACACATACACTACACACACTACACACACATACACTACACACACATATACACTACACACACGCACACACACACAACAGACACACTACACACTACACACACACATACACTACACACACTACACACTACACACACGCATACACTACACACACACACTACACACACACTACACACTACACACGCACTACACACTACACACACACATACACTACACACACTACACACACATACACTACACACACATATACACTACACACACACACACACACAACACACACACTACACACTACACACACACATACACTACACACACTACACACTACACACACACATACACTATACACACACACACACACACTACACACACGCACACACACACACACACACACACACACACACACACACACACACACACACACACACACACACACACACACACACACACACACACACACACACACACACACACACACACACACACACACACACACACACACACACACACCTTTCCTTAGTTACTGTAATGATGACAACAAGTATTCGCAGTACAGTTTGTTGTCAGCAAGTGTCATCTGAAATTTCATATTCATAGGGGCAGGCATCTGTCAAGATGCTGGTGTGAGGGGCTGATATTTGGATTGCTAATCGGAACAACTCACAGTGAAAACAAAAAGTAATAAATAAGGAGGTGAGAGGAAGAATGAAAGAACTAGGAGAAAAAAATTAAAGATAGAAAGTATTTATAAAGATAGTAAAGAAACATGATGTAAAATAACGAAAAAAAAAAATAGTTGTCAACAGATGCTGCCGTTCTTCTCCTCTTTAGCGATACAAAAAATAACAGTTAACTCGTTCAGACGAATATGCAGCAGTTTAGTTCAGTTCCCTTGTGTGATTTAGAAAGGAAAAGATCTGAAACTGTAATGTTTTCTTGCCAACATAATTGTTATAAAATAAGCTTTAGAAAAATGTTTTCAGACAATTGTTGACATAATAACAGATGTTTGTTTATTATCGTTATTTCAAGTCTCGATGTTTCCACTCACATAAGCTAGATTCTTGTCAATAACATTAATTCTTTCTCCCGTGGATGCAGCATGGCCGAATAGTTAAGGAGTTCACTTTGCAATCATTAGTCCCAGGTTCGATTCTATTGTGTGATTATCTTGTGAGTGAAACTGAGTAAATGCAAACTGTTTGGAAGTCCTTCGGTTGGACTTTACCTGTGATTTAAAGTGCCAATCTTTATATACAGGCTGTCATACTAAATCTCCTTGCGTTAAGGGTGCAGGTCTATGGAAAGCTCAACAACACATTAATTCCATGAGCAGACTTTTGCATTTATCGATCAACTGAAACGCTCAACCTCTGGTCGTTCCTCCAGCAGTTAAAAGCTGTTAACAGCATTGTTAACAGCATTGAAAGCTGAAAGAAAAAATATATAACGACCTTTTGTTTCCTTGACGGTAATATGACGGCCTTGCCAATGAGAGTTGTTAGCCAACACAACTAACCTTCACTCGTTTCTTGTATCACATGAACATTTGGACCCGTACCGTCAATAAAAACGACGATAGTCCAGGGCTGATATGCAGACCTTCCAAACTCTAAAAATCTAAACGGGGAGTACCATGAAAAAAGTGCCCTAAAACGGGGAGAAATGAGGCAAAATTTACACAATGAAAGCTATACCCATTTTCACAAGAGAAGACATCTCTCACCCATCTCAAAGTGGGTGGAAGATCTCTCTGTCGGACAGGGAAAGTTGATAAGTCTGGGTATGATATATATACCGGGATTACCAGATATATGAACAATCATACAAACGGAGAAATTAGCGTTTTGATAAATCAATGGTTTGCATAAGAGGAACCTTATAATTTATGTTGTACTGATGCGTGGAAGTGAGTAAAGATAAGAATGATATTTTAATCATTTATTTCTTAAATATAATTGCATACATTTTCAGAATGTTCGAATAAATGAGATACAGGATTAAATATATAAGTCATTTCGGAGAAATTACTATGTACAGGGACAAATGTAGGTTTAGAACCCAAGACCATGCAATTGGAAAGCAAACTCTTTATTGTAGCAACATGACTGAAATAGATAACGCATTGTGGGCGTTGTGTGTGTATGTTTGCGTGTGTATGTTTGCGTGTGTACATTCTAAAGAGTTAAAGATATATACAAATATAGATGGCGTATGGTTGGTTGTTTCTTCCACCTACCGATAAAACTGCGACCCAGTTATCGTATTGCTACTAAGCTGGTGTTGGAAAAGTTGATAGTTATCTTACGACGGATACTACAATGACTTTGATTCTCATTATCAAGTCACTTCCTGTCCTAAATGACAGTAATGTTGGTCATAAACACTATTTTACATTAATAAAAGATTTTCAAATTCTCAGATCTAGCAAAATGTCTAAACTTATTGCTTATCAATACGAAGAGTGTACCTGAACTCCAAGAGACCATCTCACACAAATCCTTCATACTACACAAGAAGTACTACTATCAGTGAAATTGTTATCTTTCCCATGTCAGTACTAATCTCTATAGGACATATTCAATAACTAACTAATGCATTGAATTACGGCATTCCTTCAAATATATTTATTTTCCTGGACATAATTCTTTGAAATATGCCATATCTGATATCGAAATCAATAAAAATGATAACTAAATTCCATCTTGGCAGTTCTAGTATAGTTAAATGATTCAGCATTAGAGAACATTTAGTTATTATATAACTCAACCTCTCTCTCGTATATATATATATATATATATATATATATATATATATATATATCCCACACCTTGATAATCTTTAACTTAAGCATGTTTCATCCCCATACACCATAGCACTATTTTAATGTGGATGTAGGAATCATTAGGTCCAAGGTTCGATCTCACAACGTGGTATCATCGGCAAGTGCTCTTTACGATAGCCTCGGGTCTATCAATGGCTTGTGAGTAAAACTGTGTAGGCGGAAACTGTTTCGAAACCCGTCTCGTCAAATGAACTGTACCAGTAATTCAAAGGACGTGTCATGCTGAATATCCCTGAGAATTACGTTAATGGTGCACGTTTCTTTAGATGGTCAGTCTTTTCACATTAATTTGACAAGCAAGCTGTTCTATTGATCAAACAACTGAGACAATCGTCGGGATCGACGGTAATCCAACACAGTGTGTGTGTGTGTGTGTGTGTGTGTGTGTGTGTGTGTGTGTGTGTGTGTGTGTGTGTGTGTGTGTGTGTGTGCGCGTGTGTGTGTGTGCGCGCGCGCGCGTGTGTGTGTGTGTGTGTGTGTGTGTGTGTGTGTGTGTGTGTGTGTGTGTGTGTGTGTGTGTGTGTGTGTGTGCGCGCGTGAGTGTGTGTGTGTGCGGGCGCGTGTGTTGTGTCTCCATGTGCGTCAGTACACTTCTATTTTGTTTGTGTCTTGTTTAACCTAGTATAGTGCAGAGTAGTTTAACAAAATAGATGTGTTGTGTAGTATAGAGCTGTATATTGTTTATTTTTTGTACTGTTGTAACATCGAATACTGATGTTTGTTCTCTCTTGCATCACACTATCGAGGCAACAACGCCTGTTATCTGTTTAAGCCGTTATATTTTGGTTCGTAAAAAGTGTACCTTGTATGTTATTAAAACGGTAAAGTATATTTTGAGAGAGACACGTAAATGAGTCTTCGTTGAATCACCTGCTATGTCTTTTCTGCTGACACTTACATAATCGAGAATGTGCCAGTGAACTGAAAGTAGGTGTTTCCATTTCACGTTATATTTATCCTTCTGTCTGAACCAAGTATTGGCTATCATTAACTCTAACCCCTGACATAGTTGTAATAAGAGAAGACCATTAATATTATATTTTCCCATTTCATGGCAATCAGTGCAACTCCTCAATTCATAGTCACATCCAACTCGAGTACTGAAATCCTTCCAATAATACCAGTTTGTGATTGTTATCAACATTCTTCAGTATTTCCCTCTAGTCATCATAGAAGTTGTTTATTTCATCGTGAAGACTATCAAAAATTGGCGCATAAACACTTATCACTGTCACGAACTGTCTCGAAGCAAGCTGCAAACGCTGTGACATACTGCAATCTGAGAAGCCATGGAATCGTTCTGTTAAATATGGCGCTTTAACAGCGAAGCCGACACCAGACATTCGACGCAGGTGACTTGGCTTCCCTTTGTAAAATAAGAAGTAACCAGACTCAGGTTCTCGTAGATGGCCGTCATCAGGTAGCCATGTCTTAGACAAACCAACAATACCAAGATGTATATAACACACATACATATATATATATGCACAAATACACGCCACATACATACACACATACATACATACATGCATACATACATATATACACACACACATACGTACATACATACATACATACATGATGGCTGCCCCCTCGTTATCGAGTATGGCCATTGCACAATAAAAAAAAAAAAAAATAAAAAAAATAATAATAATAATAATAATAATAATAATAATAATAATAATAATAATAATAATAATAGCAATAATAATAATAACGACAACAACAATAATAATATACATATTCATATATATATACACACACACGCACGCACATAAGCATATCTACACACACACACACACACACACACAAACACACGATAGCAACTAACAGTGCTGCGATCGAATGTGGCTTTTTAGCCCAGCCAATGATCCAAAATGTCTTGCACAGAGTCGGCAACCAAAACATTTACTGGGAATAGTCGGCTGTGGTTGGAGTTCGTGTACTTTTGCATGTCGCTTGAGTCCTCCTGCTGATTTACATTCTCTACCACATGTTTGGCAAGCATGATGAGTAGCATCTCCAACAGCAGCCTGGTAGTCAACCACTGGTCTTACTTTATGACTGCGAAGATGACTTTCGAGTCCAGCTTTGCTTAGGCAGAGTCTCGCACAGACGCTGCATGTCAGAAACATAGGAGGACCCTCGCCGTCTGGAAGTGCAACAGCAATACCCTTCCTCACGTCCCGCTTTACTTTCTCGTGTGCGATTCGAGATGCCTCAAAGGCAACTTTTCCCTCATATACAGTCTTTCTCCATTTATTACGATCAGCAGCAATATTTTCCCATGTATCAGCAGAGATGTTAGCGTCTTTCAGAGAGGCCTTCAAGGAATCCTTATACCTCTTTTTTGGTTTATGTGGCGGTCGTTTTCCTTTAACCAACTCTCCATAGAAGAGTTGTTTTGGTATTCTAGAATCCTTCATCCTGGCAAGGTGACCACTCCAACGGAGTCGCTGCTTAAGCACAAGAGCTTCTATACTGTCACACATAGAGCTTTCCAAAATCTCGACATCACTGACGTGGTCCCTCCAGCGAACGCCATGTATCCGTCTGAGACACATCTGATGGAAACGCTCCAATTGCTTAAGGTGGCGTCGATATGTGACCCAGGTCTCGCAGGCATAAAGAAGACAAGAGAGTACACATGCCCTGTACACCTTTACCTTTGTCCTCCTGCATATGTCTCGCCGACCCCAGAGTCGCCTTTCTAGCTTTCCGAAAGCATCACTTGCTTTCCTAATCCTAAGTGAGATTTCACTGTCAAGGTTGCCGTATCGATTGACAGTGCTTCCCAGGTAGACAAACTGATCAACCACTCCAAGTCGTTTGCCATACACATAGATGTTTGGTTCAGTGTACTGCCTACCAGGTGCAGGTTGGTACATGACGACGGTTTTCTTGAGACTGACAGTCAAACCCAGGGCAGTGCAAGCGTCAGAAAATACATTCAAAATGTGCTGCATATCACTCTCTGTGTGCGCTACAAGATCGCAATCATCTGCATACAAGAGGTCTCTTATGACTGATGTAAATACTTTTGTCTTCGCAGCAAAGCGCCTGATGTTAAATATGCTGCCTGAGGTTCGATATCGGATGTAAACACCATGCTCGCAATTCCTGAATGCAATACAGAAAACCATTGCAAAGTATATGGCAAACAGGGTCGGTGCTGGAATATCCCCCTGTTTCACTCCATTTTTTACTGAGATAGGCTCCGACATGTTACCTCCGACATTAACCCAAGCCTTCATGTCGTCATGGAAAGACCTAACCAAAGCAAGGAACTTATCATACATACATACATACATACATACATACATACATACATACATACATACATACATACATACATACATACATACATACACACACACATGTATGTGTGTGTGTGTGTGTGTGTGTGTGTGTGTGTGTGCATGATCTTCTGGTTTTAAAATTTGTGAAATTATAAAACCAGAAGAACATACATACATACATACACACATACATACAGACATACAGACATATATGATGGCTGCCCCCTCATTATCGAGTATGGCCATTGCATGATATGCCATTATTAATTAATTCTATCGTGCAATGCCTGTGCATGAAGATATTTTTTAAAGTGAGGAAAGACTGTGCACTGAGCCAATCCCACTCTCTGAGCGACAGTAGCTATAACCCGAAAAGAAGAAAGGATCAACATCATCGGTAACTACTGAGCCGCAGGTTTTATGTCGGAGTTAACCCAGTTTTCTGAGATGCCTTCTCCTAGAAGAATGCCCAGACAAAGGCTAGGGGTCCTTCACTCCCAGTGGTTGAACCGTGCGGTACATGGGTATATACATATTTACACACTTTTGGATGGCCGTTGACTCTTATGAGTTCTTCCGCCCTTTGTCAGGTTTTGTTTTATTGTCCTGCGTCTAAACCGGCAACCCCACCAAGTTTACTTGGTGGGGAGAGTGATTTTGGACAGACACACACACATATATATATATATATATATATATATATATATATATATACATACACACACACATATAGATATACACACACACATACATACATACAAACACACACATACATACATGCACACACACACACACATACGTACATACGTACATACATACATACATGTAAAACATTCCAAAAAATGTGCATCTAATAACTGCATATGCACATGTACAGATACAAAGCGTATACACATGCACACATATAACTCAAAACATACATATCCACACATACAATAACATCCATACCTACACAAGCATGTATGCAGACATGCATACATATCTACCTAGTTGATGTTGTGTAAATTCCAATGAGAGAGTCGTGTGTCTATGTTAGAAATCGACTCTCTCTTTACTTGAAAAAAATTTGTGAAATTATAAAACCAAAAGAACATACATACATACAAACACACACATACATACATACATACGTATGTATGTATGTATGTATGTATGTATGTATGTATGTATGTATGTATGTATGTATGTATGTATGTATGTATGTATGTATGTATGTGTGTGTATGTATGTATGTACATACATACATATATAATCATTTGATACGTGACTCGAATGAAAAATGTTGCATCATTAATATTTGTTGTATTATTATTACAGTAATCTGTATACCGTATCTGCATAGCATATAGAGTTTACTTACAGGAGGACAGATTCTTCTTCTTCTATCATTCACTTTCTCTCTCTCCGTATATATACAGATATATATGTGTGTGTGTGTGTGTGTGTGTGTGTGTGTGCGTGTGTGTGTGTGTGTGTGTGTGTGTGTGTGTGTGTGTGTGTGTGCGTGCGTGCGCGCGTGTGTGTGTGTGTGCGCGCGTGTGTGTGTGCGCGCGCGTGTGTGTGTGTGTGTGTGTATGTAAAAGGTAAACAGAAATAACAACACAATCGGTACAGTATATGGAAAGGATATATTAGGTTAACGCTTGATATAGCAGGAAGAGGGTCTTAACGTTTCGGACGCTAGTCCATCATCAGAAGGAAGAATGAGAAATAAGATAGATTGAGGGGACGGGCGGGTTGGAATTGGAAAAAATGTCTTTAGATAAAAATAACAGGTCCTTTCATGTTGACATCTCTTGGAAAACTGTTGGTGCTGGCGTTTTGTGTATGATTTATTTTTTAGAAAAGTGGATGATGGAGCGCGTCTATATATATATATATATATATGTGTGTGTGTGTGTATTTGTGTGTGTGTGTGTGTGAGTGTGTGTGTACATATACATTCATATTTACACATCTACATGCATATATACATAGATGCATCCTACCATAAACCCATACATATATTGCAGATATTCATAAAGATATACTTAAATACTCGCGCACACAGGAAACCAATCAACAAAGAGAGATTATTTCTTCTCTTTCTTGACCATGAACTTCTGATTGGATCTCAGGGGCGCCATCCGGACATACGGTGGTTGTTGAGCATTTTGTACCCGGTGGCACCTATCCCTCTCCATATCGGAACAACCGATTGCGAGAGAGAGGGGGGGAGGTGTAGATCCGACCTGGTACTGGTACTTTATTTATCGACCTGGAATGGATAAAAGACCAAGTTAACCACGGCGGGACTTGAACTCAGAAGGCTGTTAGACGTAAGAAATACTGAGGTATTTTTCGTCCAATGCCTTACCGACTGCCAATTCGCCGCCTTAACAGTTAGAAATACATATTGAAATAAACAAGGAATGAATGGGGAAGAATTACTGCGTTTTGGAATAAAGGGGAAAGAGTGATAAACTTAGGTGTACATAGATAATTATTTATACTTTTGGCACAAGGCCAACAATTACCCAGTGTATTACTGGTACTTTATTTTATCGACCCCGTACCGATACTGCCAATCCACTGCCCTATTAGGTGTACATAGATAATATAAAACAGGTTATACAAGTACAAAGATAGAGAAAAAGAGGAAGAGAAAGAGGGAAGATAAAATGCATGGGTGGGTGATAGAGAAGGAAAGAAGCAGATCTCTCACTTTGGATGAAATAAGACTTA
>OZ024742.1:39471701-39499201 GCA_964016885.1 Eledone cirrhosa | reverse complement strand
TCGCATTCCCGCACTAGCCGCCAGATATAGTCCCCCATCATTTTTTCATTGTAGTGGCCCTGGTACCTCCGCTCTATCTCTTTCACATCTTGGTGGAATCGTTCGCCTTGTTCTTCTGAGTAGGCGCCCATATTGTCCTTGAATTTTTCCAGGTGAGCGTCCAGCATATGGAGTTTAAGCGACATCCTGCATCCCATGGCGCCAAAAGCCTTTATCAGATCCTGCACCAGTTGCTGGTAGTTTTCAGCTCTGTAGTTGCCCAGGAAGCCCTTAACAACTGACTTGAAACAGTTCCATGTTGTTCTCTCAATCCTATTGAGCTTATTGGAGAACTCGGTAGACTCAAACACCTTCTTTATCTGAGGTCCAACAAAAATTCCACCTTTAATTTTGGCCTCAGATAACTTGGAGAAGAACTCAAGAAGGTACTTAAAAGCGGCTGATTCTTGGTTGAGAACCTTCACAAACTACTTCATCAACCCCAACTTAATGTGCAGTTGCTGCATGAGCACAATCCTGGGATCAACCAGTGGCTCCCACATGACGTTCCGGGTCCCAACTACAAATTCTGTTCGCTGCTCCCAGTTCTTTCTTTTGTAGTGGTCAGAGGTGGCTCTGCTGTCCCAAAGGCAGAGGAAGCATTGGAATTTGATAAAGCCTCCTTGGAGTCCAAGCAGGAAATCCACCATCTTGAAGTCTCCAATGATTTCCCAATTGTACTGGTTGTATTGCAGAGCTTCCAAGAGGACTTTCACACTGTAGTAATCTTCCTTCAGGCAGACTGAATGAGCTAGGGGCAGTGTCGGGAACTTGTTTCCATTGTGGAGGAGGACAGCCTTCAAACTTGTGGTGGAGCTGGCTATAAATAGCCGCCACTTCTTGGACACAAACGGCACCCCAATAACGTCAAACAGTCCAGGCACGTCATGGCAGAAGCAGAGGCCATCCCTAAGAATGTAAAAGCCTGAAAAAGGTTCGTGTCAACTTCTCTGACTTGTCACCTGCACTTCCTCCTTGACCAAGTTCCACTGCTTCATCCTGGAGACGAATAACTCTGCATTGGACTTGGTCAGACCCATATCCCTGACCAAGTCATTGACTTCTTTTTGGTTTGGGAAGTGAGGAACTTTTTCTGGTACCCAGTATCAATAAATCTTTTTAATCCACTTTTTAACAATTTTATACTTTATTGCACTTTTATCATTTTCTTTAGGTATTACTCTTTATTTTATAATTTTAATTTAACCTGAAACATATATAAAAAATCATTTAACATAAGCAAATTAAACTTATATACAACGTAAAATCCAACATACAAATAATTCTAGTAAATAGCTTAGAATTTTTACAAACCAAAGCTTTTAACTGTTTAATAGTACTTTTTTATTTATTTGGGACCTAAGCAACACAATAAAAAAAGTGATTACAAGCCAGGAACACGGTGTAATCATATATGTATACATGTATGTTTTTGTGTATGTACAAGTCTAGATGTCTTTGCAAGTGTGGATCTGTATGTCTGAATTACATATGCACGTATATACGTGTTTTTATATATATATAGGTGTGTTATTGCAGTTATTACATGCTAAACATCTGGAATGTTTTACATATTTTTATAGTTCTATTAATATACTATACTTGTAATTTGCTAATTAACTGTGCTCCTACTTTGGAGGACCCAAGCTTCTCAATATTTTTATTGAGACATGTATGTATGCATGTATGTATGTATGTATATATGTATGTATGTATCTATCTATCATACAATAAAGAAAGAAAGAAAGAAAGAAAGAAAGAAAGAAAGAAAGAAAGAAAGAAAGAAAGAAAGAAAGAAAGAAAAAAAGAAAGAAAAAAAGAAAGAAAGAAAGAAAGTAAGAAAGAAAGATATCTATCTATGTTGGATCGTCGGCGACTAAACTGGCAACTCCATCAAGCTTGCTTGTTGAGGAGGGTGATTTTGGACGCCCTGTGGGATGAAAAACAAGACCCGTCAAAGTACAGAGGAACTCAGGAGAGTCAACAGCCACCCAATAATTTTTTTTCTTCATTAAGACATCCCTGTAGGAGACGGTCACTCTAATATAAAACATGCATTCGATGTTCAAGCACAGGCATCGCTTGATATGTGACATTTTTTTGCGATGCATGGTATTGCTGGTCATAGGCAAGCCCCTAGCAGGACTAAAAAGCGACGTCCGAGATACTTCTGCTTAAGTATCAAGCGATGGCATTACTCGAAATCGAGTTGCAGCTATCATCATGTGTGTACGTATGTATGTTTTTTTTTTCTTTCTGGAAGGTCAACAAATATCAAGGAGTTATTCAAGAGCGTAAGAAGAATATTGCCAGAACTCTGCCAACGGCTGGCATTACTTCACTGACTTTGAGGTTACCATTCTCTATCTTAACCCAAAGGAAGCCTAATTGCATATTTCCAGTCATTGACAATCGCCCAATCTCTTTAGATTATGTGATATGCCACAAAAGCGTAAAACCACAGTACAGATAAAACGTTTAGCTGGAGCCTTAGCAATATTCAGTTTAAGGGGCGACAGGTTTTTTTCCTAAACATTATTCTGTTCACTTCATTAAATCAACAGATTGCAAGTCGTTGCGATGAACACTTTTCTGAAATGTTCAAATATGAATTTGTTGTGGATGCTACTGTAATTGATACTATTGCGCAGTATGTATGAAAGTAGAAATCCTGCTGAGGTTAACTTTACCTTTCATCCTTACGGAGTCGATAAAATAAAGTACCAGTAATGTACTGAGGTAATTGCTGGCCTTGTGCCAAAAGTAGAAACAATTATTATTATTATCATCAAAGGGCGGTCGATTGGCAGTATCGGTACAAGGTCTGACGCCATGCTTTGTAGCAAAGAGTTACGGCCCTTTATGGTATAAGTTCAAATCCCGCCGAGGTTAACTTTAACTTTCATCCTTACGGGTCGATAAAATAAAGTACCAGTAATACACTGGATAATTGCTGGCCTTGTGCCAAAAGTAGAAACAATTATTATTATCCTTGAATATCTGTTATTATTAGCCTTGAATATCTGTATATTCCCTTGTATCCCAGTAGACCTCAACCAGGGGCCTAAGGTGGGTGATGGTTTGTCATGACACGTTTTTCCAGCTCCATAGATAACTGATTGTTACAAAATGTATATATAGAGATAGAGTCTTGGAAAGGCTTTCTGAATACAAAAGCCGAAACCACTTTTACACTCCCCCATCTCTGTCCTTCTCTCTCTCTCTCTCTCTCTCTCTATATATATATATATATATATATATATATATATATATATATATAAATATAATAAAACCACACAGCCGTTCTTCTTTCTGATACCTTGACTCACTGTATATATATATATATTCAAAATAGGGAGCGCACATAACAAAGACACCACCTCATTGTCCTTCTTTGTGTAATTTGTGTAATTTGCCTAAAGGCATAACTTGTCTCTACCTATTTTCTTATGTCCCACCGTACACTGGATTGAATGGTATTGACCTTAATGAGCTGAAACCATAGTGGTTTCCAGAGGTTGACTGAGGAGATGGGACTGTCCGTCTTTCTGCATTTTTTCCATTGTTTTTTTCCTTTGCGCTCCCCATTTTAAATTTTTATACACTTAGCAATGAGGGTTTTTTTTTAAAGTATCATATAATAGACATCACACCGCCCTGCCTGATTTCCTCTATTCTCCCTTCTTACCTTTTATACGCCTTAGTGTCCCTTTTCTTAGTCCACGCGTTGGACACCTGTCCTTATTCTCTTCTGTTTTACTATTTCTCTCCTTTCTATATTTTTATCCTTTAACTAAGCCCTTGCGAATTCTATATTTGTGTAATTTGCATAAAGGCATAACTTGTCTCTAACTGTTTTCTTATGTCCCAATGTACACTGGAATGATGGTATCGACCTTAATGCAACGAAACTGTAGTGATTTCCTGAGGGTGACTGAGGATATGGGACTGTCCATCTTTCTGTGTTGTTGATTCCCCCCTTCCCATTCTCTTTATCCTGTGCGCTCCCTATTTTGAAACTATATATATATATATATATATATATATATATATATATATATATATATATAGATTGAGTTAGAAACTCAAAATAGTATTTTATAATTAAATACCTCAAAGAAGGGAATCTTTCCGAGCCGTGTGATACAATTGGATATATGAGAGGGATGAACACAGATATAACTATACATGTGTTCCAATTGCAAATGACCAAGTTAGCTAGGTTAAAAAATACTAATTTAAAACAATATGGTTTGCCTGTCTCGATTTAAAGTAATAAATCAATGAAAGTAACAAACCTATATCGGGCAATAGCCTTCATATATATATATATCATTTCTTATTTTTGCGTTTCGCTTCGCCTTTCCTGCCCGCCGAAATGCGATTCTCGCTGAATCTTTATATATATATATATATATATATATATATATATATATATATATATATATATATATATATAAAGATTCAGCGAGAATCGCATTTCGGCGGGCAGGAATATATATATATATATATATATATATATATATATATCATATGATATATATATATATATATATATATATATATATATATATATATATATATATATATATATATATATATATATATATATATATATATATATATCATAAATCATGTCCTTAGAATTATTAGATAAATTATTAGATATATTGCTCTGATTATTTAATTTATTAATTCTTCATTGAGCCACAACGTGACCGGTTGCCACATATATATCTATGACTTTATGTATATGTAAATCTTTATATTTTATATATATATATATATATATATATATATATATATATATATATATATATATATATATAGATATATTGAGAACAACTTCTCTGAAAGCATGTTTGACCAACGAAAAATTCAAATCATCCAATGCTACTTAAGTCAAACACCCACTCAAACACACATATGTGTGTGTGCGTGTGTGTTTGTTTATATATATGTGTGTGTGTGTTTGTGTGTGTGTGTGTGTGTATTATCTATTTTATGTATTTTAGTCTAGTTTATGACAACGTTGTTGTACAAAGTATCATATTACTACATTTCATACAGATAAGAATGGTATTTGGTACGGCGTGATAGTCGTAAACAGGAATAACATATAGGATGAAGGAGCCATTAAAATCACATTCGCACATACATCCATTCATTCATGTAGAAGCAAGTTCATGCGCGCACACATGCAGCAAACATATACACATACACACACACGCACACATACATATATATATACTATCATGTATGTACATAAATATGTGTGTAGGTCCGTATGCATTTTTCTGTGTCATGTGGTTGTGTAAATAAAAATTAGTACAATTTATGTATATATATATCTTTTAATACTAAAAGTCCTCATGTACAGCCAGCTTGATGATGGATATAGAAATGTTGGACAGTCATGACTCAGGTACAAAGACAAGCTGAAAAGTAATCTTGCAGCAACTATTATACCGTATTTCCCGGCACCGAAGACGCTTCGTCCTTGAGGACGCACCCTAATTTTGACAACTAAAAATTTGAAAAACAATAATAAACAACCTTCGGCCTCCAGGACGCATGGTAGATTTTTTAGACTTATTTTAGGAAAAAAGTAGCGTCTTCGACGCCGGGAAATACGGTACCTTATGAGATATTTGAGCAAGTGGCCTTGAAGCGGAAGAACTGGAGTCCAAGAAGCAAGAAGGAGGAGAATACCATTATCAAACATACCAGCAACATTACCCAGAAAAATTCAATCTTGCACGATCTGTCGATCTGCTTACAAATCCTTGACAGGGCTAAAATGTCATGCCCGATATAAACATCCTAACTGAATGAACTGAATAGGTTGCTCGGAGAGAGTCCTTTATATATATAAAGTTGTAGTTCCTCCTATAGTTTGGGAGATATACCCCCCATAACCATATATATTCTGAAACTACATTGCCCAGGGTACTTGGATAAGTATATTTCATTTTGGATAAGTATTTTAATCAAAGCCCCGCTGAATTTCTTTTCCTTTCGATTTATATGAAATTTAAACTATAGGTAAATGACAAGATATGATGGCTATTCACAAGATTTCAGCAAATCTCAATACTATTAAGACACCCTAATGGGGGTTAAACCCCCTATAGTGAAAATTTGGGCCAATAAATGGAACAAGATGTGTTGTAACAAGATTGCATGAGAACTTGATTGAAGAAACCATTATATTCGGGGCTTACAAAGGTAAAGCTCTTCTCATTCCGAAGATTCCACTTATACCAAATGATAGCCAATTGCCTTTTACATTTAAGAGGCTGCAGTTCCCAGTGAGGCCATGCTTTGCCATGAACATCAATAAGAGTCAGCGTCAAACTTTCAAAACTATTGGTATAGATCTAACAAACCCATGTTTCAGTCATGGCATGTTTTATGTGGCTGTTTCAAGAACTGGAACTTCAAAAACTCTCTACATTTCAACCAATCAAAGAAAGACAAGAAATGTTGTTTACCCTGAAGTTCTTCATTAGGACAAAGTATGAAATATATTTTCATGTATTTATTATGTTAAAAAATAAATAATTAAACTTTGAATTTCTAATTTGAAAATAATGCTTTACCCAAAAATGAAATGATCAAGTTTTGAATTGATATTTGAAAAAAAAACTATTTACTAGAATCAAAATAAGAATAAGATTTAATAATGTAATTTTGATTTGATACATTACAAAAAATGATGTTTTCCAATTTTTCATGCATTACATTTTACATTGAGTAATATTGAAATGCAGAGTTTTTCTCCATAAATTATATCACTGATTTAAAATCAATCATCATTTTCTTACCAAAAGTGTGAAACGCAGCAAGGCGCGGGTAATTCGGCTAGTATATATATATATAGGGAATAACGTTAATTTATCGTGATATATATATATATATATATATATATATATATATATATATATATATATATATATATTGTCATACTTTGGGAGGGTCATGTTCCCAATAAACCCACACACACCAGTTGGATTTCATTTCAATTTATTATTATAGTTTTTCGTCGGTTAGTTTAATAGCCGGACGGTTGTTTAGTTGTCAATTGACAAAGCTCTTTCGTCACGCCTTCTGTGACCTCTTTAGTGAGTAATTTTATTACTTTGTGTTTCCTCTTTATTTTGTTTTGCACCATCTTGTCTTTATGAGCTATGCACTTGGACTGTGCATGCATTACACCCGTGTGTGTATGTTTTGTCACCAGTTAGTTGTCATTCTGATGTTGTTATTCCACATGTGTGAGTATAGATATGTGTGTGGCAGGGCGTTGTCCATGTATCTTATCAATTTTGTTCTTGTGTGTCTTTATATATTTGGTCGAAGTTCATATATATTTGTTGTTTCTGTAATCTGTCAGAGCATTGCATCTGTTCTATGTTTAGATATAATTTTTATTTCGATGTTGTCTTGTGAACTCCCATGTTCCATTCTGACATGTTGATAGAGTATTGATGAGTTTTTCTCGTCTTGGATTGATCGCCAGTATTCTTTCATTATTTCTCCTATGCTACGGGCAGTCTCAACTATATGTCATGCGCCTATTCCTACACTGTCCTTCCGTACATATTATGCTATATACTATGTTCCTAGTGTTACAGTTAATGTGGACTATACGTTTTTTTATCAGAATAAGGGTATTTCTTAAAAGGTTACGTTCAACTAATCAGGGCTTTCTTGGGAATAACTGGGTTTATTTTACTATATCAATATTTAATTTCAATTTATCTAAATCCCTTTTAAATCGTTATGCTAGTTCACCTCTGGGAGTGGTACTGACGAACATTACACTCGGCTATTTGTTGCTGTCAAACCATAAGTTAACCTTATTTATCTTCTTCACTCTCTCCTATTCCACAATTTTCTCCTATAAATGGGCAAGTCCCATTCACATTATTTTCTATTATACGGTGGTGAATTGACAGTATCGGTAGAGCGTCAGACACCATGCTTTTCAGTATTGAGTTACGGCCCTTTACGTTCTGAGTTCAAATCCCGCCGAGGTTAACCTTACGGGGGTTGATAAAAATAAAAGCACCAGTAATGCACTGGAGTAATTGTTGGCCTTGTGTCAAAAGTAGAAGCGATTATTTTCTATTATATTCATCCATTTAGCCCTGGCTCCTTTGTATTGTCTGATCCTGTTTCTTTGATTGCAACCAGAGAACTGCAACCAGTAGATGAAATGTTGTATGTGTCTTTCTAACTCTGTAGGATCGCATATGCAAGACACATTCATCATCACTCTTACTAAGTCCACAATGAGTATGTTGACTTTTTCATTATCCGAAACGACTGACTTCATGATTTGCGCCTACACACAAATACCCAAAGACACAGATAGATCCACACATACAGACACTCAACTATATTAACTACAGCCATCACTTACAATCGAGTAGGACTTGGTAATATTTACTACACTTTCGTTATAGGTTTTATAATTGTTTCTACTATTGGCACCAGGCCAGTAATTATCGCAGTGTATTACTGGTACTTTATTTTATCGACCCCGTAAGGATGAAAGGCATAATTAACCTCGGTGGGATTTGAACTCAGACCATAAAGGGGCGTAACTCTATGATGGAAAGCACGGCGTTCGACCCTCTACCGATACTGCCAGGTGCTCAAGCAAACACAAACGCTTATCAATGATGTGACACGAGAGGTGACCGCACAGACACTGGACTGGTACTTTTTTATCGACCTCGGAAGACTGAAAGATGAAGAGGATTTCGGCAGTGTTTGAACTCAGAACACAGAGACAAAGAATACATAGAATGTTGTAATCGCCAACTCAAACACATACACTGCTATATACATACAGACAATCACACGTACAGAGACAGATTTTAGTAAAGAACAGCTCATAAATATATTTGCATTTATTAATTCTTTGTAAATCTAACTAGGCGTGTATATAGCTGTCTATTGCTGTATGGCTAAGAGGCAAAACAAGCTTTATACATGTATAGCTATTTACATATGTATATGTATATAGATATCCATATATATATATATATATATATATATATATATATATATATATATATATATATATATATATATATATATATATATATATATATATATATATATATATATATAATGGAAAAATTTGAACAGGAACAAAACAGAGAGGCAGTACAACGAATGTTTATTAATTTCACGCTCTGGAGAGTGGGGTGGTGGTATACATATATATATATATATATATATATATATATATATATATATATATATATATATATATATATATATATATACATATATACATATATATATACACACAAACACATATATATATATATAATATATATATATATATGTACATACACTCATATGTTTATATATGTATACATATATCCTCAAGTATCTACTTAGGCATGACCATAGATACATAAGTACGTAAATACGTACTCAAAGACATACATACGTATATACATACATGCATGCATACATACATACATGCATACATACGCACACATGCATACTTACATATATACATAGATACATACTTACATATATACATAGATACATACTTACATATATACATAGATACATACTTACATACATATATGCATACATACATGCATGCATACATATATACATGCATACATACGCACACATGCATACTTACATATATACATAGATACATACTTACATATATACATAGATACATACTTACATGTATACGTAGATACATACTTACATACATATATGCACACATACATACATACATACATACATACATACATACATACATACATACATACATACATACATACATACATACATACATACATACATAACAAAACATAACATACCATAGAAAGAGATATACAGTTACATAGAAATCTATGAATGAGCGCATCCGTGCCTGTATAATAAGACAGAATGAAAACAACGCTTAATAGTACAGTAAGTGAACTTGTAGTATATTAAAAACGTGTTCCGAAAGTAAATCATTTTCTCCCGTGTATTTATAATATATGTCTACACTCATACACACACAGACAGACAAACACACGCACACACACACACACACACACACACACACACACACACACACACACACACATATACATATATATATATATATATATATGTGTGTATGTGTGTGTGTTTGTGTGTGTTGGAGAGAGAGAGATAGAGTCTGCGTGTGAGCGTAACTTTTATGTATATATATATAAAAACATATACACTAACGCCAAATGTTGCAATAACTTATTAAAAGCAATAAATAATAAAAGGGTATATATATATATATATGTGTGTGTGTGTGCCTGTATATATATATATATATATATATATATATATATATATACATACATACATCTACATATATATATATATATATATATATATATATATATATATATATATATATATATATATATATGTATGTATGTATGTATGTATGTATGTATGTATGTATGTATATATGTCTCTCTCTCTATTTATAAACACGTCCCCTACGCCTACGACATCTACATCAACATTACCAGAAACGGTAAATTAATTGAAGTCCACGCGTAGAATGTCTGATTTACATGTTTTTCTAAGAAGGTAATAACAACACAAGCACCTTTTCTCAGTCTACACACCCCCTGCATTAACACAGACGTAGAGACACTCTCAGCCGTGCACTCATTCACTTACAGAGACAGACAGAGACAGACAGACAGACACACGCATACATGCACAAATATATACATTTGTAACAACATTCACACATCTCTCCGTTTGATATCAAGTGGATTCACCAAAGACAACAAATCTTTATTTTCATTTACTCATCAGTAGACGACCAACTCCAGTGGTTCGTTCTGCACAAGAAACATAGAGTTAAGTGCGTGTTAACATAAAGTAGTGAACCCAAAATAATGAATAATATATAATTAATTTGGAACCTTAGTTACCATGCAACTCTGTTTAGAATAGAGCGCTTTTTTTCCTTTTAGTCTACTGAACTCATGACTATATATATATATATATATATATATATATATATATATATATATATATATATATATATATATATATAGTCATGAGTTCAGTAAACTAATGACTATATATATATATTGTTATACTTGGGGAGGGTCATATTTGTGTAATATTGCCAGAATTAATAACAGAACACACTCACTGTTTGGTTGGTTTTCGCTTCTGTGTTTTTTATATCGGTTAATTTAATATATTAATAGTCGGGCTGAAACGGTCATCAATTGCAGCCACAGACTACAGCACTCGTTCTACAACTGGTCTCCAGAACAGGAATAACATCCTATCCCCGCACCTATCTACATCGCACCAGGAGGGAAAGATAAGGGGGGGAGGGTGATATATGCAGAAGGAGATTTTCCCCGAAAGTTAAACGGTTAATTTTGAAAATATTTAATTTATAATTTTAGGGTGAAGAATCAATATATATCTATATACATAATCGTTATTTAAATATTTCTAACAATAAGTACTTCAAAAGCTTTACATACTTAATATGTTGGTATCTTTGTTAAAGTTTAAATTTAGGAAAATAATCAACAGTATGAAATTTCATTCTTGATTTGCCAGCTAAATCCTTTAAATGTTACCCTCATAAAACTCAGAAGCTTAGAAATGTTAACACACTTATAGAATTTATAAAACTAATATATAAATAACCAGCAAAAAATCCCGAACTCTTGATTCTTCACCCTAAAATTATAAATTAAATATTTTCAAAATTAACCGTTTAACTTTCGGGGAAAATCTCCTTCTGCATATATCACCCCCCCCCTTATCTTTCCCTCTCTATAAATCCTTTCCCAGGGGCTATCACTGGCTGTTATGATTCATGTGATGTTTTCCTAGATAAATTGTAGTATCATACATTTTAAAATCTCTATAACTGTTACATTAAGCAACGTTTTTCTTACTCACACATTCTCTATTGAATTTATTACGTTTTCGCATTTTCTCATAATTAGGGTATAAATGTTAAATTTTCTCTTAGATTAATCACTACCTTGATTAAATCTTAACCATTTAACATCTCAGGGTATGTCATGTATCATTATATTTTGTCTGATGAGGACGTACTGTTGTACATCCGAAATATGTATAATAAAATGTAATTGATCAAAAGAATATCTATTTTATTAATATTTGTATTTTAATATATATATATATATATATATAGTAATAAAATAAATTTGAAGACTAAAATCCAAAGAGGGCTCGATAAGGATAAATATATATCAAATATATAAAAACCGTAGAGCAAATATTTATTAAAATAACAGATTAAAGTTTAAGCAAAGAATCGCTGCTTTCACCCTTATTTTAATAAATATATATATATATATATATATATATATATATATATATATATATATATATATATATGTAGGAGGTGAGTTTTATTGTAGTACAATAAAGCAATGCAGATATCGGATAAGAAGGTGGAGAGGGAGAGATGTGAATCCGAAATATATAGGAACAATTAAATCTCTTCCAAGGTAACTCTCTCTCGTGTTCTTATTTTTATTTTATCCTTTATACTCTTTCCTTCATTCTTCTACACGTCTTATACACACCACGTATCTCAACGTACACCCACTTACATCTCTCTCTCCACCACCCCGGACCTTGTTACCCGGAGATTTACCCATTTGCATTGTCGAGGCTTCCAAACGACTTAAAGATATTAACATATATATATATATATACATATATATATACATAGAGTCTGTTCACTTATTACGCGATCTTCTACTTAATGTATCTTTCTCTGTATCTCTGCAGTAAGAGTCCATTTCTAGAATATGTACAAGAATATGGAAAGTTCCAGTACAAGAGACTGATCCAGTTTTTCATTGTGATGTTTCTTTCTCTGCATATTTGCTTCAGTTGCGTGATTCCTGTTCCATTCACATACTCATACTCTTAATAATTGTTTCTACTTTAGGCACAAGGCCAGCAATTACCCAGTGCATTACTGGTACTTTATTTTATCGACCCTGTAAGGATGAAAGGCAAAGTCAACCTCGGCGGGATTTGAACTCAGATCGTAAAGGGACGTAACTATGCTGGAAAGCATGGCGTTCGACCCTCTACCGATACTACCAATCCACTAATAATGGTTTCTAATTTAAACAGAAGGACAACACTTTTTGGAAGAAGAGGGAAGTCGATTATACTAACCAGTATTTTACTGGTACCTTATTTTATCGACCCTGGAAGGATGACAGACAAAGTTTACCTCGATGGAATTTGAAACCAGAACGTAGAGAGCCGTAAGGAAATATCTTAATGTATTTTATTCGCTAATCCACTAACCTCACTGAAGCTCTTAATAATTACACTAGAATCCTTAATTGGCACATGGCACTGCCCCTCACACTGAAGATCCTATTTCGTATCAGTCAACAAATATCAAATTATCCAGCAACAAAGACACCAGTAACAGTTCTGTCCAGCGATAGGTCCTTAAAGACAGCTTCTGCCAATTCGCATATATCTATTATGAACACCGGTAGCTGAGCAACGGAAAACTTTTCCAAAGGTGAGATTACGTAACCATACATCTCTTTAGACGATGACACGAGTTATCAACTTACTTTTCTTCGGCAGTCTATTGTTACTATTTTTTAGCTCCTTTTATGTTGCTGCTATTTTTTTTATTATTTTTAGTTTCTTTCATGTCGTTGCTATTATTTTAATCATCACATCAGGAAAGGCATGCTGGAAGACCTTTCCATTAGCGGAAAATTTCCTGGGAAGCGTGCCAGAGGTCATCAAAGGAGGTCCCTTTTTGACAATTTCAACATCAAAGCTGCAGAAGTATTGGATCTCGCCCGAGATTGAACAGCGTAGAACGTCATGGTTCGTCAAACACCGAAGAAGATTTCAAAGATATGAAAGTTTGTTTCTAAGTATCGAGACATATTCTTTATTCGAACAACCCACTCATCTTATATTAAAGCGCATCCGTTAAAAAAGTGTTATGAGTATTTCTAAAGGGCATCTCGTTGTTGCTGGTGATTCGATATTTTGCAAAAGGTGAACGTTACCCGATGATTTACGTGCTTTCGATCAATTAGTTCATGAAAAAATTAAAACAACTGTTGAATTTTTTAAATGGACAACTATTGTTACGCCATTAAAAATTGATGGTGTTACTCCGCATGTTTCTGGCGACTTACGTACAGCATTGAATAGACATTTTGTTAACTTCAACGTACGTATTCGTCTCGAAGATCAAATGCCTTTCTACAAAGTATTAACCGAGGAATGTAGTTTATTGACCACTTTTTCAACGCTGTTCGGATAGTTTCGATGCACCTTTTGTATATTTTGTATTCTCCATCTTGCCGGCAATATTACAATTCACAATAGATTTGTTTGCTGACTTAATTATTACCTCAGGTAAAATTTCTGTTGATCAGCTAAACCTACCATTGATTCAGTATTACTGGCGTTCATAATGAATGCATGCGGATTGCCAGAAGCTTTCTTGAAGAATTGTCACTGGACAGAATTGTTACAAGCAGCTGCTACTGTTGCTGTTGTTGCTGCTAAATAAATTGATATTTCTTGACCACTACGAAATATTAGTAAATTGTCTGTTATGGCTACTTACAGAGCGGGTGTAATTGCTTGTACATCTGATAAGCCATCTCGCGATAATTGCTTCCTACAATTCCTACTGGTCAAACACATTGTCAAAGTTAATGTTTCTGGATATCAAGTCTACGTTTCATTAATTCTGTTGTCAGTTCTAATGGAATCAAAACAGTTCCTGGTCGTCAGCCATAATAAATTCTACGTATCGCACTGATTCGGCCAGCTAACGTTATATGCTTAATTCTATACAGTACTTACTATTCACAGTTTATTCAAAATTTCACTATAGCAGTTGACTCAAATTACAATCTGTATTAAAATTTATTTCGAGCTCAAACTGAATGGTATCTTTTGTTGACGAAAACCCCTGTTAACCGGAGCTCAACTAATGCGCTAATCGGGTCGCGTGTGGGCTTTGAGCGCCGGGAACGACGCGTTAAGCTTCCAATAACTTGTCTACATATTCTATTTAGGTCAACTATGCAGATCACAAATTCGTGGTCTGAATAAACCTTTTGAAGTTGTGGACACGCTATGGTAACCTAATCAAAACCCTATCTAAATATGAACTAGATGACTTACAGGGGAGTACAGAGTACGTTATTGTTACTGTTGTCGTTGCTTTTGGCGTTATTGTTGTCATTGCTGTTGAAGCAGGGGGGGGGGGATCGACAGCTATCTCTGACTGTGTGACTGAATCCAAGGTTACGCATCCCTTTCTCGGCCTCATACTAGAACTAAAAAAATCCGCAAACATATAGTTTTAACTCTTATGTATATAGGCTGATTAGCCTCATTTGAATATGGAACATTAGGCTGGCTCGGCCTGAACAAGAAATAGAATTAGGGTCTTCGCTCCAACTTCTGTATATTCATGTATTGAATATTTATATATCGAATAATATACGATATATTTACGAATAAACATTTGAAAGCCATTAGCTGTGAATTTTAAAGGTGGTGGCCGGCGCCATACACTTAGTTCCAATAGAGGCAAGGGGTGGGGGAAGCAACTGCCAGCTGTTTCTGGCTGTGTTGTCGTTGTCAAGTTTACGCATCCCTTTACCCGCCTTATACGGAAACTCAAATAAGCCGCACATAGCTTTAACGCTTATGGCTGAGCCAGTCTAATGCTCTGTATGCAAATGTGGCCAATCGGACCATATACATAAGCATTAACACTATATTTGTGTGGCTTAAATTAATTGAAAACCTCACATACATGTGTGTGTGTGTATATATATATACATATATATATATATACACACATACACACGCATATTTATATATATATACATATATATTTATATGTATATGCGGGTATATATATATATATATATATATATATTTAGAGAAAGAGAGAGAGAGAGAGAGAGAGAGAGAGAGAGAGAGAGAGAGAGAGAGAGAGAGAGAGAGAGAGAGATACACGGGTGTGTATGATTGTGTATAGAAGATTATATTAATAAAAGGAATTCCAACTTTGTCTGATTTACTCGTTTTATTTACAATCCTTTAATTTTATAATGGTATTAGAATGAAATAGTATGGTAGAATATTAAATGTTAAGTGTTAATTGAACAAGTACTTTCATGCTTTCGCAATCTTCAGGTTCATAATGTGTGGTGACAGTCAAGTTTGCAATTTTCAACTGTAATGAGATGGGTAAATTTTGTGCCTTATATACAGTGAAAAGTGGTTCCAGAATGCTAAATCTTGCAAACTGTATTTCGACCAATCGGTGTGTAGTTTCACTGGATTACTAAAGCTGATTGGTTTAGGCGTCACGGTTGGTTGAGCATGTCTAACGACTACTAATTGATCCTATCCAAAACATCAATTGTTTTGCTATTTTTAGAAATGATGAAAATAGCATTTTCTAGTAATCATCACCATCAACATCACTTTTATTATTATTATTATTATTGTTGTTATTGTTAGTGGTCGTAGTCGACATGGTCGTAGTCATAGTCATAGTAGGAGTAATCCTCCATTATTATTGTTCATTTAGCTTCCGTTTGAATAAAATTCTTATCAATAAAATTCTTTTCTTTGATTTTTCTCTTGATTTCACTTGGGCTGTGTAATTTGTAGAATGGGAATATTATAAATATTCCCTGACCACATGTTGCTAGATGGTTACTTAGGGGTATCTGACGGACATTTGGGTCTCTGATTTGCTGTCGATGTACCTGTGCACGTTCCGATAGTGCATTTCCAGTTTGACCGACATATAGTTCTTCACAATTCAGGCATTTAATGCAGTAAATTAGATTTCTGCTTTTGCAGTTCATATTTGCATTTGGGAATATTTTTCCAGTTTTTGTTTTCATATATTGACCGGCGTGTATGGATTGACATGTGCCACATCGACTATCATTGCATTTAGATACAGTGAATGATTGGTCTTTGTTGTTAAGGTCAAACTTTGCTTTTGTTAGTAATTGCTTCAAATTTTTCGGCTGTCTTTTACTAAGAGTCAAAGATCGATCTGTGATTAAGCCTTTTAATTCATTACTTTGAGCAATGATCGGTAGGTTTTCTTTGGCAGTGTTAAAGATATTCTGGTGACATGGGTTGTGTGTCATTATAAATGGTATGACAAGTTCTTGGTTTCTTCTTCCTTGGGTTGTCCTAAGTTGTTGTATAGGTATTTTTATAGCCCGCTGTTTGCCATTTTCTATAAGTAGAGATGGGTATTTTTGTTTGAGCAAAAATTCTCTTAGTTCTGTTAGGCGTTTGTACCTGGTATTCGTATCTTCTACAATGGTACAAATTCTTCTGGCTAGGCAGTATGGGATGTTGCGTTTCGTATGAGGTGGATAGCACGACTTAAAATTCAGATATTGATGGGTGCCTGTGTGTTTATAATATATATCCGTGGTTCCGTGGTAATGGTGGTGTCGTTTTTGATTATCATTATATCTAGGAATGGTAATTTGGTCCTACTCATCCCTTTTGTGAATTGGAGAGATGGGTGTAGGTTATTCAGGAGGATATTGAACTCATCCAGAGTATCTAAAGATTCTGTCCAGATGATGAAACAGTCGTCAAGGTATCTCTTCCAAGATTTTTCAATGTACTTTCTAAAGTCAGTACTATATTTTTCCTCTATTTCTTGGTAGAGTTGTTGTTCTAAGTATCCCATTACAGAGTTCGCGTAAACGGGAGCAAACTTCGTTCCCATCGCTGTGCCTCTAATTTGGATGTAATTCTTTCCATTGAAAAAGAAAGTGTTGTTTTCCAGAATAAGTTTAACTGCGTCTAATATAAATGGCGCTGTGAATCTGATGGGAATCACTTCTCTATGTTTTTCCACCCAGTATTTAACCGCCTTTATTCCTAAATCATGTGTAATGTTGGTGTAAAGGCTTACCACATTAAAACTAAGTAGAAGTGAATTCGTTTCCGTGGTTTTGGGAAGATGGGACAGGAAGTCGATATCATCCCGGATGAAACTGGGTATGTGAATACATAGTGGTTTCAAAATAATGTCAACAAAATTGCTTAGACAGTGGGTGGGCATGTTGGACCAGCTATAATAGGTCTAAGTTTTAAGGGTGTAGTAATTTAATGTACTCACTGTTTTGTTCTCTTACTGCCAGTTGTATTTCTTCTGACTTATGAACTTTCGGTAGGCCATACAGGTTGCTGGGTTTTGGCTCAAAATTGGTGATGTAGTCTCTTTCCTTATCAGTAAGTGAGTTGTGGTATTTTGAAGCCAGGTTGTTGATCTTCTTCATGATGTTGTGGTCTATATTTGACGGTATTTCATGATAGAATGTTGTGTCTTTCAGTTGTTCCTCAACCAAATCCTTGTAGTATTCAGCATCCATTATAACAACTGCACCCCCTTTATCTGCTTGTTTAATTATTATTGTTTTATCATTTTGTATACGTTTAAGTGCAGACATTTCTGATTTGTTAATGTTTGGCCTAACATTAGTATTACGTCTAAGAGGAAATTTAGACAGGATGTCAATGTATTGGTCGAGATAGATATTTCTTCCTTTTGGCGGAGTGAAATTTGATTTATTCTTTACTAGTGATTCATCACTCTCATTATTTTTATCAGCGAAGAATTCTACAAGACGTAATTTTCGACAGAATTCTTGGGTATCCTTCTTCAGTTCTTGGTGATTGACTGTTGGAGTCGGTGTGAATTTCAGTCCTTTTGACAGAATTTGCATTTCATCATTGTCAAGATCTGTTTTGGATAGATTAATTATTTTAGGATCTTCGTGTACAGTTGTTTTGGGTATGTTTCCTCCTGGAGTTTTTCTTTTTCCGGTTTTTGTTGTCCTGACGTTAAAAAATGGATTTTTCTCTGTTCAGGATTTATATTCCTGTTGGTGTTTGCTTGATGAACTTTTGGTCGTGATATTATATTTGGTTTCGTTATGTATTTTGCCCTATTTTTGGTATTATGTATATTATTTTTAGGATACATATGGTGGTGATATAGACAAGAGCAGTGGTTGTTGTGGTGGGAGAGATTTGAGTATAGTGTTGGTAAAAATAATGATGCTGGAGAATATTTTAAACCACTGTCAGCTGAGAACTAAATGACTTCCATCTGGCTTATACCAAATTTTCTTATCGAATTCTGGCAAGCAAATATGTCGGTTCGAAAGAAAATTCAATTGTATTTTAATATTATTATTAGTGTTATTGTAATTATTATAAAATTAGGTAGTAACATGTGCTTACCCCGTATTTGACTACATAGAATTAGTCTGTTAGTTGGGATTTTTAAAAAAAACCTGTGAATGGAAAAAAAAAAAAACGACGAGTGTTGATGTACATGGGACACGAACTTACATCTGTGGTTTGCCGGACCAATGCGACACCATTACACCATCACACCACTCATGCATTCTTCCATTTAATTAGAAGCTATATAACCATTGTAGGTAGGTGTATATATATATATATATATATGTATATAAATAGGGAGACACGAAGCAGGCTTTGTTTTACAAACGGCTAGCGACTTTGAAAATTGGGTAGTAACATGTGCTTACGCCGTATTTGACTACATAGAATTAGTCCGTTAGTTGGGATTTAAAAAAACACTCTGAATAGAAGAAAGCATGGGTGGCGTGTTGGTGTAATGGTAATACATTTGTCCGACAATCTAAAGATGTGGGCTCGAGTCCCATGTGCGTCAATACTCATCCTTTTTTTCCCATTCAGATGGGTTTTTTAAAATCCCAACTAACAGACTAATTCTATGTAGTCAAATACGGCGTAAGCACATGTTACTACCTAATTTTTAAATTCGTTAGCCGTTTGTAAAACAAAGCCTGCTTTGTGTCTCCTTATTTATATACATATAATTATTATCTTTCGATATTCAAAAGCTAATCTACTTTTGAAACTATACTTTGTCATTAAAACATTTTAGAAATTTTATTATAACGAAATATTATTTTCTTTGTTTCAGTTTGGGAGATAGACATAACTTTGTGTGGTAAACTTAATTTGAGTGGAAGACTATCTTAGGTGATAGACTTAATATTTTGTGGCAGACCTGATCTTAGATGGTAGAATTAAGTTTCAGTAGTAGTCTTAATTTGGGGTAGTAGTAGTCTTAATATTGGGTGGTAAACTTTATCTAGGGACGTAAAATTAATTTTTAGTGGTAGACTTAATTTTGGATGGGAAAATTAAAGTGGTAGACTTAAATATCCATTAATCATCGTTATTCCCTTTGTCTTTCTCCCCTTCACTCCCTGTCTTTATTTTCCATTCCCCTATTCTTATCCCTCTCTGTATATTTTATTAGTCTCTCTCTTTCTCTATGACTCGACAGTATTTGATCAGGCTCTGTGCGTTCTGAGTTCAAATCTCGCCCTCATCTGACTGGAGTTGCGACCAGCAGATAGTATTAGCAATGAAAACAACAATAGAAACATTGTTTCCTTGGTCCGATCTCACTATCGACGCCTTTCATTTTTCTCTTTCCGTCTCTTTTCTCATTTAATTTTTTTTATCTCTTTCACATTAAAAATTAATTTCTTTCGCTCTCCTCCCCTCTCTCTCTATCTTTCACGTGTACGTGAATAACCCTGCCACTTGTACGTAACTTTACAAGCAGACTGTTCTGTTGATGGAATCATGTGATATAGTCCTCGTCTAAACCAATGGACGTAGAATACACACTCACACACATATAAAGAATACACTTTAAAAAAAAAATGTTGACACTTGAAATAAATTATAGTAAATAGAATAAAGAGACCTGTATGTTCGTTCTACTGCCGTACACCAAAACCAGTGAAATTAACCTGGCGCCTCCTATTACATGAAACAAAGAGCCTACACATATACATTCATGAGAGAGAGAGAGAGCCACACACACACACACACACACACACACACACACACACACACACACACACACACACACACACACACATACACACACACACACACACACACACATATATATATATATATATATATATATATATATATATATATATATATATACATATAACTCCTGACTCTCCTCATGATGCCTTTTACACTAATAACAATTATGTACCCTAAATGTTCTAAATGACTAGGATTTTAGTTACATGTTTCGACATTCCTTATGCTCCGATGATTCCAGACTTCCCTCTGGAAAAAACAATTGTCAGCAAACAAATGTTCTAAACTAAAATTTGATCGTTTTAACACTTTGTATAACACATATATATATATATATATATATATATATATATATATATATATATATATATATATATATATATATATATATATATATATATATATATATATATATATATATATATATATATATATATATATATATATATATATATATATATAATGGCGCGCTCGTAAGAGAGTGATTAGAGTAGAATCAATAGTTTTTTAGCAAAGAATTATCAATAGGTGAAAATAGAATAGCTAGAAGAGTTGATTAGCAGTGGCACCATAACCGATGTACTGACTGCGAGAATGATAATTGACAATTTCTTCTCTGTGAAACACGAAGGTTGTGTTGTCAGAGCTAAGACACGTGTTCTGAGACACGAAGAAACAATTGCCGTTCGATGAGCCCAAGGTGCAGAAGCGCAGCGTTTCAAAATGTCAAAATCCAGTCTTTGGGCGCGTGCTGTTCAATTCCAAGCAGATAGGTGCAGCTTTCCAACAGCAGTTTGCAGAACTGTTCAGGGCGGGAAGGTGGCCGGAGTCGGTGTTAACTTTAGTTCCTACTTCGACAGCCTATTGCGACTCTCAGCAGAAGGTGTGGGGTGCTGCGAAAAGCTGATAGCAACAGCTGATAGCTGTAAGTGATTACGCGAGGCGCAGATCGCCCGAATTGTATGCTCTTCTCTACAAACTTTACGTAGGTATGCCGAACTTGTTCACCGATATCCTGACAGTTGTCTACTGCAACTAGCTACAGAATAAGAGATTTCTTATTCCTGTGAGTTGTGGAGTATTAGCACTGATTAGGAAAGATACGAACACGGGGGATATAATTCAAAATTTCTATCCTATAACTCTACTCCTTTCATGCTTTAAGACTGTCGTGTATTGAATTCGTATTGAGTGTTACCTAACAACTGCAGTGTAATCGTTTAATTATTTAACGCCAACAATTCATATACTCACGTGTTTCAAGTGTGCTCGTGTTTTTGCTTATATATCATGTTTCAGCTAGCTAAACGGGGTTACACAATTTTATCCAACAGGTTCAAAGTACAGTCTGACGTTTTGAAGAGTTCACAATTGTCTGTCGCCACAGAATTACGTCCAATGTTATTATTGTTACAAGCTCGCTGCAGTTCTAGAGTTTATTGTGCTTCATTGTGTCGAAATAGAAATGTGTAAACTACTGATTCCTGTTGAAATATCTACGCACATAAGGAAATAAACGAGACACGACAGTAGCGTCGCCGATAGGTCAAGGGAAATTGCTATTGTGAGGCTTTCCTCAAGGCAGCTGGTTTTGGTACCGTCGTCAGAAGCTGGATCGCTTAAAAGCATAGCGACGACTAATCAGCAGTCAAAGTAAATGACCGTCTATCGGAATTATTTTAGACTACATATTCTGTCCGTTAAGGGTGTCCCCTCTCCTTCTTTCTGTACGAATTGAATTTCGTGCCACTACTGCGGAAGCTGAAGTTGTTGTAGGGCATCACACTCGAAACAGGACGTGGAAGAGCTGTGTGAGCATATCCTGATGACGTCACTGTAATGGTGTCGATTACTTCGGAAATTGAAGTGGCAGTACTTTCCTAAAGTAGCACCAAATGTTGACATGAATGAGCAAACATTAACCAGGATAAGTCTATTAGTTTGCAGCTCGGCACTTGAAGAAGCAAGTCCTTGCTGTCCGACAGCGCCGTTGTGTGCTGTACTGACGAACTGGTTAAGTTGTTCAGGATCTGGTTTAGTTCGAACCTCCAGGTGAATAACTACTGGGACAACGAACAAGGTGCTCGGTCTCACCCAAAAATTGTCTGAGAGGAAGCTGTCGCAAACACATTCATAATTTCCGCCTGAATTCCATGCCAATGCCCCAGTCTTAGTCTCACCAGATTAGAGCATATGCTCTTTCTCTTCTTGTTGAAAGGATGTGCTCAACTAGTTAGGCGATCCTTCTGCTGCCGGCACCTTTTGTGCGGAGTGCTTGGCATGCCGTAGCTATTGATGTGCGGACATCTACTTGGAAAGGAAGATGAGGATAGAGAGAAAAGTGCTGGCTCCCAAGTTAAAAGGTTGGTGAATGTAGAAAAAATGACCTGAGGGGATGGGCCTACTCAAAACATGCCTGTAGAGTGGAGAGAATAGATCGGAGAGAGGCTCTTGCATATAGTGCCCTTGTTGATCGAGATGATCGAGATGATTTTATTCCTTCCATTCAATTTATTTAGACGACATTACAAGTCTCACCCACCTCAGGTATTTCTCTCTTTTTGCTCTTATTCAACTCAAATACTCCCAAATACTTATACCCTTCCTCTTCGACTTCTTTAATAGTCTGGCCATTTGTAAGCTCAATCTTTCTGGTCTTTGTTAGTTTTCCACGTTTCAGGGTTACAACACCACCTTTTTTTTTATCTCAAACTCCATCCCAGTATCCTGACTAATTAGGTTTACAGTAGATGTTAAGCTGTCAATTTAGTCCTCTTTTTTTAGCAAAGAACTTTAAATCATTCATGAATAACAGTTGATTTTTATACCATCTAGCATATTTCCCATTCTCACTTTTCCAAGGGCTTGGGTCAGAGGGATCATAGAGATGACAAATAAATGTGGTGATAAACTGTCTCCCTGAAATACATCCCTTCGTATGTTTACAGATCCTAACTGTTCCCCCACAGAAATTAACTCTTTTTTCCAGCGGGCTATCGATCATTCCATAAACCTAATTACATTGTCTGGCACTTGAATACATTTCAGACACTCTAATACCCAACTGTGGGGTACCATATTGTAGGCTTTGTTATAGTCCACCCACGCAATGGCTAAGTTCTTGTGTCGCTTTTTACAATTTGCAAAGATTGTTTTATAAATCAGCAGTTGGTATTTTGTACGCTGTTCTTTTTACACCCTTTCTGTTCTTCCAGAAGAATTTCATTCTCCTCCGGGAACTTATATATGATCTCCGAGATGATTCGAGTCATAAGTTTCCACATTAGTGACAAGCAAGATATGGCTCTAAAAGGATCCACTACATTGCATTTAAGAAGGTTCTTCTAAGAGAACACAGTTTTACCCGTTGACATCCATATAGGTATCTCTGTAATGCTGTTTAACATGGCATTCATTTGAGCTGCAGTTTGCTCCTGTAAAGATGTAAACTTCTTCAAAAGTCCTGGACCCCATCAGGCCCTTTATCAGCTGTGGCATCAACTCAATCTTAATACACACCACAATTTCATCTTTAATAAACTTGAAATCAGACGGTATCTTCTGTGTGTGAGTATATATATATATATATATATATATATATATATATATATATATATATATATATATATATATATAATGTGTGTGTATATATATATATAATATGTGTGTGTGTGCGTGCGCGCGCGCGTATAAATTTATATAAATACACACACACTCACTTAGATATTCATATATATATATATATATATATATATATATATATATATATATATACACGTGTGTGTTGTATGAAAACCACACAGGAAAACGAATATGTCATTCGAAGCGAATAGGGATTTACTTGACTGGGAATGGATTCATGGCGAGAGAAAGTTAATTATATTGACCTAGATTGGCAACATATACAGCCATACATACAGGAAAGACTGTTATCCATACCAGAGAGAAGGGTGGAAATCGAGGGGGGGGGGGAGATGGATATGTTCACTACTATATAAGTGCTTACGTGGCATTTAATTATACACACACACACACACAACCGTATATACTAACACACACACATGTTCATATATATACACATACATATGTGTGTGTGTGTATATATATATATATATATATATGCATATATATATATATATATATATATATATATATATATATATATACACACACTCACACACACACATGCATACATGCATGCATATACATATAATTATTGTATATATATTATTTATTCATACACGGAACAAAAGAGCTACCTAAGATTTCAAGATCCAATAATGACCATCTCTTCGGATTCTAAGAGGATGTAAAATCGTGACCTAATCTTCAGGTGTTTAGTAAAAGCGGAAGATGCATAGAGAAAAACAGTTACATAAGACAAACTGACAAATGCGTCTCGACCTCATCAGCCACATTTCTTTGTGCAATTCCGTGCATTAAGTTATACGTGTAACACCAATTTGCACAACAGATTGGCGACAATATTATAACAATGAATGGGCAGGAAAATTTACGCGTGTCTTTTAACAACAACAAAAATAAAAACAGAGATAAATACATAAAAATATTACAACTAGAAATAAATAAACAATAAACTTGTGACCGAATTAAAACTAAAGATGTTGTAAAACGTACAACAGATTAACGCTGGAAAAAGGAAAATTTAAACTTTCCTGAAAATAATGTAGTTGGCCGGCCCAAACAAAATCGATTAGCAACCTCTAAGGCAGGAATGTCAACATGCAGCCCACGGGCCCCATGCGGCCATTCACAAGCACACCTACGGCCCGTATAAATATTTTTACAGCGCGAGCGTGATATAAAATAAAAAATATTAGTTGTAATGTGCGCAATTAGTTGTCATGCGTGGCCCTCAGACAACACATATGTGACCCATGTTGGCCCTCGGGGGGACCCTCAGTTTGAAATGCCTGCTCTAAGGGATGAAAGGGAAGAGAGGGATATAGGGAGAAAACAAAGAAGAAATAGAATGAAAAGAGAGTTACTGTCGCTCGAATAAACAGTAATTGATCGACAAAAAGCATACTGGTGGCTTAGTTCGGATCTAGCTGTCGAAACGGCCGGAGCTCAGCGGTCGGGGTCCTGACTCTTTTCCTACACACACACACACACACACACACACACACACACACACACACACACACACACACACATATATATATATATATATATTACTACCTGGCATATGGCAGCTACAACTTCGGTTTTTACCTAATATATATATAAATATATATAAATATATATATATGTGGAGGAAGTTATAGTTCACTTGAAGCATTGTGTAATGAGGTATAAACGTTTGTATATGTATAATAAAGCCAAAACAATGCAGGTATGGTCATAGAATAAAGAATGCAAATGCAAAAATATTGTTGACAATTAGTCTTTTACCTTAGATTTATTTAAATGTCCTTAATTTTCGAGATAATATCTCTTTTTCGGAGGGAAGTAAAGTGGTTAAACCAGTGTTCTAAATAGCTTGCCAAGTCATGCTGACAGGATGATTTGGCAAGCTATTTAGAATACTGGTTTAACCGCTTTACTTCCCTCCAAAGAAGAGATATTATCTCGAAAATTAAGGACATTTAAATAAATCTAAGGTAAAAGACTAATTGTCAACAATATTTTTGCATTTGCATTCTTTATTCTATGTCCATACCTGCATTGTTTTGGCTTTATTATACATATACAAACGTTTATATATATATATATTGATATGGTAAATTTATTTAAGTCGTTTGGAAGCCTCGACAATGCAAATGGGTAAATCTCCGGGTAACAAGAGGCAGCGTTTCAGGAAAATAATTTGACAGCCAGCATTGGCCCATTTCTCCGACAGTCTAAACAGTTCCCTTACGGATGCCAACAATTCCTGGCTCAGGTGTAAGGATAAGAGAGTATTGAATTTTGCTTGAAGCATTATGGAATGATAAGCAAACTTCAATACTCTCTTATCCTTACACCTGAGCCAGGAATTGTTTGCATCCGTAAGGGAACTGTTTAGACTGTCGGAGAAATGGACCAATGCTAGCTGTCAAATTATTTTCCTGAAACGCTGCCTCTTGTTACCCGGAGATTTACCCATTTGCATTGTCGAGGCTTCCAAACGACTTAAAGAAATTTACCTATTATTCCACAATGCTTCAAGCAAACTTCAATACTCTCATATATTTATATATATATATATATATATATATATATATATATATATATATATATATATATATATATATATATATATATATATATACAATATATTAATAAACGGAAACTATATTTATAAAACCATATTTATTTTATTATATATATTTCAAGGGCAACCAAGGCAAATTATGGTGCGCTTTCATCAGATAAAATACAGATTTGTTTTATAAATAAATATTGGCATACCCGGAAAAAAGACAACCTTAACGATTGAA
>OZ024742.1:39426701-39469201 GCA_964016885.1 Eledone cirrhosa | reverse complement strand
ACGAGCTCATCAACAGCAGTCAATAATTGTCACCGGTGTATGTTTGTACCAGAGTTTTCAAGTCGCTGGCTGGACTAAAAAGTCACACTTGTTCAGCGCATCGGTAGGGGCTCTCCTACATGGATATAAAGTAGTGGCCGTACTCGAAAATGAGTTGGCAGCCACCATGTATGTATGTATGTATGTCGGAGTTATCCCAGTTTCCTGAGTTGCCTTCTCCTAGAAGAATGCCCTGACTATGATGTGGTTTAACCGCGCGATCGGGTGTCCAGCCCGACTATTTCTATGTCCCCGCACATATATATACACATGCACCCATGTATATACACATATACATATACATACATACATACACATGTATTATATATACATATTTACACACTTTTGGATGGCCGTTGACTGTTATGAGTTCTTCCGCCCTTTGTCAGGTTTTGTTTTTTGTCCTGCAGGGCGTCCAAAATCACCCTCCTTACCAAGTAAACTTGGTGGGGTTGCCGGTTTAGTCGCCGACAAGTTATACTGGGTTACATGTTACCAGTAGCACTCAAGAGTTACCGATGATGTTGAGCTTTTCTTCTTTTCGGGTTATAGCTACTTTCGCTCAGTGAGTGGGATTGGCTCAGTGCACAGTCTTTCCTCACTTTTAAAAAAGTCTTCACGCACAGACATTGTACGATAGCATTAATTAATAATTATTAATAAGGGTATATCGTGCAATGTCCATACTCGATAACGCGGGGGAAGCCATCATCATGTATGTATGTATGCATACATGCATGTATGCATACATACATACATGCATATATGTATATTCTTCTGGTTTTATAATTTTATAAAAACTTTTCAAATGGAGAGAGTCGGTTTTTAACATAGACACAAAACTCTTTGGAGTTTAAACAACATCAAGTAGGTAAATATGTCTGCATGCATGCACGCGCGCGCGCGCGAGTGTGTGTGTGTGCAGATATGGATATTATTGTATTTGTGTATGTGTATGTTTTGAGTTATATGTGTGCATGTGCGTATGTTTTGTATCTGTACATGTGTGCATGCAGTTATGACATGCAATTTATGTATGTATGTATATGCATGCTCGTGGTAGCATTCTATAAAAGTGTGTATGTATATACGTAAATAGATTTCTTAGAAGCAAAGAATGGCACCCTTGCAATTTTCTTACATATTTTTGTACTTCTAGACGCAATAATATTAGCAGTTAGCAGTTACTGAGTTGTGGCATCACAAATGTATATCTTCAACATTATCTTTGTGTTACGAATTGCGAACCAATGAACATTATAACATTATCTTGTTATGAAAATATTGTATCCGAGTGATATCTCGGTGTGGAGCCCTAATTATATAGAATTTCTATTATTATACAATACTTTGTAACATTTATTGTCGTGAATTCAAACAACTTTATGGCTTCTGTGTTGTCGATTATTTTGTCGATCTAAACGCAAAAGATGTTATGAGGTCATCGTAGCATATGAAATGTTAAAAGTTATGACGAGTGCTTTATCTTTTCATTGATTTATTCGAAATGCAGGGCGGCGAATTGGCAAAATCGTTAAGGCATCGGATTGGAAAATGCTTCAGTATTTGTTTAGGTTCATTGTTCTGAATTCAAATCCTGCCGAGGTCAACTTCACCATTTGTCTATTTGAGGCCGATGAATAAAATATCAGTCAACTACTAGAGTTTATTTGTCCTCTATCTTGCTTTATCTCTCTTTTCTTCTCTTGATCACTCTCCCGCCCTTTCTGGAATAAATTGGTGTTCCGTCGTGGAAAGGGGTGGGTTCCGCCAGGTTTTTAAAATGTCCACGACACACCGTGTTTCGGTTTAGCTCCCCTATGACTCCATTAGGAGTCAAGGGTCCTTTACTTTTTTACAAGAATTTGATATGATAAGTTAGTCTAGAAACTAAGAAACTCCTAGATCATTACTCACTCAGATATAATTATTGTGCATATTTTTTAGTATTTGCTAAGTTGATTTAATAAATTGGTAAATATTGCCCATTGTTTGAAGCGTTTTTAATTTACGTCATGTCCCCAAACCAATTTTGAAATATATAAACCATATATATATATATATATATATCATCATCATCATCATCATCATTTTACGTCTGCTTTTCCTTGCTTGCATGCACACATGTACAGATACAAAACATACGCACATGCGCACATATAACTCAAAACATACACATACACAAATACAATAATATCCATACCTGCACACACACACATCTTCAGCATCTCTCCATTCGTCACGGCCCCTCGTCATCTCCTCTGTGAGCTTCAGCAATCTGAGGTCAGTTCTCACCACCTCCGCCCATGTTTTTCGCGGTCTTCCTCTACTGCGTCTTCCTTCCATCAGGATTTTTTGGCACTTCTTCATGCAGCTGTCATCTTTCATGCACATCACATGTCCATACCAACGCAGTCTTCTCTCCCACACAGTGGTCGTTCACGTACGTTGACATTGCACATCCTTCGGAGCATGCTTGCTTCATTTCTGTCCAGCCGTCGCATATCCTCCGCAGTTGCTGCCTATGTGTCACTACCATGCAGCATCGTGCATCTCACACAGGCATCATACAACCGACCTTTCGTTCGTAGGGAGAAACCCTTCGTTGTCAACAGAATACAAGAATATAAGAAATGTCAACACAAGCGAACAAAACAAGCAATATTAGCATATTAATTTAACACTTGATATAGTTGGAAAAGAGTTGACATTTCGATAGAAAGAGAGAAGAAAAGGAAAAGGAAATACAGGCGAGAGTAAAAAAGAAGAAAGCGGAGAAAAGAGTAGATTGAAGAGAAAGCACCCAATTTTGAAAGATAAACATTTATATATATATATATATATATATATATATATATATATATATATGTGTGTGTGTGTGTGTGTGTGTGTGTGTGTGAAGTGATTCCGTCGGAAAGGTCCAGGAAAAAAGAGTGCTCTATGTAGGTTACAGAGGTTAATAGTTATGTAATAAACAACATAAGATAATTATTTCATTTACCAGTGGTTTCTTGAAAGAAACCAAAATTGCTTTCATTCAACAGAATGAAAAAATCCTGGTGTCTTCATTGACAGTGGATTTGAAAAACAAAAATATAACAGATATGAAAGTGAGGCTGGAGGGAAAAAAAAGGGGGGGGGGAGTTATAAATAAGAATATATAACACAACACACACGTACACACACACACGCACACACACTCACATATACACACATATATACATATACATATACACATATACACGTGTATATAGACATATATATACACAGAGACACATATACACACACATAGACACATATATATATATATATATATATCCATACATAAATACACCAACACACACATATATATATATATATATATATACATATACATATATATACATGCACACACATACATATATATATATACATATATATATACATACACATACATACATACATACATACACACACACATATACATACACACATATATACACACATGCATACGTACACACATATAAAAGGATACATATACACACACACAAATAAGAATAAATAATCATAATAGGCCGTCACATACAAATAAGCAAATAAAAAATAAGGATTAAGAAAATAAAAAATAAAAAATATTAAGTTGACAGCGATACAAGACGGCAAAATTTTAAATAAAAATTAAAATAATAATAATAATAATAATGTTTTCTTTATTAACCACAAGGGTTTACATAAAGTAGAGATTAAGGAAAGTACAGGACAATACAGGACGGTACAAATGGGCATTTCTGCGTGTAAAAAAAACAGAGGATGTAATAAAAATAACAATGAAAAATTCCCCAATAGGGGGGGGGGGGAGACTTCCGAGGGACATTTGTGGAGAAAGCCCATTTAAAAGACCACAGTGACCCTGACCACCAGGGCAAGTGCCCTCTCCCAGTTTTCCACCTTTAATTTACAGATACGTACTCAGAGTAGGCCCATTCACTCACCCATCTTTCAACAAAATGCTGGGAAGAGAGCATTTCCCTCTCTACTCTGATTTTCCTTTTCAAATGAAATTTAAAAAAGTCAATCAGGGCATCACCGAAGAGGTAAGTGCTCGTCTTCAGCCCTTTCAAACGTGTCCACCATACTATCTCTTTCGCCATGGCCACCAGACAGATAAAAACTGGCTGCCCTTCCCGGCTAAAGGAAGAGGGCGGGGCAATCCTCACGATGGACTCAGATGATAGCTGGATCCGTCCTATACGCGACAGCAGGTGTTCGACATAAACCCACAAGTCAGCAATTTTCGGACACTGGACGAATGCGTGCAGGACGGTTTCGTCGCCCTGCGCGCATCTCGGACATGCTCGGCTGACGGCACCTCCATGCCTGTAGAGTTTATCCCGAACTGGCAAGGTTCCTCGGTAGCACTTCCAGGTCAGAGATTTCTGGAAATTGTCCATAGGTCCCGGCCCGAAAGTTCTTCCGAAGAGATTGGCTAGTTTATTTTCGTCGACGCCTAGAGTTTCCCCAAGTACGTCGTCGCTCTTCCCCTCCACTAATCCTCTATAGAACGCCGAGGTGGAGTTTCCACCGATCACATTGCCCGATTGGTCGAGGGTTGTGAGCACCTCAAGACATTCCAGTCTCCAGGCGCTCTCTCTCAGTCTTCGCTTGACTCGGGACTGCAGCTCCGTCAAGGAAACGAGCTGGGGAAATACGTGTCTAGCAAACGGCGACCACACCTGATCACCGTCAAGGAAAAGGTGATGTCGTAGCCTGAGCGCGTGTCTGCGCATCATCAGCCACGGCATTCCAAGCCCTCCACGTAGCGGGTGTTGACAGCAGATGGACCGCCTGACCATCGGAGCGCATCCCTTCCACAAAAAGCGAAAGAGCAAACGCTCCAGCGCAGTCAGGCGGGGCTTAGGACAAGGTACGACGGTCAGGCGGTAGCAGATGACAGACGCGATGTACGCGTTAGCCACCTCCGCTCGACCTTTCAGGGATAGCTTCCTCTCGGCCCATTTCTGGGTGAGAGAAGCCACCCTTCTCGTCACCTCGTCCCAGTGTTTGTCCGTCTGGAGGTCCGGACCGAACCAGACCCCTAGCAATTTAACCGGTCCGTCCGTCCAGCGTCCGACGACGGTGTTGGACGGCATGGACCTGCCTCTCCAGGTGCCGAGATGCAGGCCCACTGACTTTTCCTGGTTGATCATTGCTCCTGTCACCGCTTCGTATTCTCTTAGTGTAGTGCCGATCGCCTCGATGTGTTTGGCGTTCGACACCACTACGTTGACATCGTCCGCATATGCTGACACGGATCTTCCGCATCCTAGTTCGCGCGGGACACCCCTCAACATCTCCAGTTTGTGCAGTAATGGCTCGTGAGTCAATACGTACAAGAGGGACGAGATGGCCTCTCCCACCAGACCACCAACGACAAGCGCCAACCTCTTTGCTAGCACCTTGGCCAAAATCTTGAACTCTGTGTTTAGCAGAGTTATGGGCCTGAAATTATCTATGTTATCCCTCTTGTTCGGATCCTTTCTCAGCAGTGCCACCGCTCCTCGGCTCACAGAGCTGGGAATTCTCCCATTCTGTTGCCAGTTGCAGTAGACGTCCGCCAAGAGGCCTCCGAACAAGTCTGGCATCTGTACGTAAAGTTCATAGGGCAGACCATCCAAAGCAGGCGATTTACCCGTTGTGCAGCCAGTCATTTCCTCCCTTACTTCAGCGGCTGTTATCGGCTTTTCGCAACACTCCGCCTCAGTGGCCGAGAGCCGCGGCAGTCCGTCGAGGTAGACACTAAAGTCCATCCCTCGACCCGGCCCACCGCTGCCCCCGAACAGCTGAGCGAAATGTCGCTGAAAAGCTTCACACATTTGCCCGGGATCGAGTAGCATGCGCCCGTCGTGGTCCACCAAAGACCGGATCGTGGCTTTGTTGCCACGACGCGCCTCCGCCACTCGGGCCCATTGAACGGCTTTCGTCCCCTCGTGTCTGAGAGCACGCACCCTAGCTCTGACAACGCAGCCTTCGTGCTTTGCATTGAAGAATTGGTCAAGGGCCAATTTCACCGCAAGCACGTCGGTTGTGATGCCTTTGCTAAGCGCCTCGTCTAATTTTCTAACTAGTTCTCCCTCTGCTCTATTTTTCTCTATTGCTAAAGCCTTACTAAACCTAATGGATTCTATTCTAATCGCTCTTTTCAGAGCAAACCACCACTTGTTGTTGACGATGGCCCCCGTCAACGCCCGCTTAACTAGTTCGCTAATCCGGTCTCTGTAGGCCTTGCGCGCTGGAAAGAACGCGTTTAGCTTCCAGTAGTTGGGTCCTCGTCTATGAAGCCTATCTAAGTCAAGAACACAGATCACGAATTTGTGGTCCGTGTAGCTGACTATCTTCAATTGTGGACAGCCTATGCTAGACCTATCTATTTCCCTACAAAATACTCTATCTAGATATGATCTGGTTGACCCTATGCGATTTGTCCCAGTCCACATTGGGACATTCGGGAAATCCAATCGGTACCTGTCAGACAGTTCAAAACGCCTGAGCAGGTTGGTGAGGCTCTTGCACCCTCCACCCCTATCCGCTAATCCCACACAGTCCCAGCGTGCATCTAAGATCCCGTTCCAGTCGCCCACTAACACTAAAGAGCGGGACGTTCCAAGAAAGGTCTCCAGACGCCGGAAGAAATCAGGCCGCCCTGCTCCTGTCGGGGCATAGACGGCCACTAGCCTGAAAGCTTGCCCGTCTCCGCTGGTCACGTCCAGTACCACCAACTTAACCTCTGGGTCCAGGAAGATGGCCCGTCTAGCGAGATCAAAACCTCTCCGAAAAAGCACAGCAACTCCTCCCCCCTCCCGATTCAGGACGGCTGGGAGATGCGTACACATCGTAGCCGCCGAAGATCGGTGCGAAGGCTCGTGCTTCGGAGATTTTGGTCTCGCTGATGGCCACTACATCTATGTTTAGTGACTTGAGGTCGTTGAGCAGGTGACCCTGCTTCCATGACGACCCCAAGCCACGCGCATTTATGCTGCCTATTCTGAGTGAGGTCATGTTGAAATGGAGTGGAAAAGATGGGAAAGACCACTTACCTTACTTCTCGTAGAGGAAGGATGGTGTGTCCATCCTTTTCACTGCTTGTGGCCTCCTCTGGAAGGATGTCCTTATAAATCCTCCTGGAGAGTGTTTGTCGGAAGTTTCCGATGTCTTTGGGGAATTTTTGTTTTAGTGTCGTGTACGTTTTCTGTGTGATGCGAGTGATTTGTATGTGTGGAGGTTGTGTGAACTTTTGGGTTGTTGTGTAGTCTTTTTCTGTGATGCTGGTATTGTGTTGCATGTAGTGTAATAATTGGTTATTGTTCAAATTTGATGCTGTGTAGTGTGTATCGTTTTGGTTGTTTTGTTTTGTTTGCGTTTGTTGTGGGTTTGTTTCTGTTACGCTTTTTGGTGACTTTTGTGGTGTTGGTGATGGTGGTGTTGGGGTTAATGATGGTGATGGTGTTGGTGTTTGTGGTGATGAGGTTGGTGATGCTGGTGTGGATGGTGGCATATCTGTCTTAACTTTCTTGTTTGCTAATTTATTTGTTTCCCTCTGTATTTTGTTTTTGGAGGGGGAAGGAAGAGAATTTTTTCTTTTTTGGTTTCTTTTTTTTCTCTTTTTTCCTGATACCGTTTCCCACTCCTCGTCGTCACAATCTGTCTCCAGTTGCGATAAGCGGGGGAGTGGAAAATCCTCCACAGGCGTTGGTTTTGGTTGTGGCGTAGTGGATGGTGTAGGCGCTGGTGCTAGTTATGGGGCGTTGCGTGGTGGTTGTGTTGGTTTTGCTACTGTTGCTGGGGTTGTTGCTGTTACAGTTGCTTCTTTTGTTGCTGCTACAGTTGTTGCTGCCATTTCTGCTGCTGGTGGTGTTGATGGTTGAGTCACTGGAGTGGGTAAGAGAGGTGACCTCAACCTTTTAGCCTGAGGACAAAAAGCCCTTAGGTGGGTTCCTTCACCATACACCTAGGTCTTCTGCCGTCGACGATTACGGTGAGGTGGCTGCCGTCAGTGAGCTCTATTACCTTTGGGATCTCTTCAATGCTTTTATGGTCCGCTTGGATCAGGAGCTCCATCCCAGATCCGGACCAGTTCTCCTGCTTTTCTTTTGCTATTTCTATTATTTTGGTGTTGGCCTCGATGCCGGCGAGGGCGGCAGCCATTAGCCAGGGAATTTCGATGGCCGGTGGAACGTGGGTCACCCTGATCTTCACAAGTCTCTGGCCACAATAGCTTGGGATGAGTGTGAAGTCGTCACTTCTTAATGGGGCTATGGAGTGTTCTCTGGCCTCCTGTGGTGTTTCAAAGAACACGTCCACGGTTCTATACTTCTGCCCACGTCTGATGTGGGTTTTCTTTGCCCACACATGTCCCAAAGCTTTTTGGATTTGGGACTCGGATGCCCGTTCCACTCGGCGCGCTTTTATGTTAATTGTCCGATAAGACACGGTGCATAGGCGACGTTGCTCCATTTTATTAGGTGTGGGGGTGAGGCTGACCCTGTACCCATCTTTCTTTACCATTCCTTTGGCTTTTTCTAATTCCTCCTGAGTTACCTGGGTCGCTTCGCACGTTTTTGCTACTTTGGCAAAACTCAGGGTAGTTTTCTTAATTTCATTGTTGCTGTTGTTGTTATCGTTATTTTTGCTATTTTTAATTTTAGTTTCAGTTGTGGTGGTGGTGGCGTCAGTGGTGTTCGGTGTGGAAGAGTTCATTTTGGTTGAATTCATTTCGATATCACGAGTTAATTTATTTTTTTCTTTTGTTTCTGTTGTCACAGTGGTGGTGGGGGTGGTGGCGGCTTTAACACCTGCAGTCATTGGTAATGGCGGGAAATGAACGTCTGCCTGAGACAAATTTAAAATATTGCTACTGCTTACAATTCCAGTGTTGGCAAACGTAGCAATGTTTACAATGGTGGTGTCAGTGTGAGGTGTTGGATTGTGAGGAAGGAGTGAATCTGAGTCATCCATTATTTTTCAAAGAAAACATTTTTTGTTTGATAATTATAAAAAGTTTAAATTTTGGGCTCAAGGCCCCAATATTTTTGAGTGTCCTTTTCAGAAATCAATGTATGTGCACTTATATACAGTTAACAATAAAAATTTTCCATAAATGGCAATTTTAAATAACTGAAAATAACAAACATTTGCGGAGCTCACGATGATACGATTTACTACGTAGGTCGCCAATAATAATAATAATAATAATAATAATAAAAATAATAATAATAATAATAAATGACTAAACGCACGTGGTAAGCAAATGCACAAAAAAACCTAAATATATATATATATATAAAAATATAAATGAAAGTATATAAATTATTGTGAGCGTGAAGCCAACTGTATTTCATAATATATAAGTGACTATAACGTCAAAATGGAAAAATAGTTAACGTAAGATGTGGGAAAATAATTCAAACTCAATTAAAAAAAAACATAGATTCATCCACAGAATTTTGTAAAATCCAGGGAAAAATCAATAGAGCCATATATATATATATATATATATATATATATATATATATATATATATATATAAATTAATAAAATAATGAATAAACAAAGAAACAGTTCCTTATATTAAAAAATTCAGCATTTTACGATCGTTTCTAGGATATATATGTTAGTGTTGGTATGCATATCCTATAGATCTATGTAAAATTTTTACAAACTATCAGAGGGAATATACATACCTACACATATATGCTGTCTTCAGAAATAATGATATTTGTTTATTGAAAAAAACCAACAAAGATTTAATACAATAGGTCTGTTTGCGAACAGGTTTGGAATTGACCAATAGAAAGATAGTGAAGGTCAAGATGATAAAATAGTAGTAAAAGAACCTTAATTTATGGGTAGAGGAAGGTAGAATTCAGTTTTGGATGGAAAGAATATTATGAATGAAAGATTATTTTAGTGATGAAAATAGGTCATATGCTGACCTCAGAAATAATTATATTTGTTCATTGAATAAAACCAACAAAGATTTAATATAGTAGGTCTGTTTGGGAACAGGTTTTGAATTGACCAATAGAAAGGTAATAATTGGCCAAATGGTAAAATAGTAGTAATGGAAGTTTATTTTAGGGGTAGAAGAAGGCAGATTTCAGTTTTGAATGGAAGAAGTATGAAGAATACATATATATATATATATATATATATATATATATATATATATATATATATATATATATATATATATTTGGCTCTATTGATTTTTATATATATATATATATATATATACACACACATATATATATGTGTACATACACACACATATATATATATATACATATATATGCATATACACACACATATATATACACACACATACGCATACATATAAACACAGCACAGACACAAAAGAGTATATAGATACAAATACATATACACGCACACATAAATGCATACAACCACATACACACATATAGTATAAACATTTCTTAAAGATAAAAACATAAATATAAAAAAACTATAAAGTTACATACACACATACGTATAAGTAGATACACAAGCACGCACATACACATATATAATATATATATATATATACACACATATATATATGTAAATATATACATATATATTTACACACATATACACACCTACACACCTACACACATACACACACATATATATATATACCTATATATATACACGTACACATATACATATACATACATACATACATACATACATACATACATACATACATACATACATACATACATACATACATACATACACACATATATATATATATACACAAAAGAAATACACAAAAAATTATTTTCAATTCTATGCATATATATATATACATATACACACACATAAACACACATACACACACACATATATATATATATATATATATATATATATACACACATATATATACATACATACACAAAATAAAAATAAAGGGAAGGAAGGGGTATTCAAATAGTAGGGGATACGACAAATAAAAAAATAAAGGTATAAATGTTTATAGCTGATTAAGAGCACTCAACAGTTCCTGGAGCAAATAATCAATAAAAGTAAGCATTAAAAAACTCTGTATGTAATTATGCATATACATACAAAACCATACATACACACACACACACATACAACCAACTACATACAAATATATATATATATATATATATATATATATATATATATATATATATATATATATATATATATATATATATATATATATATATGAGAAAAACCACAGACCCTCCATCTCAACTCACCTTTTGAAAAGCAGAAGAACTGCGAAACCGGTAAAGGAACCAAATAAATATATATATTTTTTAAAAAAATAAGACTCCAGTTGCATTTTCGATTTCATCTCTTTTTCTTTATACTTTCACTCGTGTAGGACACCTGGGTTATTTTTCATTTTGTAAAAAAAAAATTTAAAAAAAAAACCTCACTTTCTAATATATATATATATATATACATATATACATGATGCCCTTTTTACTGTCGTAAACAGTAACCTAGTTAACCTTAATATTATTAAGAATAATATACTTGATCTATTTAAGCACTATAACCTAAAAATTGAATTTGAAAACAACGTCAAACTAGCTAACTTCCTGGATATATCCCTTAATCTTGACACCGGCCTATATTACCCTTACCATAAAGGCAATGAGAATCTAAATTATGTTAATTTTAAATCTACCCCCCCCCCCCCCATTAACGTTAAAAATGCTATAGTCAGTAATGTTGAAAAAAGAATCTCAAATCAATCCTCTAATAAAGTTATCTTCGACGCTAATGCCAATTATTATAATAATGCTCTTTCCAAAGCCGGTTATCCTGACAAAATTAAATACAGTAAAGAAACCAATCATCGTAAGACTTATAGTAAAATAATTAGTTATGAACATTCTAATAACTTAAATAAAAAACCTAGATACAAAAATATGATTTGGTACAACTCTCCTTTTTCTCTATCTATTACTAGTAATATTCCTAAACTATTTTTTAGTGCCTTAGATAAATTCTTCCCTCCCTCGCATATCTATAGTAAGATCTTTAACAAACATACAATCAAATTCTCTTATTCCACCACTTCCAACATCTCTAACATTATCTCTAAACATAATAATAAAATATTAAATAATAAATTATATCCATCCAACACTGAGCGTCATAATAATAGCAATAGTAAACCCGACGTCAATGTTAACTCTAGGCTAGATTCAGTAAATTTAAATACGACGTCACACGTAACTTTGTCGAATGTTCATAACACCAATCTAAATGAGGAAACTTTAGCACCTATCGTAAATAACTTCTCCAATCCAATTCCTTCTATAAATAATACTAGGTCACTTGTTAATAACGCTGGTAATTTCTCTAATCGTAATTGTAATTGCCCTGTTAGAAATAAATGTCCTCTTAATAACCAATGTCTTGATAAAAATTTAGCGTATGAATGTAAGGTTATAACTGGTACTAATTCTTTTACCTATGTTGGTTCCACTTCCACTTCCTTTAAAGCAAGATTTTATAATCACAATTCGTCTTTTAAATACCAACTCAAAAGAACTAACACGGCACTCTCAGAACTCATATTGTTCTTAAAAGACAAAAATATTAACTACAACATTTCTTGGAGGAAGGTTTGCAACGCCTCTCCTTACCGAAATTCTTCCCTATCCAGAACATGTAATCTCTGCCTAACCGAGAAATTTATCATTATCTCTAATTTTAATTCTATAATAAATAGACGTACGGATTTATTTTCGCTCTGCTTGGATAAATCACATAGAACTTTCCATAAAGTATACAGCTAATATCACACTACCTAATTAGTTTAAAATCTTCTTTTCTCAAACGCTTTTATATCTTTTACAAATATACCCATCTTTCTACCTTATTTCAGTATATTATATGATACAATTTACTCATTCTATGTCGTTAGCGATCCCCTATTTTTTCTTCTTTTTTATCCTTTTTTCCTTTTTTCCTTTTTTCTTTTTTAATTTATAATCTTTAATCTGTAACTTTTACTTCTCAATTACTTCTTAATTCATATTATTACTCACTATAGCATTTTCCTTATATTCTTGGCCATACAAACTATATTTTTAATATATACTAATATTACCATTAGTAAATGTTGTAAATATGTATTTTTTTTTTGACGTTATATATTTTTTCTTCCTTAAATTTTCTCCTTTCTTCTCTCCTTCTGTGCTCGTATTTAACCTATTATTTACTTTTTCATATTACAATACATAGAAACAAACTTAGACCCTAACTAATTCCTCTAAGTTCATAATTCATTTAATCTCTTCTTCATTCACATTATCTCCTTAATATTTTTATTTTAATAATACATATTAATAAATTCCTTTTCGCACATATTATTAAACCCTTCGGGCGGTGGATTGGCAGTATCGGTAGAGGGTCGGACGCCATGCTTTCCAGCATAGTTACGTCCCTTTACGATCTGAGTTCAAATCCCGCCGAGGTTGACTTTGCCTTTCATCCTTACGGGGTCGATAAAATAAAGTACCAGTAATGCACTGGGTAATTGCTGGCCTTGTGCCTAAAGTAGAAACAATTATTAAACCCTTCAATATATAAACCTTAAATAAATACTATTCTTAATTCATTTTCTTTAATCATAAACATCACCATTCATAAACCTCATTAACTTTTAATTTCAAATTTTTTTTAAATTATGTATTATCTTACAACGGTTTTTTTTAATTTCTCTCTGTGAGACAGTGTTTCTCAGTATTAAAGGCTATATCTCTCTCTCTCTCTCTCACTAATTTCTCCTCCTCTCCCATCCTTCCTTCTTATACTCCTCCCCTGTTATCCTTTATTTTCTTTCTTCCTCTTCCTTACCTTTTCCTTCCCCCTTCCTTCTTTTTTTCCCAATCTCATATATCCATTTTATTTTATTTTTCATATGTAGATTTAACACTTCACTGCTCGCAAGTGTTTTTAAACTTCATATCATGTCTCCCTATTTTATCTGATGAGAACGCAAGTATCATCCCATGATGATATTTGTTTTTTAAATGCGCATAATAAAATACATGGAACTCTTTTAACCATCTTTTGATCTTGTATACACACATATATATATATATATATGTATATATACACACACACACTAATATACACACACACATAAGTACAAAGGGTTACAACACCACATAAATAAAAATACACACACACACATAAACACACACACACACATATATATATATATATATATATATATATATATATATATATATATATATATACACACATACATACACATATATATATTATTAATCCTTAGAGTTACCTGAATTATTAATAAATCACTAACAATTTTCCTTTACGCTGTACTGCTATTATAATACAAATAAGGGATTATTCTTCTGTAAACTCTCTGAATTTCCATGGGCTTAGAATTGTTCGTAAACCTACAATTTTTTAATAATTAATTTTTAATAATTTTTTAATAATTTTTTAATAATTAATGATAATAATATATCTTATTATAATAATATATCTTATTATAATAATAATAATATATATGGTTTTGTAATAATAGTATATTTTTTAATAGTATATATAAATATATATAAAAGTTTTTTTTAACATACACATTTAAACTACTGATTGAATTGATAATTTATTAATTAAACATTTAATCAAATTTATTAATTAAACCCTAGATAAAATTCATCAACCTATCATTATAATGAATCCGGCTATTATTCATCTACGATATATCATTTCTTCGCTTCTTCTCTCATAACGTAAACAATAATTACGTTATTACTGTCCTTATAACTAATATTCTCTCTCACTTAAATATACTCACGTTGTTTCTCTATCTCTTTCTTTTTCTATTTCTTCTTCTCTTTCCTTTTCTCTTTCTTTTTTCCCTCTTCCAACGGCGTAATTTAAATATACTGTTATTTAAACCTTTCCGACACTTATTTGCATAATAAACCAACAATAAATCTAATATCTCCACTATCCGGGAGACTCCAACCGTGAAGGTTGCATTTTTCAGGGTATGTCAATATTTATTTATAAAACTAATCTATATTATATTTTATCTGATGAAAGCGCACCATAATCTGCCTTGGTGGCCCTTGAAATATGTATAATGAAATAAATATAGTTTCCATTTGTTAATATATTGGATATATATATATATATATATATATGTGTATGTGTGTGTTTATGTTTGTGTGTGCGCGTGTGTACGTACTTATGCGTATGTGTGTATGTAACTTTATAGTGTTTTATATTTATGTTTTTATGTTTAAGAAATGTTTATACTATATGTGTGTATGTGGTTGTATGCATTTATGTGTGCGTGTATATGTATTTGTATGTATATACTCTTTTGTGTCCGTGCTGTGTTTATATGTATGGGGTGTACTTGTATATTTATATGTATGCGTATGTGTGGGTGTATATGTATATATATGTGTGTGTGTGTACACATATATGTGTGTATGTGTGTGTATATATATGTATATAAATTTTTTTATATATATATATATATTTAGTTGTTTTTGTGCATTTGCTTACCACGTACGTTTGGACATTTATTATTATTATTATTTTTATTTTTATTTTAAATTTTGCAGTCTTGTATCGCTGTCAACTTAATAATATTTTTTATTTTTTATTTTTTATTTTCTTAATCCTTATTTTTTATTTGCTTATTTGTATGTGACGGCCTAATATGATTATTTATTCTTATTTGTGTGTGTGCATATGTATCCTTTTATATGTGAGTACGTATTCATGTGTGTATATATCTGTGTATGTATATGTGTGTGTGAATGTATGTATGTATATATATGTATATATATATATATGTATATATACGATATTAACAAATGGAAACTATATTTATAAAACCATATTTATTTCATTATACATATTTCAAGGATACCAAGTTAAATTATGGTATGCCTTCATCAGACAAAATACAATATACACCAGTTTTATAAATAAACATTTACTTTTGGAAGACATCAGGATAATGGTTTGTTTATTTTAGTAATTCGTAGTGTTAAGGATAAGTAAAAAGACGGAGAGAGAGAAACGTGGAGAAAAGAAATGTTTATTTATAAAACTGGTATATATTGTATTTTGTCTGATGAAGGCATACCATAATTTAACTTGGTATCCTTGAAATAGGTATAATGAAATAAATATGGTTTTATAAATATAGTTTCCATTTGTTAATATCGTATATCTACTCCAAATACTTGTCGAGTGCTTTATATCAGTTATAAAAATATTTACTTGTTGTATCCCAACAATTTAAATAGAACTTTTGCATATATGTATATATATATATATATGTATGTGTGTGCATGTATATATATGTATATGTATATATATATATGTGTGTGTTGGTGTATTTATGTATGGATATATATGTATATATATCCAGGAAGCTCCAACCGTTAAGGTTGTCTTTTTTCCGGGTATATCAATATTTATTTATAAAACAAATCTGTATTTTATCTGAGTAGAGCGCACCATAATTTGCCTTGGTTGCCCTTGAAATATATATAATAAAAGAAATATGGTGTTATAAATATAGTTTCCATTTATTAATATATTATGTATATATATATGTATGTGTGTGTATCTGTGTCTCTGTGTATATATATGTGTATATATGCGTGTATATGTGTATATGTATATGTATATATGTGTGTATATGTGAGTGTGTGTCCGTGTGTGCGTGTGTTTGTGTACGTGTGTGTTTTGTCATATATTCTTATTTATTACTCCCCTCCCACCCTCTTTTTCCTCCAGCCTCACTTTCATATCTGTTATATTTTTGTTTTTCAAATCGACTGTCAATAAAGACACCAGGATATTTTCATTCTGATGAATGAAAGCAAATTTGGTTGCTTTCAAGAAACCACTGGTAAATGAAATGATTATCTTATGTTGTTTATTACATAACTATATATATATATATGTATTGAAGTTTCCGTTGACAGTGCTGACGTGTGATTTAGTCGGCCTATTCCTCCTACACACACTTAAAGAGAAATTCCCTAACCATACCTTTGGGCTTTATCGCGACGATGGTCTAATACTTTCCCATACCACCATAGGCCATAACTTAGATAGATTCAGGAAAGACTTAATAAAAACCTTCGCTAGTTTTAATCTTAAAATTACCATTGACACTAACCTTTCTAATGTTAATTTTCTAGATATAAACCTAGATCTGCCTACTGCTTCTTATAAACCATACCATAAACCTAATGAAAATTTAAAATATATAAATAAAGACTCTTGCCATCCTCCTATAGTTTTTAAAAATCTTATCCCTAATATTAGCCGTAGGATCTCCACCCTCTCTTCCTCAGAAGCTATTTTCAATAAGGCATCCCCCTACTATAATAAAACCCTTCAAAATAGCGGATTTAGCGAACCGATTAAGTACATACTCAACAATACTAACTTCTTTAAACATAATAATAGGAAAAGAAAAATAATCTGGTTCACACCCCCCTACTCTTTAACAGTTAAAACTAATGTAGGCAAAACATTTCTAGAGCTCTTAGATAAACATTTCCCTAGAATACATAGATACTATAAGATCTTCAATAGAAACTGTGTCAAAATCAGCTACTCCTGCGGTCCCCCTATTAAATCTTATATCCTCAATATGAAAATACCCAGAGAACATCAAAATTGCTCCTGTATAGTCAAAAGTGAATGCCCATTACAAGGTAAATGCAACACCAAAGCCATTGTATATGCGGCTAAAGTGACAACCACCAGCAACAACCTACCAACCACCAGCGAACGATATGTGGGTATGACACAAGACAAATTCAAAACGCGTCTCACATGTCGCATCTTTCCGACATCTTGAAAAAAGATTTACAACAGCTCTGGCTAGCAGAATATGGGATTTGAAAGACCAAGGTATCCAATATAAATTAGATTGGAAAATTTTGAACCAATCTAAAGAATATGCAAGAGGAACAAGATGCGCACTCTGCATAAGTGAAAAATATTGGATTTTACAGAACCTTAAATCACCAAAAACCTGCCTAAATGCAAAAACAGAAATTTTTACCAGTTGTCCACACATGAAATCACACTTGCTTTCCAGCTCATGTAAACTTAACTCACTTTCAGATACTTATCCTCCATAAACTCTTGTTCTTCACTTTCCTTAACTTACCTTCTTTACAGACTTCTCTTTCTGATTTACTTTTATTTTTATTTTTAACTTTATTTTTACTTCACATACACCAGTGATCCCCCCCCCCCTGCTTTTTGATTCACTTACTTTATATCTTCACAATTTTACATATTTTACTTCCCTCTTTTATTTCACTACCTGATATCACTTGTCACTTGCGTTTTCAACTCCAGATATATTCTGTTGTCCCTCAGCCGCTTTTATGTATGTTTACTAGCGTATAATTTGTATTCATTTATTCATACGGCCGGTTTTTATATTGTATGTATGCGTGTAAGTGTGCATATGTGTGTATACGTGTTTGTATATGTATACGAATGCATTCGTATGTGTATATGTGTGTGTGTATGTGTGTTTTTATATCTATGTTTTTTACATACTTATATATATGTGTGTGTATATGTATATATATATATATGTGTGTGTATATATATATATATGTATATATATGTATATATGGTCGCGTGCGTGCGTGTGATTAGATGTACATGTATGTATATATATATATATGTGCTTCGTGTGTATGTATGCGCGCTTTTGTATGTATGTACGCATGTATGTGCTTTTGTCTGTACGTATTTATATATATATTTATATATATATATATGTGTGTGTACGAACCTTTGTATGTTTTATATTTTTTCTAGTGTTACTTTATAATTGATAACCCCTCCCTCTTACTTTCTCTTTGATTTAATTTTTTATTCTCATATATTTTTTCATTTTCATATTTTATATTTTTATATATGCATCGACCTTCAGCCTGACACTGATTTGACTGATACACTCCCTTCCCTGTATATATCACATGCATGTATGTGGTTGCGCGTGTGTGTGTTTATACGCGTACTTTCATACTTGTATGTGTGTATATTTCAATCCTTAGTCCCTGAGTCTGTATGTACGCTAACTCTATTATCTTACAATTTCTTTTTTCAACATATATTATGTATGTATTTGTGGTCACACATACACTGATATGCTTGCCCTCATGTATGTACTTACGCACACATTTTTTCACTATACACATGCATTTGTACATACACACATATGTACATTTGTAGGTGCATATACACACATTTATACACATACCCTTACTATATTTCCTTATTTTTATATATCTCTTGCATTACTTTTATTTATATATTTTTTTTGCCCGTTAAACTTTTGCCTTTCTTGAGGAGATTTTTCAAATATTTCACTATATTTTAAATTGCCTTGTCTGACGAACGAATGAGGACGTTTCTTGTATTCGTCTTATTCGGGAAACCTCTGGTAATGCGGTAATTATATTGTATTGTTTATTATACTTATATATATATATATATATATATATATATATATATATATATATATATATATATATATATATATATTAAAATAACAGATTAAAGTTTAAGCAAAGAATCGCTGCTTTCACCCTAAACGGGATCTTCTGAAACTAACAAAGTCAATCTGTAAACGCAGAACTGGATATTTCAAAAAACGTTGCAACCGGAGGAAGACAGGAAGACGATACTTTGGTTCGTGGTAACGTTCGCTGGCAAAGAACGGGAAAAAACGAATAATACGTCATTAATAGGAGCGGTGAAAAACAATTACGCGCAAAGACAAAACCACGTTTATGCTATAAAAGAGGTCGTAGACTAATGTTCTCTTAGGTGGTGCATAGAGACGTTCTCTGGCAATGAACGAAAAAACGAAGATAATAAGTCATATGTGGAGCGTGGAGAACAATAGCACACAAAGACAAAACCACGTAAATGGTATAGCAGTAATCGTAGACTAAAATTCTAACTAGGAGACCAAATGAATCTCCGCTACAGAGTTAAGAACAAAGTAAATAAATACAATACAGAAGTAATAGGAACAAATAAATACATACACGCAAACAGATACGTACATACACAAGCATACGCAAAACCTTACCATGGGTATACAAAACCACGCACATATAAATATGTGTGTGTGTGTGTATGTTTGTGTACAAATAAATAAATAATTATATAAACGTATATAAGTAAATAAATACGTATATAACAAGCGCACACGCATACCTACATATAAATACACGAATGTTTGGAGACGTAAGTCAACTAAAACAAGAAGTACACATATACACACACCCACCATACGTACGAACCTGCATACTCACGCGGACGCAAAACTCCCGTATACACATAGCCAAACCCTAAATACCAGAATATGTAAAAATTATACGCTATAACAGTCAAATATACGTACGAGAAGGTATACATACCTTCACAAAACATACGGGTAATATATACTTACCTATGCAAATACGTAAAGGAATAAACAAAACATATACTTAGCTCCCACATCAAGACGTAAAATACCCACGTATAGATCGTGCTATCCGTTAAGGTATAACGTGGGGCTGTAATACAGGAAAGTTTTGTGCAATTTATGTTTACAAGCCGAAATTGCCTCAGATTTTTTGTTTAATTTTATTATTATTACTATATATATATATATATATATATATATATATATATATATATATATATATATATATATATATATATATATATATATATACAATACATAAACAGAGAAAGCCTTCTGCGATACTCCGACCAATTCCATCTCACTCAACAAACATTCGGATATACTTAAGTATTATCCCAATTTAGTGTTTGGGGTTCTAACTAATCAGTATTTCGTGGAAAATTGATTGTATTATTTTATATGAGACATTATTAAATAAATATCTCTTTCCTTCCAGACGGCCGTTTCGTTATAAGATTTCTACAAATTGGGATAAATAATTTCCAGGCTATGTAGAAACTTGTATATAATCCGTAGTTTTATACACAAGCGGGCTCCTATAAACTAATCAGTGGATGCCCAAATTAATATTGATATACGAATTATATCGACATCAATATAATGGTGATGGTCTCCCTCAGCGCTAAGAATAGACTGGTAGATTAAAATCCAGTAGTTCTCCCAAATAAAAATTACACGCTGTCCCCAAAAGGGTAAAGGGAGGTTATCATAAAATAAAACAGTATACACGCTGGTCAATTAAACCTGTTAGGTTTAAACCACGTGTATAAGAACACAGTTGGAAATTTAAAAGAATAATCATATGTATACATATAACCAATGCACACAGAGATATTAAAACATAATAAATATATGCATGGATCACCCACACACACACACAGTTATTCTTTAAGGCTAAATCAGACATGGGATACAAGGAAGATCAATCAGTATTTAATATAAAAAATAATAATAATAAAGAGTCATACCCTATAACTGGAGTCCATGATGAGATTCTACAAGTCTAGAACTGTTTCATTCTTTAGAAATCATCAGGAATCTGGCTGTCCAAAATAAATGTTGTGGTATTTATTCCTGATGATTTCTAAAGAATGAAACAGTTCTAGTCCTGTAGAATCTCATCTATATTACTCTGCTATGTATTGAGTACCTTACTTACTGTGGTTACCTCCGATTCAACCCGGAATAACTTACCTATATATATATATATATACTCATATATATATATATATATATACTCATATACATAAATATATATATATATACTCTTATCTGATGAAAACACAAATATTATTGCATGATGATGTTTGTTTTTGAAATGCGCATAATAAAATACATGGAACTCCTTTAACCATCTTTTGATCTTATATATTATGTATACTCCAGTCCTACAAACTGTAGAGTGCTTCTTATCCGATATCTGCATTGCTTTATTGTACTACAATAAAACTCACCTCCTACATTATACTCTTATATATATATACTCTTATATATATATATATATATATATATATATATATATATATATATATATATATATATACTTATATATTTATTTGAATATATATATATATATATATATATATATATATATATATATATATATATATATATATATATAGATAGATAGATAGATAGATATATTTAAATATATGTGTGTATATATATATATATATATATATATATATATATATATATATATATATATATATATATATATATATATATATATATATATATATATATATATATATATATATATATATATATATATATATATATATATATATATATATAAGTATAATATCAGAGAGATCAAATTTCGGCAGTGGCCGAAAACAAAGCGAAAAGCATTATCCGAGTTATGCGGCAAGCGCTCCATGGACTAAAAAAAGACCAGAGCAATACACATAGGTTATAGAGGCCAAACAAACTGAGAATGGCGGTCAAGAAGCTGTCATATACACACACACACACTACACATACATACATACATACATACATACATACATACATACATACATACATACATACATACATACATACATATATACATATATATATATAAACGGAAAAATTAAACGAAATTTCATTTCCCACTCTTAGTACGGCTGTTACTTAAATATAAGTATGTACACGTACATACATATATGTATACAGACGTACAGTAGTATATATATATATATATACATACATGCACACATATATAAATGTACGTATGGATTCACCGAACATTTATTATAATGCTCGGTGTGTTTGTAAACAAACATCCCGTATTAAGCCGTAGTGTCCAGCAACCATTGTTGCTCGTTTGTTCAACACTGACAAAGGAACGCTGTACTAGTTTCAAGCTTATTAGCTATCGTCAGCAACGTATACCTTCCTGCCATATTTATAACCTATGTGTATTGCTCTGGTCTTTTTTTAGTCTATGGAGCGCTTGCCGCATAACTCGGATATTGCGTTTCGCTTTGTTTTCGACCACTGCCGAAATTTGATCTCGCTGATATTATACTTATATATACACACATACATATATAAATCCCCGCTGAAAATTTTTCTCTTAGATTTATATGAAATTTAAACCATAGGTAAATGATAAGATCTGATGCCTATTCACAAAAGTTTTGAATTGATATTTTGAAAAAAATTATTTACAAGAAACAAAATAAGAATAAGATTTAATAATGTAATTTTGATTTGATATATTACAAAAAATAATGTTTTCAAATTTTTCAAGCATTACATTTTACATTGAGTAATATTGATATACAGAGTTTTTCTCCATAAATTATATCACTGATTTAAAGTCAATCATCATTTTCTTACAAAAGAAATATATGAAACGCAGCAAGGCGCGGATAATTCGGCTCGTATATATATATCAGAATGGGAGGGGTAAAAACCAGTTAGGCCAGAGTACTTAATACTTGAGGTAGTAGAGTGGGTAATATGAAAAATTCGGGACCCTGACGGCTGAGTTCCTGCAGTTTCAGTTCGGACCTAGCTGTTGAAACGGCGGGAGCTCAGCCGCTATCTATCTATTTATATATATATATATATATATATATATATGTGTGTGTGTGTGTGTGTGTGTGTGTGTGTGTGTGTGTGTGTGTGTGTGTGTGTGTGTGTGTGTGTGTGTGTGTGTGTGTGTGTGTGTGTGTGTGTGTGTGTGTGTGTGTGTTTGTGTGTGTGTGTGTGTGTGTGTGTGTGTGTGTGTGTGTGTGTGTGTGTGTGTGTGTGTGTGTGTGTGTGTGTGTGTATGTGTGTGTGTGTGTGTGTGTGCGTGTGTATGAGTCACTCTTGAGTGCTACTGGTAACATATAACCCAGTACAACCTGTCGCATGGTGGGGTCGTCGGCGACTAAACCAGCAACCCCACAAAGTTTACTTGGTGAGGAGGGTAATTTTGGACACCCTGCAGGACAAAAAATAAAACCTGACAAAGAGAGGAAGAACCCATAAGTGTCAACGGCCATCCAAAAATGTGTAAATATGTATATACACATATACATATGTATATGTATATATGTATATGCATGTGTGCATGTGTATGTATATGCGCGGGGACATAGAAATAGTCAGGCTGGACACCCGATCGCGCGGTTAAACCACTGGGAGTGAAGGACCCCTAGCCTTTGTCAGGGCATTCTTCTAGGAGAAGACAACTCAGGAAACTGGGATAACTCCGATATAAAAACTGCGGCTTAGTAGTTACCGATGATGTTGATCTTTTCTTCTTTTCGGGTTAAAGCTGCTGTCGCTCAGAGAGTGGGATTGGCTCAGTGCACAGTCTTTCCTCACTTAAAAAAAAATCTTCATGCACAGGCATTACACGATACAATTAATTAATAATTATTAATAATGGTATATCGTGCAATGACCATACTCGATAACGAGAGGGCAGCCATCATGTATATGTAGCAATATTTATAGATGTGAAAAGGAAAAAGGAAAAGTGCTCAATCAGGGAAGAGAGCAGAAATATATTATTCATTTACGTTCATATAGGAACAAAAGCGCTAGCCAAGGTTTCAAGCTCCAAACTTGAATCTTTTTGTGTCTTTTAGAAGTGTATGCTGGAAGGAATTATGGTACTTACGAAATTTTACTGTTGTGACTATATCCAACAGGTCGGCTTCGAACGGGACTAAGTCCTTAACTCTAGTTGGGTACTTAATAGAATTAATATTGAATTTTTCGGTGCCAGTGGGTGCCATCTCACCGTCGATCTACGAACAACATATACATTTTCGAGAACCATTTTGGTGTAAGATGTGTTGGTAGGTCTCGGTAGGGTTTTTGTTCCGTGTATGAACATAAATGAATAATATAATATAATTGTTTCTACGTTTGGCATAAGGCCAGCAATTACCCAGTGCATTACTGGTACTTTATTTTATCGACCCCGTAAGGATGAAAAGCAAAGTTAACATCGACGGGATTTGAACTCAGAATGGCAAGGGCCGTAACTCTATACGTCAAAGCATGGCGTCCGACCCTCTAATAATGTATATATATGTGTGTGTGTATGTGTGTGTGTGTATATACATATATATGTGTGTGTGTATGTGAGTATGTGGTGTGTATGTATGAATGCATATATATATGTGTTTGAGTGTGTGTGTATGTGGTGTGTATGTATGAATACATATATATATGTGTGAGTGTGTGTGTATGTATATATATATATATATATATTTATTAAAATAACAGATTAAAGTTTAAGCAAAGAATCGCTGCTTTCACCCTTAACGGGATCTTCTGAAACTAACAAAGTCAATCTGTAAACGCAGAACTGGATATTTCAAAAAACGTTGCAACCGGAGGAAGACAGGAAGACGATACTTTGGTTCGTGGTAACGTTCGCTGGCAAAGAACGGGAAAAAACGAATAATATGACATATGACTTATTATCTTCGTTTTTTCGTTCATTGCCAGAGAACGTCTCTATGCACCACCTAAGAGAACATTAGTCTACGACCTCTTTTATAGCATAAACGTGGTTTTGTCTTTGCGCGTAATTGTTTTTCACCGCTCCTATTAATGACGTATTATTCGTTTTTTCCCGTTCTTTGCCAGCGAACGTTACCACGAACCAAAGTATCGTCTTCCTGTCTTCCTCCGGTTGCAACGTTTTTTGAAATATCCAGTTCTGCGTTTACAGATTGACTTTGTTAGTTTCAGAAGATCCCGTTAAGGGTGAAAGCAGCGATTCTTTGCTTAAAATTTAATCTGTTATTTTAATAAATATTTGCTCTACGGTTCTTATATATTTGATATATATTTTCCTTATCGAGCCCTCTTTGGATTTTAGTCTTCAATTTTATTATTATTACTATATATATATATATATATATATTAGAAAGTGAGGTTTTTTTTACAAAATGAAAAATAACCGAGGTGTCCTACACGAGTGAAAGTATAAAGAAAAAGAGATGAAATCGAAAATGCAACTGGAGTCTTATTTTTTTTTTTTAAATATATATATATATATTTGGTTCCTTTACCGGTTTCGCAGTTCTTCTGCTTTTCAAAAGGTGAGTTGAGATGGAGGGTCTGTGGTTTTTCTCACATCTGGTTGGTCTCTGAATGTTACTTGTTTTATATGGAAAAAGTGGCTCGAAATGCCAGGTTTTTCGAGAAGTAATTTGATTGGTTTGTCAATAATTATAATAAATTTCGCGCCAGTTCGCGTTACAATAGTTCTTCAAATAAGAGGGGGGGGGTGTCACAGGTTGTTTTTTTCATATATGAGTGTTTGAATTTCTTTTTACTTGAAAAAAGGGGCTCACGAAGGCTTTTTTTTGGTTGGTTATAAATGAAATTATGGCTGTCACGTGAACAAGTTTTCATTAAATTTTCGTGTCCTTATTTGGAAATCCATTCTGTAGCCTTTTTAGAGAATTTTGTGATAAGTGAAAGATAATGGTCAAGAGAAAGGGATGGGAGAATTGTTCTGGTTCAGTGAATATGGTTAGTTCGCTGGGGTGTCAGAATTCAGATTTTCTATTGAATAAAGAAAGTAAAGATATGTATGTTTATTTGTGTGCTTGTGTGTGTGTGCGTGTGTGTGTGTTGTGTGTGCGTTTGAATTTCTTTACTTTAAAAAAAGGTGGCTCACGAAGGCTTTTTTTTAATAAACGTGATTTGATTGGTTATAAATGAAATTTGGCTGTCACGTGAACAAGATTTCATTACATTTTTGCGCCCTTATTTGGAAATCTATTCTGTAGCCTTTATAGAGAATGTTATGACAATGGAAAGATAGTGGTCAAGAGAAATGGGATTGGGAGAATTGTTCTGGTTCAGTGAATATGGTTAGTTCGCTGGGGTGTCAGAGTTCAGATTTTCTATTGAAGTAAAGATATGTATGTTTATTTGTGTGCTTGTGTGTGTGTGTGTGTGTGTGTGTGTGTATTGGAAGATGATTCTATTAGTAGAAATGGGGGGAGGGAGTTGTGTGTGTGTGTATATGGGTGTTATGTGTGGGAGTATGTTAAGATGGAGAGAATATATATTTTGTGTGTGTGTATATATGTGTGTAGGAAAGTGGTTCTATTAGTAGAAATGGGGGAGGGGAGTTGTGGGTGTGGGGGTTGTTATGTGTGTGTATGGGTGTTATGTGTGTGGGAGTATGGTTAGCATGTTAAGATGAAGAGAATATATATATATATATACATTGTGTGTGTGTGTAGGAAAATGATTCCTTTAGTAGGAATATTTTTGAATGAACATATTTTCCTTACTTATTCGTATTTGTTCTGTTGTATTGTCAGTGCAAACGTATGTTAAGGTTTATTTAGTTCGGGTTTTTATTTTCTAAAGTAGAAGGTGTTATGTGTGTGTGTGTATGTCATATTATTGTGTTGACATAATGTATATTAAACCATATTTAATGTTGGTCTATATTTTTGAATAAACATATTTTCCTTATTTATTCGTATTTGTTCTGTTGTATTGTTAGCGCAAAGGTAAAATGGGAAGACTTGGAATTTGGGTGTCTTATTACTTGCGCAAATGGCTAGATATGCACTTAGTGGTATCTGTCTCGTGGTTGGATCTCGTAATTGTTGGCGATGAACTGTCATTCTGTTTCTGAGTGTGAGTTTAGTTTGTCCTATATAATCTTCATTGCATCCTTTACATTTAATGGCATAAATTAGATTTTTTGATGAGCAAGTGAAGTGATTTTTTACAGTAAAATTTTGTCCTGATTTAAATGTATAGTGTTGCCTTCAATGAGGTGAGTGCAGGTTCCACAATTAATCTACAACCCGGACTATCAACAAACCGAACCTCAATACGTCCGAAACTTCTATACAAGACCACACAACAACAGGGGAAATACCATTAGATATAATAATACCATTGAAAAAACATTCCAGAAAAATCATTTTTTATACCAAGGCTACAGGACTCACGACACCCGGTGGCACAAACCGATTTTGAAAAACCGAAAATAATTAACCTTTCAAATATAAACCTCTCAGCCCAACAAGTAAAAATTCTCTCCAAAGGACTGAAATTCACACCAACACCACAATACTCTAACCCCAATGAGATAAATGACGATATCTCACACTGCTGTAGAAAATTACGTCTCACAGAGGAATTCTTTGACAAGGAGGATAACGACGAATCAATTGTACGGAATAAAAGCAGCTACAACCCAACAAAAGGTAGAAACAGGGTTCTGGACAAATTTTGTGACCACATAGCTACCTTCCCATACCATGAACTACCGCAACCTAAACCCAAACCCAACACGAGTCGAAGGGAATGGGAGATTATCCATGAACTAAAAAACAATACGGACATTATAATTAAGGAAGCGGACAAGGGAAGTACTGTTGTCATTATGGAGGCTGAAAAATATAAAAATTCTGTTCTCTCTCTTACAAAATACTAATTACTATGAAAGAGTAAAAAACTACCAGCAAACAAAAATAATGACCAAATTAAACACACTGATTTATTGATACCAGGAAGACCTAACTAAAAAGGAACGTGATTATTTAACAAATTTTGAATACAAAACCAGCAACCTTTACGGACTTCCGAAGATCCAGAAGTGTAAAATAATCAACGATGCCTGTAAACAATCCACCTCAGCCTGCGTGAACACACAATACCCCACAGACCTTAAATTAAGACCAATTGTAGCGGGCCCACAATGTGAAACACACAGACTGAGCAACTTTATAGACATACTACTGAAACCAATACTGAAACACATACCAAGCCTTGTAAGAGACGATCTGGCCCTCTTAAACCACCTCCCCAAACATGTCAACAACGACACTATTATTGTGTATTTCGATGTAGTGAATCTCTACACAACGTTCCCACACCAATACGGACTAGAAGCAATAGGATTCTGGCTAGAGAAATATCCCAATGAGATACCTGACAGAATAGAAAAAAGCTTCATCACCGAGGGATTAAAATTCATTTTACAGAACAACTTTTTTGATTTCGATGGCAATACTTACAAGCAAATATCGGGGACTGCGATGGGTACAAAAGCAGCTCCAACTTATGCCAACTTAGTCATGGCATACTTAGAAGTCCAGATATATGAACAGTCCAAATCAAAATACGGATTTAACTTCCACAAATATTTATGAGAGAATTGGAAACGCTACTTGGATGATTGCCTCATTCTTTGGTCCCACACACTCGACCAACTGAAGGATTTCAAAAACTTAATAAACGGCATCAATAACCACATCCAATTCACAATGGAATACAGCCAAGATCACCTCCCATTTCTGGACATCTTAATCTTAAAAAAAGACACAAATATCGAAACTGACATACACTACAAACCAACAGATTCCAAACAATACCTGCTATTCACCTCCAACCATCCAAAGCACACGAAGACGAACATTCCTTTTAACCTAGCAAGAAGAATTTGCACAATTGTCTCCAATTATTAAACGCGAAATAAAAGACTTCAAGAATTAAAGGAAATTCTACTCGAGAGAGAGTACCCACTATTACTAATAAATAATGGAATAGAAAGGGCTAAAGCAATAGGCATTGATGAATTACGGAAACAGAAACAAATTCAAGGTACGTCCAATATTCTATCATATATCTCAACACACAACCCAAGAAATACGGAAGCTTACAACACTATTCACAAGAACATCCTACTACTAAAACAAAACCCAAGAATGAAAAAAGCCCTTGAAACACACAAAATAATCAAAAGCAAAAGACAACCAAAATCACTGAAAACATTACTCACCAATGCCAAATTACCTACCACAAACCCACAACCAAGTATCAAAAAATGTGGTCGCTCTAATTGTGGAACCTGCACTCACCTCATTGAAGGCAACACGTATACATTTAAATCAGGACAAAATTTTACTGTAAAAAATCACTTCACTTGCTCATCAAAAAATCTAGTTTATGCCGTTAAATGTCAAGGATGCAATGAAGATTATATAGGACAAACTAAACTCACACTCAGAAACAGAATGACAGTTCATCGCCAACAATTACGAGATCCAACCACGAGACAGATACCACTAAGTGCATATCTAGACATTTGCGCAAGTAATAAGACACCCAAATTCCAAGTCTTCCCATTTTACCTTTGCGCTAACAATACAACAGAACAAATACGAATAAATAAGGAAAATATGTTTATTCAAAAATATAGACCAACATTAAATATGGTTTAATATACATTATGTCAACACCATAATATGACATACACACACACACATAACACCTTCTACTTTAGAAAATAAAAACCCGAACTAAATAAACCTTAACATACGTTTGCACTAACAATACAACAGAACAAATACGAATAAGTAAGGAAAATATGTTCATTCAAAAATATTCCTACTAAAGGAATCATTTTCCTACACAGACACACACACACACACACACACAATATATATATATATATATTCTTTTCATCTTAACATGCTAACCATACTCCCACACACATAACACCCATACACACACATAACAACCCCCACACCCACAACTCCCCTCCCCAATTTCTACTAATAGAACCACTTTCCTACACACATATATACACACACACAAAATATATATTCTCTCCATCTTAACATACTCCCACACATAACACCCATATACACACACACACAACTCCCTCCCCCCATTTCTACTAATAGAATCATCTTCCAATACACACACACACACACACACACACAAGCACACAAATAAACATACATATCTTTACTTCAATAGAAAATCTGAACTCTGACACCCCAGCGAACTAACCATATTCACTGAACCAGAACAATTCTCCCAATCCCATTTCTCTTGACCACTATCTTTCCATTGTCATAACATTCTCTATAAAGGCTACAGAATAGATTTCCAAATAAGGGCGCAAAAATGTAATGAAAACTTGTTCACGTGACAGCCAAATTTCATTTATAACCAATCAAATCACGTTTATTAAAAAAAAGCCTTCGTGAGCCACCTTTTTTTAAAGTAAAGAAATTCAAACACACACACACACAACACACACACACACGCACACACACACAAGCACACAAATAAACATATATATCTTTACTTTCTTTATTCAATAGAAAATCTGAATTCTGACACTCCAGCGAACTAACCATATTCACTGAACCAGAACAATTCTCCCATCCCTTTCTCTTGACCAATATCTTTCACTTATCACAAAATTCTCTAAAAAGACTACAGAATGGATTTCCAAATAAGGACACGAAAATTTAATGAAAACTTGTTCACGTGACAGCCATAATTTCATTTATAACCAACCAAAAAAAAGCCTTCGTGAGCCCCTTTTTTTCAAGTAAAAAGAAATTCAAACACTCATATATGAAAAAACAATCTGTGACAACCCCCCCCCCCCCCCTTATTTGAAGAACCATTGTAACGCGAACTGGCGCGAAATTTATTATAATTATTGACAAACCAATCAAATTACTTCTCGAAAAACCTGGCATTTCGAGCCACTTTTTCCATACAAAACAAGTAACATTCAGAGACCAACCAGATGTGAGAAAAACCACAGACCCTCCATCTCAACTCACCTTTTGAAAAGCAGAAGAACTGCGAAACCGGTAAAGGAACCAAATAAATATATATATATATTTTTTTTAAAATAAGACTCCAGTTGCATTTTCGATTTCATCTCTTTTTCTTTATATATATATATATATATATATATATATATATATATATATATATATATATATATATATATATATATGTATATATATATATGTGTATATATATATATATATATATATATGTGTGTGTGTGTGTGTGTGTGTGTGTGTGTGTGTGTGTGTGTGTAGGTCTAAGATTAACACCAGCTGCTGCTGCTCATTTTTCATCTGTGTAAACTTCAGCAACATGAACTAAAGTGCATTGTTTGTTTATTTATCTATCTATTTCAAATTGATAAAAAATATTTTCTATAGTTTTAATTCTGACAGTTTAGAAATTATATTGAAATTTTACTTTATCAATTGACTGAATTTCAGATTTTATTTTCAATTTAAGATGGCGGTTTGCTCAGAAACACTGAACGTCAAAACATCCAGAAACTTACTGTGATGGATTGGCAGAACTGTCAAATCGTCAGATTAAATGCTTCGGTATTACATTCTGGGTTCAAATCTTGAGGCCAACATTGCATTTCCTTTTTGGTGTCGATAAAATGAAATATCAGTTAAGTACTAAATCGATATATTTGACTTTTTCCTCGGTCAAAATTGCTGGCCCGGTGCCTGAATTAGAAACGATAATTCACACACACTAATTCCATCACCGTGTTTCTCGGGTGGATAACATTGGTGTTGAAATCCGCCGGTTCCGAACACCAGTATGCTAGTTGTTCGATCAATGGAACAGACTGCTCGTGAAATGAATGTGCAGTTGGTTGAGTATTTCACAGACACGTGTACCCTTAACGTAGTTCTCAGGGAGATTCAGCGTACAGCAGTTTGTAACATGGCTGGTCCTTTGAATTACAGCTACATCTTATTTTTTCCAGCTGAGTGGAATTGAGCAACGGGAAATAAAGTGTCCGCCACCGGGAATCGAACTAACGACCTTGCAATTGTGAACCGAACACCATGACCACAAAACCATGCACCTTCACATAACAGTAGTAAATGAAGATAAAAAAGGGTGTGTTTTATTTTCTATATAAATTTACTTTGAAAATAGAAGGGGAGTGCACGAAAGCACTTAAAATAGATCTAAACTAAACTGACAAAAATGACAGGATAAATACCCCAAAGAATAACTGCAAAAAGAAATGAGAGGAGGGAGAGAGGAGGGAGAATAGGAAAGATATATGGAGAGAACTGGAGGGGGAGATGTGTGTTATTGATCTGTAGAAAACGCCCAACATGTGATCTACGTAAGAAGACATCAGATATTTAGTTTCAATGAAATAAATACCTTTGGCTATTTTTTTTTTTTTTTTTTTGCATGTTGCAATTTCGTGAGATACTTATTTATTCTACGTCAAGATACGAAGACTTTTGAAGTATTATGCAATGTTATATCCTTGTAATAGTGATTGTAAGAAAGAAAATATTTCTATCTTTCTTTTACAATATTGTACTTTTAAACTGTTCGCAAATTGCTTTTATCTGTATTTGTGGATCCAGTGTGGCCGAATGGTTAAGATGTTCGCTTCGCAACAATTAAATCTCTGGTTCGTGACATATTGGGCGTATGTCATTTACCATAGAATCGGGTCGATCGAGGCGTTATGAGTGAAATTGAGTTGATGGATGCAGTAGCTGTAATTCAAAGGATAAGCCTTGTCACGCAGTCTCACCACTTATACGTTAATTTCATGAGCAGGCTGTTTTCTTGTTCATTGAACAATCAAAATAATATATAGAGGTGCATCAATAGTTGTAAATAACGGAATACGAGCTAGAGGATTGAACACAGAACCACAAGGCTGGGAAGTGCACTATTTAGCCACACGGCCATCCCTCCGCCAAAGACAATTTTTTAAAAATCTTTATACATGAAAGAAATGCTACATTTATAATAACATACTGGGAAGGAAGAAAAAAGCGGAGAAATGGAGGTAAAATTCCTACATCCTCGGTTTTGTGGCACCTCTCAGCTGCGAATAAGGTAGCGAAATCAGAGAACAGCCAGCGATACCCGCTGCATCAGTCATTCCACCTCACAGGATTAACTGTATAACCTTGACTGGGCGGTACATCTCAACTGCGGACAAGGTGGCGGAATCATTGTCCCAGAGAACAGCAAGCGATACCCAATCCTGTATCAGTCATTCTAACTGGCGTGTGTTAAGCCAGCGGTCGACAACCAGTGGTCCGCGGACCACTGGAGGCCCGAGAGAAAGTTTTGGTGGTCCGCAGAAAAATGTTAATGCATTTATCTTTTTTTTTTTTAATCATATTAGTGGTCGGCAGGATTTAAAATTATGAATTTAGTGGTCCATGGGGTCCATGAGGTTCGTGAGGTCCGTGAGGTCCGAAAGGTTGGCGACCGATGAGTTAAGCTACATCATGTTTACAGTTACCAGGAGAAAGAGAGAGAGGGAAAGGGGAGGAGAGAGTGAGAGGAGAAAAAGAGATAGATAGAGAGAGAGTGTGTGTGTGTGAGGGAGAGAGAAAGAGATAGATAGAACGTGTGAGAGAAAGAGATGGATAAATAGAGAGTGATAAATAAAGAGATAGATAGATAGATAGATAAATAGATAGATAGATAGGTAGGTAGGTAAGTAGGTAGGTAGGTAGGTATGTAGGTAGGTAGGTAGGTAGGTAAGTAGGTAGGTAGGTAGGTAGGTAGGTAGGTAGGTAGGTAGGTAAGTAGGTAGGTAGGTAGGTAGGTAGGTAGGTAGGTAGGTAGGTAGGTAGGTAAGTAGGTAGATAGATAAAGAGAGTGGTAGAGATAGAAAGAGAGAGTAAGTGTGGTGGTAGAGGAAGAGAACACTCAGCTTTTTATTGTTGCTTTGAAGTGAACGTCACAAATAAACAAGATATTGAGTGAGGATGTTAGTAAACGTAGTAACCCTAAGGGGATGGGGGGGGCGTGCCTTTGTCAGAGACTGATAAACAGATGTTATGTGAGAGAGAAAGAGAGAGAGAAAGAGAGAGAGAAAGAGAGATAGTCAAAATGTGATAGAAGCAGGTAATGTGAGAGGGAAAAAGAGGGAGAAATATGGAAAGAGAGGGAGAAAGACAAACAGACAGATAGACAGACAGACTAATAGGGAGGTGAAAGAGATCTGCGGTAATTTGTCATTACTAGGTTTTTACAATAAATAAATACGTCAGAAAGACTTGAAGTACGCAATTGTTTATAAACATAAATGCTGATCCGTGGTAGCATTATGTCAGATCGTTCTCGAGCGCTACTGGTTAATATATAACCCAATACAAACTGTTGCAATGGTCGAATCGTCACTGACTAAACTAGCAACCCCACCAAGCTTTCTTAAAGAGAAGGGTGATTTTGGGAACTGAGGAGAGTCAACGGTCATCCAATACGGGTAGACAGAACTGGCTAGCCTAGGTTAGCTGTATCTTTTGAAGGTATATGGGACTCATTAGTCATCTGAATGACAACCTTGCAAATAGCCAACAGCTTCATCTTTGTGATGAAGGCGGGTGAGCTGCGACTCGGTAGCCAGATTCCGAGTAATGGTTGGACGAGGATTCGGGACCCACCGATATCACTATTTTCCCGATGAAAATTATGGGCTTATAGATTGTCCATGGTCCCTGACTCTTAGCATTGAGAATGGGAAGAATCAAAGCCCAAGACCAAGGTAACACTTACACAGTATGACAAGGTATAGGACAAACTGAATGAATTCATTGTTGAACAGAAGTATACAATGAAGAAAGGAGGAAGCAAGGAGGAGCTGATTCTACGCACCTGAATAGGTGGTATATCTCAACAGCGCCCGCAAACAAGATGGCAGGCAAAAGCATTGGCACGGAGAAACGTCAGCAACAACCGCCGCATCAGTCGTACCACCTCACGGCATCTCTCCCTTAAGTAGGATGCACTTCTCCAAATTTTGCGGAGGAAAATGGCAGTCCGGTCACCGAGGACAACGGAGTTCTCGACGACGACAGGCACGAAAAGGAAACAATCGGTCTAGTCGTGGTATTTTCTTCCGCTCTTCTGTACTACAGGAGACAGTGCCGGTGTTTGTGACTGAAGCAATAAGGTTGGAACTGGAGTTGTTCATGTTAATCCAAGAGCCGATTGATACTACTACGAGCCATCGAAGTAAACGTTACCTGGTCTTGTCGCTCGACATAAAGTAAAGAAATGAATCAGTAAACAGAAAATAAAATAATAGACAATAAACACTAATTATATATAAATCAGAAATCTGTATAATCAAGTTGCATTTTATCATATTACACTTGTCTCGACACATTTTTTACTGACTTAGGCTATGAACTGAAAATATAAAATGACACAAATTAATAGCGTCGTCCATTTTGTTCTAATATTCAACATATGTTTTCTCACCTCGACACAAGGTCTGAAATTTTGTCGGAAGGAACCAATCAATAATATCGACCTAAAAAGCTTGACGTGATAGGAAACAAGTATTGTCATTTTTAAACTCAGCGGCCTCAAATTACTCAACAACAGGTCTCAAACTTAGGTCAGCAGAAAAAAAAAGCAAAATTTAGTTGACCAGTGTTATTTTATGTATGTTCATTTTTTATTTAAATACCAGGTTTTAATCCATTAGTTTCATCCACACCTCCCTATCTAGTCTCATCGAGCCATGTGGCTCTATATCACCCATTTTGGCGACGTCTTCTTTAGATGGTGCTCCTAAAACCTTGTTATGATATACACTGTATGTACCAGATGGATGTAGTCACTGTAAGGCTCTATTTAATTTCGTTTTTTAACCGTTTTGATACCAAACCGCCTGAAGCTGCCTTTGGTTCCATGACACAAAACTGTTCGTTCTAAAGTGTCTATTTTTATCCCCAAATCTCTCATCATAACTTTATGTAAGAACAGTTGAGTTAAGTTCTAAACCCAATTTTAATAAGGAGTAAGTTAATTATATTACTAAACGCCTCCAAATTCTTGATTATTTTCACAATTATTTGAAAATAATAATCAGCGTGTTTTACATTGAAAATATGGTAACGAAGGGGTTAAATTTGCTACTTAAACATCTGATCTAAACTAAAAGAGAAGAAAAACTGAAATACAACTAATTTCTTAGAAATGGTACATACATATCTTATTTAGCAGTTAGGTCAGGCATAGTTTGACACTGCTTTACTTCCTTCCATTCTGTGCAATATGTTTTAAAGGCGTGATCACCAGCCGAGACAAGCACCACATTCTTGTTTTGAAAGATATCCAATTATTCGTATTCACATGAAATATAAAATTCCTTATGATAACATTTCAATTGAGAGACGTTTCACCGAGAGCGGCTATCTATTTTACTTAAGCTTGTAATTCAATAAGTTGACCCAAAATAAATAATAGTCAGTTATTTTTTTTTATTTAATCTTGTTTTGTTTTCATTATGTCTTTAGATATTTTTATTGTCATATGACAATAAAAATATCTTTATATATATATGATTCTTTCATAAATCACCTTCTATAGTCTATGTCTCTCTCAGTATTGGTAGACGGTCGGACACCATGCTTTGACGCACGGAGTTACGGCCCTTGCCATTCTGAGTTCAAATCCCGCCGAGGTTAACTTTGCCTTTCATCCTTACGGGGTCGATAAAATAAAGTACCAGTAATGCACTGGAATAATTTCTGGCCTTGTGCCAAAAGTAGAAACAATTATTATTAATCGGTAGAGCGTCGGACACCATGCTTCGAAGCATAGAGTTACGGCCCTTTACGGTCTGAGTTCAAATCCCGCCGAGGTTAACTTTGCCTTTCATCTTTACGGGGTCGATGAAAGCACCAGTAACGTACTGGGGTCGATTTAATCGACTTTCCCCTCCCCAAAAATTGCTGGCCTTGTGCCAGCAATTATAAGAAACCATTATTAATGATTAATTATTAATTATCATTATCATCATTATCATCATTATCATCAGGGATGGTGAACGCGTGCATCGCATCTGTCATCAACTATCGCCTGACTGTTGTGCTTTGTCCTAGTCTACGTCTGACTGCTCTGGAACGTCTGCTCTTTCACATGGATCAGGCGCTCCATCTGCTGTCAACACTCGCTATGTGGAGAATTGGGAATGCCGTGGCTGATGATGCGCAAACATGCGCAGAGGCTACGACATATCTCACTTTTTCTTGATGGTGAATAGGTGTGGTCTCCGTTCGCGAAACACGCTTTTCCCCAGCTCGTCTCCTTAACGGAGCAGCAGTCCTGTGTCAAGTGAAGACCGAGAGGGAATGCTTGGTGACTGGAATGTGTTCAAGCACTCACAGCCCCCAGCCAATCGGGGAGTACGATCGATGAAAACTCCACCTTGGCGTTCTATTGAGGGTTAGTGGAGGGTAAGAGCGACGACGTCTTTGGGGTGACTCAGCGTTGACGAAAATCAACTAACCACTCTTTTCCAGAGGACTTTCGATCCAGTGTACATGGATAACTTCCAAAAATCCTTGGCCTTACGTTTCAGAAAATAAAATTAACACCCTGCTTACATGCACTGAGGAGTGCTTAATCAGTTAATACTCAAATGGTGCAAGGGTATTCTATACATCCAGTGCACACAGACACATGCACGCGCACGCACGCGCACACACAGATGTATGTCTATGTATGTGTGCGTATCTATGAACATGTATATATATATATATATATATATATATATATATAGAGAGAGAGAGAGAGAGAGAGATAGAGAGAGAATTACGGTATCGCTTGGTATATATATATATATGTGTGTGTGTGTACGCATCTCAGTACACACACATATATTTACGTACGTACATACATACATACATACATACATACATACATACATACATACATACATACATACATACATACTTGTATATATAATTGTTTCTACTTTAGGCACAAGGCCAGCAATTACCCAGTGCATTACTGGTACTTTATTTTATCGACCCCGCAAAGATGAAAGGCAAAGTCAACCTCGGCGGGATTTGAACTCAGATCGTAAAGGGACGTAACTATGCTGGAAAGCATGGCGTCTGACCCTCTCGCGATACTGCCAATCCACCGAATCATCTGTATTTGTATGTGTGTAGACGTTTGTTTGTGTTTGCATACGTATATGCTTGCATGAATGTGTATGTGTGCAGGTGTGCGTGTATGTATATGTGTCTATATGACAGTGTATGTGTGTATGTAACATGGGCAAATCGACCTTTTCGACATTTTGTGTTGATTTCACACTGGGCAAAATATGTTGGTTTGTTCGGAAACTAAACAAGATTAGGATAAACATCAAGCTAGAACATTCTAAAAATTGTTCTCCCTCCCTCCAATCCTAAATCAAAACTAACTCTAAATCAAAACCAGCATCAGCCAGCACAATAATATATATATGTGTGTGTGTGTGTGTGTGTGTGTGTGTGTGTGTGTAAACACACGTATATAGGTATATGTAAGCATAAATGTGTACATATGTACATATATAGATACACACATATACATAAATATATTCATACATACATACACACACACATACACACACACACACATATATATATATATATATATATATATATAGAGAGAGAGAGAGAGAGAGATGTGCATACATGTATATATATATACATATATACATATATATATATATATATATATATATATACTTATACATACGTACATGCATGCATACATACATAATACATATATATCACTCTCATAGCCGACTTCTACCAATTCCTCCACCGCCACTCTTCTCACTACCCCCCCCCCCCACCTCCGTCCCACCCTCCACTAAAAAACCTCAAGTTTAATGTAAACACCAATCTATAGATAAGAGCAAAGCGAGCTTTTTCTACGACAGTTTCAACATATTTAGCAGAGATTCCTTCATCTGATAAAACACATGTACCTGAAATGTGGGTATATGTAACAACACTATACTGCCTTGATGCTTCTAACATAACAGTTATGTGGTACAATTACTGACTTACTCCATATACGTAGACACTTACTCATACATACACACACGTAGATACATACATATACACAAACATAGGCGCGCGCGTGCATGTGTATGTGTGCGTGTAGAAATGGGTGTCTGTGTGTATATATATATATATATATATGTGTGTGTGTGTGTATGTGTGTGAGTGAGTGTGTGTGTGTATGTGTGTAAATATGTCTACATCCATGTGTATTTCTCTGTGAAAGTTTGAGCCTATATATGTAGGCTCCAGTGTTTTTTTCCTCCTTGATGTAGCTTGTGTGCTCCCGAAACAATTTAGTTTGTATGTCACACACACAGGGGCAATATGTGAGTCGTGGGTTATATAAGTATATTTGAAACAACTTTCTGTGATGCAACTCTATATTGATAGCTGTAGGTGAGTATATATACATATATATATATATTCATATATATATATATTCATATATATATATAATGTAATTGTTTCTACTTTTGGCACAAGGCCAGCAATTACTCAGTGTATTACTGGTACTTTATTTTATCGACCCCGTAAGGATGAAAGGCAAAGTTAACCTCGGCGGGATTTGAACTCAGAATGGCAGGGGCCGTAACTCAATGCGTCAAAGCACGGCGTCCGACTTTCTACCGATACTGCCAATCCACCAATATATAATGTAATAACAGTTTATCAGTACATGTAATAATTGTGAAAATCAGGTAAAATACTCCTAGATAGAGCAATATATGTAGACGATAGTGCTTGCTAGGAATTGAATCCCACATCTCCCGAATACTTTGCGAGTGCCTTAGCCACTGCATATATATATATATATATATATATATATATATATATATATATATATATATATATATATATATATATATATATATATATATATATATATATATATATATATATATATATATATATATATATATATATATATATATATATATATATATATATATATATGACAAACATCATTTTTTTACAAAATAATATAAAAATCGGAAGGAGGTGATGGCTGAGTTAAAATCAAATATTCCGTTGAAGTGAATTCGAAACATTCGTTAGAATATGTTTTCAGTTATTTGAACACTAATTATCCTTATAGTTGAACAATTATTGTCATTGGGAATATATCGACCGAAATTATGTCACTTTCCACAATACATTGTCTGCTCTAACATGATATCTAACTACATACCAAGTTGATTACAATGGTCGCTTTAGCTCAAACGGGATGTGTAGCTCCAAATCCGTGGATTTGTATCTAGAAAACTAACAAATATATGAATGATTGGTTGGAGTATTGAGTTGTGGTTCTAGTAGCAGTGGTAGCGATGATGATAGTGGTGATAAAGTTACTAATACAAGTGTAGATGGCCTGGGATGAATAGCTCTTTTTAATGGAGGCAGCGATAGTGGTGCAAGCGTTTAAGCTGGCACCAAAGACAAGGCTGGTTAATGAACTGGGGAGGGGGTGATTTGGGGGGTGAAGATAGCATCGTGTGGGGAGAAGTGAAAGCAAAGGTCAGACTGATGCTGAAGATGATGGTAACAATAGGGAAGATCTAAATGGGGCTAGTATGGAAGGTGATATTTCTGTACACCCACAGCTTAGTAGGATGGCCACAGCAAAGACCAGGACGTGGTAGTTGCTGTTGTTTTTCTGAAATGTAACAACTGAGGTAGCAACTTCTCCGTTAGCAACACCCTAGACTTAAAATATGGAATGGACTTCCATCGGTTTCGACGATGAGTGTTCCAGTTGTTCGATCAATGAAATAGCCTACTGATGAAATTAACGTGTAAGTGGCTGAGTACTGCACAGACACGTGCACCCATAACGAAATTCTCAAAAAGGATCAGCGTGATACAGTGTGAGAAGGCTTGATCGTTGATTTACTGACAGGTACAATCCATTTGACAGGCTTCCAAAAAGCTTCCTTCTTTCTACCCAGTTTCACTCACAAGGTTTGGGTGGACCCAAGGCTATGGTAAATGACATTGGCCCAGAAACCCACGCAGTGGGATCGAAATAAAGACCTATTAATAACGAAGCAAACTTCTTCGGTATTCGGCCATACAGGGTCCACATCTGAAACAAAACAGAAAGCAAAAACATATAAAAAACCTTTAGCATGCGTAATTACTGTCAGGGTACACACCATAAAATATCATGTAGATTCTCTTGGTATACCCCCACCCTTAAGCCCTCCCATCAGCAAATAAACATTCAGGCGAGAAAAAGAAGAAGGATGTAACAGAAACGAAACACTCACAATAACAAAATTCCACAATAGTATTGTTAACGAAGACAGTAATATTTAGAAAGATATTCAATAGTATATACAGAAATACACACAGATATACACATATGTGTATATATATGTGTATATATATATATGTGTGTGTGGTGTGTGTGAGAGAGAGATAGTGCGTCTGTGTGCATGTATAAATATATACGTATATATGCACAATCACACATATACACACATACACACATATATATATGTATATATATATATATATATATATATATATATATATATATATATATATATATATATATATATATATATAGGAACGAGTAGGACCCCGACGGCTGAGCTCAAGCCGTTTCAACGGCTAATTCTGGACAGAATTAGTCCAGAATTAGCCGTCGAAACGGCTTGAGCTCAGCCGTCGGGGCCCTACTCGTTCCTATTACCCACTCTACTACCCTAAGTATTGAGTACTTTGGTGCGTTATGGTCCACCTGGTTCCTTACCACATTTCCTTCGTTTTATATA
>OZ024742.1:39409201-39421701 GCA_964016885.1 Eledone cirrhosa | reverse complement strand
TCACATGATGCAAAAGAAACCTCCTTCTGAAAGAAGGTTTTGCACCACTGTACTAAAACATAGTTTGACATACTGTTGAGGTTTCATGTTTCTCAGATAATATTTTCAAAGATCTTTTGTATATTTCTGTTGATGTTTTTATAATCTATAATTTCCAAATGTTAAGTGGAACCCAGAACCTTCATTTTTAAATCCTAACAACATCAATTGTTAACATGTAATTACTGATAATCACTTCTAGTTGCCATGAGTTAGGATAACTTTTAAATACTGTGTACTGGATTTTGATTTTGCTTAGGAGAAAATATATTATATCAGCTAGAAGTTATATATATATATATATATATATACATATATATACATATATATATATACATACATATACATATATATATACATATATATATATATACATATATATATATACATACATATACATACACATATATATATATACATATATATATATACATACATATACATACATATACATATATATATATATACATATATATATACATATACATACATATACATACATATATATATATATATACATATATATATATACATACATATATATACATACATATATATATATATATATATATATATATATATATATATATATATATATATATATATATAAATATATATATATATATATATAAATATATATATATATATATATATATATATATATATATATATATATAACGAAGGAAATGTGGTTTGGAACCAGGTGGACCATAACGCACCAAAGTACTCAATACTTAGGGTAGTAGAGTGGGTAGAGTGGGTAATAGGAACGAGTAGGACCCCGACGGCTGAGCTCAAGCCGTCGAAACGGCTTGAGCTCAGCCGTCGGGGTCCTACTCGTTCCTATATATATATATATATATTGAGAGAGAGAGAATTAGTATATCTACCAACATATGTATACAGATGTAAACCCATGCTAGCAAATATATATGTTATGTCTTAGTACCTTTGTGGTTCTATGCAGGGGGATGCAGAACAATTATATGAAAGACGTAAAATAAGAAAATTTTGATGACGTAAGGACTTCTCTATAGTTACATTACGTAACTATATTTACTCCCTTACACAAACTATTTAGTTGGAGTGAAAATTTTAGTAAGTAAGTTAATTTTTAATTTTTAAAATTTTCTTATTTTCGTCTTTCATATATATATATATATATATATATATATATATATATATATATATATATATATATATATATATATATACATACATATATATATACATATATATATATATATATATATATGTGTGTGTGTTTGTGTGCATATCTGTGAGTGGTGGTGTACCTGTGTGGGGGAGATGGTATGTGTGTGTGTGGTTGTGTGAAACTGTAAATATATGTATTGAAATCTCGTAAATAGGGAAAGTGTAGGGCTGGTTGATAGAGTGGTATTTTTTGTTGTTTTTATACCTTTTGTCATTAGTTATGTTGGTTGGCCTCGTCTGAAACGAGGCGTAACTGCGGGATGACTGGGGATGGGGAGGTAGCGAATGGAGGTTGTGTGAGGGATGAAGATTCTTCACACGTGCTCGCAGTTGGTGCTGCCGACCAGCGGGCGTTTGCCATAACATTACTTGTTTTGGGTAAACGCATACCGCAAACACCTCCCACCTGCACACTCAACATTACACACGTCCAATATATATATATACATGTATAAATATATATATATATATATATATATATATATATATATATATATATATATATGTGTGTGTGTGTACATGTATATATATTATGTGTGTGTGTGTGTGTGTGTGTGTGTGTGTGTGTGTGTACTCGCGTGTGTGTATACAACCACACACTGACACATTCTTGTGTTGTAAAACTGGTTTCAAACCCTCAGCTGTGGCAATAGGATAGGCTAGATAGATAGATAGATAGATAGATAGATTTCTTTATTAGCCACAAGGGCGCACAAGAAAATGGGACAAAAAAAAAGACATGCTGGGGATTTTACATACAATCGCGTAAAAAAATATAAAAGTGTCGAAATCCCCAATAGGGGGGAAGCGCCACAATTGGGTTTTTTAATACCCCGTCGATCGAACAACCCTCAACTTCAGGAGCGTGTTGTGCAAGTGCTACTTTCTTCCTTTTGTTCTCTTCTTCAACCTACAGGTTTATATACAGAGAAGGCCCAATCACTCGGGCCATTTTTGTCACATTCACCCACCTTTCAGTAAATTTACTGGGGTGCAGTGCCTCTCTCTCCACTCTGATTCTCCTTCTAAAGTGGTATCTAAAGAAGGGAATGAGTTGTTGTCCGAGAAAGATAAATAGATAGATAGGTAGGTAGGTAGATAGATAGATAGATAAATTTCTATTTATTGCCACGAGGGCACAAAAGAGGAGGACAAATACAAGGGGGGGGGGGTACACAAAAGAACGAGTAAAAAACAAATAACAAATATAAAATTAACAATAAAGTCGTCAATAGGGAGGAGGTGTTTTGGGGGGTCGCACACACCCCCGAAAAAGTGTGCCACCCTTCTCCTCACGAGCACAGAGAGAGGGTGCTCCCTTGTTCTTCCATTTTTTTCACGTACAGGCTGATATAGAGAGAAGGCCCATTCACACGGGCCATTCTCGCCACTTTCACCCACCTTTCATAAAACTGGCTGAGGTGGAGCACCTCTCTCTCCATCCTGATCCTTCTTCCGAAATGATATCGGAAGAAAAGGACCAGTTGTTGGCCGGAGAGAAAGGTGCCCGACCTTATCTTTTCAAACGCGTCCACCATACAACCTCTTTCACCATGGCTATTACACAGAGGAAGACCGCCTCTCCTTCGTTTTTGAAGGGGAGAGGCGGTTTGATCGTAACAATGGACTCTGTGGTCAACCGGATTGGTCCCACCCGTGACAGCAGTGGTTCCTCATAGCCCCACAAGTCTACTTCTTCGCGTCCCGGGAACCGGACCGCACAACTTCCATGGGGGTGTGTGAGGGGTTGTTGGGTGGCGTAGTGGTTTGTGGTGGTGTGGGGACATTAGTGTGTGGTTTGGTTGGGGCGTTTGGGGTGGTGTGGGTGTTTGGGGTGGGGGTGGGGAAATTTTTCAAGAGGATGCGGTTAAAGGGTTTTCCCATGTCCTCATGAAAATTGTCTTTTAGTGTTTTATGAACATTCAATGTCATTTTTATCATTTTTAAGGAGGGGTATTCTATAGCCCTCGTAAAACGGGGTGAAAATAAAATAACCACCCGTCTACAAGCCTAGGCGGGAGGTTAATTTACACAAATAAAATAAAATTCAGCACAAACTTACAGTCAACTCGTAATATAAATCCAAATAAGTGGCAGCCAAAGTTACAGACGTCTACTATCAACGACAGATAGATACCCCATGGTATATATGTACGCATTAAGTTCGTATTTCCATCGCTTTGGCACCGCTGACCGTAACTCAGAGGAAAAGATAACCAAATACCGAGACTTGACCAACCGCTTCCTTTTTGTGCCAGTCACTGTTGACACCCCCATCCTCCTTGACTACATAACATCTGCTGTTTTCTTCCCCCAAATCAGGATAAGGGCATAAGGAACCTCATTAGGTGGAATGGCTGACGGGTGTCACTGGCTATTCTCTAGAGCAGAGGTTCCCAAAGAGGGTTCTGCAAAGGAGTGTCTGAGACTCCGTGAAAAAAGGTAGAGTATATTTATATTACGACCATATAACAGTATTAGACTTTGGGGTTCCCCAAATAGTTTTTTTGGGGGGTGGGGGTTCCTCAAAAGTTTCAAAAAGGGTTCTGCGTTTGAAAAAGTTTGTGAAACCCTACTGTACAGCAATGCTTTCGGAATCTTTTCTGCGGGGTGCAGCTGAAACAGGCAGCCCGTCCAAGGAAATATAATTTCTCCCCTCTTTCCTTCCTCCTTTTTATCTTCTCTTTTCTTTCTTTTTACTCTATATTTATTATTTTTATCTTTTATTTAAAATATTTTCATCATTGTATACTTTTGTATTTACACCTGCCTATTTATGCTTGACCTATTAAGAGTAGCAAGGGTAGTGCGATTAGGAGCAGTCGACCAAATGCAGGTATGAAGGACTGCAAATATTTTTCTTCCTCACCCTGCCTCTTAATTAAAGTGGAAACGCCTAAATTGTATTTTCCCTCTGTCATTTCTTTATTATCGTACCAACGAAATAATGTTTCCATTACTGACACTAGTCACAACTCCTGGCAGAAGGAGCAGCGTGAAATAAGGTATTTTTCTCGAGAACACAACGTGCTTTCACACACAAAGGAGAATAGCCGATTGTCAGATCAAACGAATGAAACAATGTCAACGTTTATCATCTTTCCATTGCTGATACTATCGGTTAGTTACATTTCCTTCAGACGAAGGAACGTGAAGTAAACTATTTTGCTGAAGAACACAATACGCCGCCCAGTCTAGGAATCAAAACTGGGATCTTATGATTCTTAGTCCAACACTCTACCCTCTAGGCCACACACATTTGCATTTCTTTTTATTTCATTACCAAGATCCTTGAAAAAACATATAAATTCGAACCCGGTATTATAGGATTTTATTTAACAAATACCTAATAAGACACGTAAATAATATAGTAAATTGTTTTTTGATAATATACTAAACCTTGTTAGTGATTGAGCCATCAAAATGTCGGATTAAACAGATTTGTATGACTTATCTTTCGTGTGGGAGGTTCAGATCTGCCAACCTCTAAAAACCCAAACGTGGAATACTATGAAAACAGTTCCCTAAAACAGGGGTAAATGGGGCAAGATAGGAAGATTTTACATAATCAAAGCTGTACCCATTTTCACCCACCACAAAGTGGGTGGAAGATCTCCCCGTCGGACAGGGAGAGTTGACAGGGCTGGAGGCGATGAATTGGAAGACTTGTTAGTGCATCTGATGAAAACTTCTTCCGTATTTAATCTGGCTCACTACGCTCTCAGTTCAAATCCAGCCGAGGTCAACTTTGCTTTTCATCCTTTATATATCAATACATAAAGTACCAGTTCTGTATTGGGGTTGGTTCTTCCCATTCCTCTCTCCTCTCTTGATAATATGGGCCGTGTTCCGATATGGTGAAAGATGGGCTCTCCGCCAGGTTTTAAATGCTCAAGGCACGCCGGGTATCATGAAAGTGAGCCTACGACTCAACCAGAAGTTAATGGGTCTTTACGTTTACCTTTATTAAATTGTAGGCGAGTTTCATGTGAAGAATGAAACCTCGAAGAGATTTAACTTTAAAAGCGTAAAACATTTCGTGTTTCTTTACAATCTGCCAGCTTTTGTATATGTTGTATATATGTATGTATGCGCGCGCATTTGTGTGTATATACACATTTATTGAACATGTTATGAAGTATAATTGAAACATGAGTGTATGTATGCATATGTGTGTGTGTGTGTGTGTGTGTGTGTGTGTGTGTGTGTGTGTGTGTGTGTGTGTGTGTGTGTGTGTGTGTGTGTGTGTGTGTGTGTGTGTGTGATTCATATATATTATGCGCACACAAACTTCCGTATACTTAGCAATGTTTATTTCACAGCCACTTAGTAGACTAATGTTTACTTAATGCCCTCTAGTAAATTCAGCTCAATTCTTCTGTATTTTTCAGTCCCCCTTCCCACTACTACATCTCCAACATATCCAATCCATTTATCCTCTAAAACACTCACTCAAACCATTTATGTACGTACATATACTTTGCTATTCTAACTTCTAACACCTACAGTTTCTGCCCCCCCCCCTCCATCACAATCTTCTTTCTCTGACACCCCGTCTCTCTCCCACTCGCCCTCTCCCTCTCTTTGCATATATGTATATATATGTGTGTATATATATATATATATACACACACGTCTCTCTTTCTCTCTCTCACACACACTCTCTCTCGCTCTCTCTCTCTCTCTCACTCTCTCTCATTACCACACCAGAGGTCCTACGAGCTGAACAATAGCGAAACACGCGTCCCTACTCAATAAACGTAATGAAGGCATAACAAATCGTCCTTTTATTATTATAATTACACTCTGCTTAGTTCTAAACCTCTTCACCGACTGGAAACTTCGCATCGAGTGCTCACTCGGGTGAACCTAACTGCACCTTACATTCCCTATATATATATATAAAAATATTAAAATCAAAATGGCGAGCTGTGTTGTTGCAATTAAGTATAATGAAACATTAGAAATTAGAAGTTGGGATTATCCATCATCAGTTGTCTACTAGGCATCATAGGTATTTCTTCGCGTTAGAGACAAGATACCTCAGCCTAGGGCGAAACAATAACTAAAGTAAGTTATTGGAATAAAAAGAAGTGGGTGGAGAAAGAGAAAGGCATGTAAACAGACATGATGGGTGAAGCAACGTAAAGAGAGGAAAAAATCAAGTCAATAATTCAATATATATATATATATATATATATATATATATATATATATATATATATATATATATATATATATATATATATAATAAGTGGATGGATACTTCAACAGGTACAATGTACTTGTAGAAATATTCAAGTTGTTTATAATACATGTGGTTCAATGGCACTAATTCGAGATACCAGAACAATATAAAAGAAGCGAAGCAAGCGGTTATTAAACAATTTTCTAAATAAATTAAAAAATGATAAAATAATCACCTGTTCAGACGTTGTTTAATAACCGCTTGCTTCGCTTCTTTTATATTGTTCTGGTATCTCGAATTAGTGCCATTGAACCACATGTATTATAAACAACTTGAATATTTCTACAAGTACATTGTACCTGTTGAAGTATCCACCCACTTCTATAATTATTCTCCTTATGTAGAGAACAAAACGTTGAATAATGCTGCTAATTTTAGTGGCAATTCGACATGTTTATAATATCCAGCTTTTATCAGCGACCAGATTATTCGTGTGTGTCATTTTAACGGCTTGACCGCATGCGTTGGGCAGGGAGCATAATATTTACTTGCTATTAGGCTAGATACCTTATGGCGTGGAAATAGGGCTGTCTGAAGATTCATTTCTTTCCATTGGAAATTCGTTGGATTTTCAATCTTTCGGAATGATGAAACCGTCGGTAACAGCGTCTGAACAGGTGATTATTTTATCATTTTTTAATTTATTTAGAAAATTGTATAATAACCGCTGCTTCGCTTCTTTTATATATATATATATAAAACTAGAAAAGAAAAAGATTCCCACTGAAGAAATCTCCGAGGCAGGGAAAATCCGAGGATCACCCATTCCGTTTTCGGGGAGAAAATCGATTGCGAGCATGTCGGGAGTCATATTAGCTGAAAACACATGAAAAACCTTATTTATTACCAATTTTATTTAGCTTTACTAGTGGTCAACGTACAAACAAACTTCCTATCTATAAGTATATAATATATATATATATATATATATATATATATATATATATATATATATATATATATATATATATATATATATATATATAATTCGTTTTTGAATTTGTTTTACGAGATTTCTTATCTGAAAACGTGTGTTGAAACAGCTCTTGTTATACGTTGGGAGGGTCGGGCGTGTGTCTTTATTGGCAGCATATATAAGATATAGTTATAAAAAGAATGGTCTATACATGTTAATTTATCCTTTTAATTTTTATGTATTTTCCATTCCGTTCGTAGGTAATATGATTTTCACTCTGGTGGTATTATATCGCCTTTAAATAAAGACAAGCATCATTGTGTGTTTATCTCTATATGCTGTCTTATAAAGAGCCCGGTGTCTATAATTTGAGCTCATTAAATTATAGGGGATTAATGTGAGTCTTTAACTCCGTTTTTTAATTTTACACACACACACACACACACACACACACACACACACACACACACACACACACACACACACACACACACACACACAGTGGCGGTCTGGGTCTAAAATATTGGTTGCCAGGAGATGAAGGGGGCCCACCTATATACAGAATGCTATCATTTAACTTTATAATGAATAAATAACATTTTCGAAAAATACATAAGAGGAAACAAAACAGTGCAATAAAATTTTTGCGGAAAAATATCTTACCTTCTCCAGTAAGAAATATCTTACCTTCTCCAAAAAAATATCTTACCTTCTCCAATAAAATATCTTACCTTCTCCAATAAGAAATATCTTACCTTCTCCAATAAGAAATATCTTACCTTCTCCAATAAGAAATATCTTACCTTCTCCAATAAAATATCTTACCTTCTCCAATAAGAAATATCTTACCTTCTACAATAAAATATCTTACCTTCTCCAATAAGAAATATCTTACCTTCTCCAATAAGAAATATCTTACCTTCTCCAATAAGAAATATCTTACCTTCTCCAATAAAATATCTTACCTTCTCCAATAAGAAATATCTTACCTTCTCCAATAAGAAATATCACGTATGTTGCGAATTCCAGAGACTTTCAATAACCGGTAAACCTTTTCAGTTTTTTTCTATTGGTTGTAAAATAAAAACTGAAAAAAGTTTACATGTACCTCTTGACCAAGATTGAACCCAAGGCCAGGATCTCCACCGTCCCTATTACCTACCGCTAGGCCACAGAAACGGCTACGAAAATCTCATCAAAATTCATACTTATAAACCTACTTTCAAAATTTTCAAAACGAAGTGTTGTGTCTTTCTTAATGTTATTGTTCCTACTTAAGATCGACTTCTAAATCATTTGGGTGTTCCATAAACTACATCCTCGATTTGTTTCACATCTATCTAGACTATATTTTAACCTGTAATCCATGTTTCATTTCTGTTGCACCTCATTCCCCCCCCCCCATCCCTCTCCCTCTCTCTCTCTCTCTCTCTCTCTCTCTCTCTCTCTCTCTCTCTCTCTCTCTCTCTCTCTCTCTCTCTCTCTCTCTCTTCTCTCTGTGACATTTGAATCTACTATGATTTGGTCTTACCTTATTCCTATATATATGTTTTTGCATGTCAGCTAGATTCAAACTTACAATAATTGGCATTATATATATATATATATTACGAACTGAGGATCCGCTAAGGTGAAACAATTGTTCTCGGTATGGTGAACTAACTGTTGTGTAACCACTTCTACCTAACTCGTCCCATGAACTGAGTGCTCTACCACTACGGATATTACCTTCCAGTTTTCTACCACTATATATATATAATAACGAGCCGTGTGGTTGCAATTAAGTATATATATATATACAGTGGCGGACTAGGTTTTAAAATATTGGTTGCCAGATGAAGGGGTCCCACCTACATATAGAATTAAATGCTATCATTTAATTTTTATAATGAACTAGCAGAATAGCCCGGCGTTGCTCGGGATTTGCTCTAGGGTTCTTATATATTTGATATATATTTATCCTTATCGAGCCTCGTGGAATAAATACGTTTGTTTATATTTTGTTATTGTGTATGCAAAAATATCTGTTTTGTTATTGTGTATGCAAAAATATCTGTACACGAATATATAATTATCTATATATATAAAACTGTTGTTGTCTGTGTGTGTGTGTGTGTGTGTGTGTGTGTGTGTGTGTGTGTGTGTGTGTGTGTGTGTGTGTGTGTGTGTGTGTGTGTGTGTGTGTGTGTGTGTGTGTGTGTGTGTGTGTGTGTGTGTGTGTGTGTGTGTGTGTGCGTGTGTGTGTGTGTGTCCTCATTTTCGCAAAGTCTATACAAATCCACATTTCTACTCCGATTGACTTCAAACTTGCATTTATATATTCCTTGCGGTCTAAAGATATTAACTGCAGCTTTTTTATTTTTCAATTTTCTGTTGTTAGGCGCCGGTTATCCATCTCCGTCGCGCTCTTATAATATATGTCTGTATGCCTGGCTGTCTGCATTACGACATTCTGACGACCATTGATGTTTGCTCTTATCCGTACATTGCCAGGGAACGTCTTCACGAACCAAAGTATCGTCTTCCTGTTTTCCTTCGGTTGCAACGTTTTTCGAAATATTTACTTCTGCGTTCACAGATTGGTGTTTTTAGTTTCAGAAAATTCCGTTAAGGGTGAAAGCAACGATTCTTTGCTTAAACTTTAATCTGTTATTTAAATCTATATATGTATATATATAAACCTGAGGAAGGATGTATGTATGTTATCTCTTTCTCTTAATTTCGAGTATATTTTTTTGACCGGCCACCTTCCTGGTGGCAAGGTTGTAAAAGAAAAGAAATTGTCATCCCTTGAATCGCAAGAATGTTTTGCAAATTTTGAAGGTGCCAGCTATCGCAGCCATTTGTAGACTATGAATTAGGGAGCTGCGCTTTTTGTCCGCAAATCCAAGTTCAGTCATACTTTGGTCCAAGCGGGTTGGTATATAACCCGTAGCTCCAATAATGATGGGTATGAAGCTAAAGGTGTATCTTGGATACTGGATTTGTAAACTCCTCATCAATGGTCCGTAGATGGCCTCCTTCTCCTGTATTTTTCTGACAACTTTTACATCAAGTGGGCAGCTGATCTCCGCAACAGAACACGTTTTCAATGTGTGGTCCCAATGTATGTATGTATGTATGTATGTATGTATGTATGTGTGTGTGTGTGTGTGTGTGTGTGTGTGTGTGTGTGTGTGTGTGTGTGTGTGTGTGTGTGTGTGTGTGTGTGAAACCCGAGAAGTACCCAATCGGTTTTTTTCAAACTTTACATGTGTATTACTTATGTATCAGGGAGTGTTATGCACATTAAAAAAATTCAACTTTTTGATCCCCTAGGGCCCGCATTAGGTGAAAAACTGCGTTTTTTTCCAGCTTTTTACGGGTTTTTCGAGGCGTTGTGTCAGACCGATTTCCTTTAAATTGTAACAATGTATTAGTCAGTATCTTCTTCATACCGTGAGTAAAGAAAATCCAACTTTTTTATGGCCAGCATTAGGTGAAAAACTCCATTTCTTTCAGCTTTTTAGGGCTTTTTTGAGGCGTTGCGTCTAGCCGATTTTCCCGAAATTTCAAGCCATATTATGCACATAAAAAAAATTAATTTTCTTGATCCCTAGGCCCGCATTAGGTGAAAACCTGCATTTTTCCTGCTTCATCGAGGAAAATCTTAGATTATCCAGCCATCAGAGTATTCGGTTTATTTTCTTAACATATTTTCCAGGCATGCAGTTTTTTCACGATTAGGTCTGTTAGCGGCCCGCTTTCCAAAATACCTTATCCCGTGCAACGCCGCGTACCACTGCTAGTATATATATATATATATATATATATATATATATATATATATATATATATATATATATATAATAAAGTTAATATGCCCACGGGTACTAAGTACCCCTGGAAATATATAGGTTGTCTATGATACAGGGTTGTTCAATGATATTAATTTGACATACCAGAACTATAATATTGAGATAAGCAGAACAAGCAAAATTCAAACAATTTTTTAAAATAAATTAAAAAATATAATTTAAATATTTACCTACTCCAGTGCTTTTACCGATCGGTTTCACTTCACAAAACACTAGAAATCCATGGGACCTCTAATGGAAAAGTGAAGATCATCAGAGAGCATTTTCCTTTCCTAGGACAAAAAGTCCCAGGAACGGCAAAATATATTGCCATCTGCTAGCTAGTACAGGATCGAATGAGGCCAAAATTTGACCTATACTTGAACCAGTCCGTAGCAAAAGCGGAAGTAAACATAGACGTGTTGACTGGATAGGACAGGTTTTTCGGAGCTACTTTCCAGGACCTATAACTTCCTGTCCTCTTTATGTCTGCCTTTGCTGTTTTGTCACCACGTGGACAGGATTTAAATCCTCTCTCTGGAAGTCGGTTGGACTTTACGTGTAATACAAAGGACTAGCCTTGTCACACATTCTGAATTACACTCAGAATTACATTAAATGTACACGTGTCTGTGAAAGGCTCATCTACTTACACATCAATTCTACAAGTAGTCTGTTCAGTTGATCGAACATCTAGTAAACTCATCGTTGAAACCGATGAAGTTCGACTTCAGTCCGTTCCACTACCGACTCTGTGTTCTTGAGCGCTAAGGCAGTAAGTTTGCTATTCTTATACATACGTTTGTTGAATAAGTTCGATACTCTTCGAGCTCAAACTTCCCCGGCCTATTCACTCTGAATGAAGAAAGCTGGTTGGAAGGACTTATGACTTAAACAGCTATTGATAGTTCCACACAAAAAAAGTTGATCTGCCTTAAACACACCTAGCAAAGGTTGCTATTGAAAATCCAGTATAGGCACCCAGGGTCGCTAGCATTTTCAGGCGCACTCTGGGAACTGCGAATAACCCCCACCTTTCCAGGGTATTACCGGGTACTGCACTTAGTCTTATATAAAAATACACATACATTCACACATACGTACATACAAACGGTCACAAACAAGTCCAAATATGAGCATTCATGTTATTTGGATTAGTGTTGACTAATAGGAGGTACATGATTGCCATTTGCACTTTATGCTAGAATATGTCTTAAGACACTAGCAGTGACTGCCTTTTAATTTC
>OZ024742.1:39394201-39404201 GCA_964016885.1 Eledone cirrhosa | reverse complement strand
CTGCTCAAATTGAGTTCATTCTCAGAGCGACGCTCTATCTTGGTTGCTTTTGCAATAAATCTTTGATCTATTCTATCACTAAAGTAAACGCTTTTTCATATATATATATATATATATATATATATATATATATATATATATATATATATATATATATATATATATATACTAGCCGAATTACCCGCGCGTTGCTGCGTTTCACACATTTTTTTTTTTTTTTTGCAAGAAAATGATGATTGATTTTAAATCAGTGATATAATTTATGGAGAAAAACTCTGCATTTCAACATTACTCAATGTAAAATTTAATGCATGAAAAATTGGAAAACATTATTTTTTGTAATATATCAAATCAAAATTACATTATTAAATCTTATTCTTATTTTGTTTCTTGTAAATAATTTTTTTAAAAATATCAATTCAAAACTTTTGTGAATAGGCATCAGATCTTGTCATTTACCTATGGTTTAAATTTCATATAAATCGAAGGGAAAACATTTTCAGCAAGGTTTTTCAGCGGGGGTTTGTGCCCCCGGAGAACCCTTTGATTAAAATGAAATATATTTATCCAAGTACCATGGGTAATATCTTGGTTGTCCATCGTAAACGATGATGACATATTCTTTATTTTAGTTCCCGTCTGCCATGGGCACGAAGGTGGCTGTGGAGACCGATCCTTGACTTGCAGATCCGGGGACAGTGGGGGCAGGGAAAGAGACCGGAGTCGCTTGGGGCAGCTGTTGATGCCTTTCTCCTCCTTCATCGCCGCAGGGCTTTGGGAGTATACGGTAAAGAAGAAACCTGTGCTGGAAAGGTTTATAGTGGGAGGGCCAGTGCAGAAGCCAGAATCCGGGTGTACGGAGGGCCGTCACGACCAGGGACTTTCTTGGCTGCAGTGGATGGCCACGACGTCTGTAGTGCCTTGTCATGTCCTAGCGCTCCACACCGCTTGCTGTCGCCGCCTTTGTGATTGTTGGGACGATGTTGTCGTCCTCCACTCACTCCGCCGGGTCCAGTCTTCGCATGCAGGGGCAAGCATCCCCTATCTAACTTACCGGAGGGTTTCAGACCCGTCCGGCTACCCTCAACCTGGTTCAGCCCGCCAGCCAAGGCGGTTTACTAGGGAGTGGCCGCTGTCGCATGCTACAGCTTCTTGGGGCCACATGTGAAAGCTGAGTGTCAGGTGGGACCCAATGCAGGACGAGCTGTCCTGAAAAGGGCATGGCTAGCCCCCTCCCCCCTACAGAGGTACATGCCCCTCCCTGACACCCCAGGCATATACACACGTATATACATACACATACATATGTACATGTGTATATACATATTTACACATTTTTGGATGGCCATTGACTCTTATCAGGTCTTCCGCCCTTTGCTACTGGTAACATGTAAACCAGTACAACCTGTCGCACGGTCGGGTCGTCGGCGACTAAACTGGCAACCCCACTTGGTGAGGAGGGTGATTGTGGACACCCTGCAGGACAAAAAACAAAACCATGGGCAATGTAGATTCAGAATATATATGGTTACGGGGGTCTATCTCCAAAACCATATATATATAACGAAGGAAGTGTGGTAAGGAACCAGATGGACCATAACGCACCAGAGTACTCAATACTTGGGGTAGTAGAGTGGGTAATAAGTGGACTCCAGAAATAGCCGTCGAAACGGGTTGAGCTCTGCCGTCGGGGTTAAACATTTTCTTATATATATATATATATATATATATATATATATATATATATATATATATATATATATGTTTATGTACATATGTATGTATATATATATATATATATATATATATATATATATATATATATATATATATATGTGTGTGTGTGTGTGTGTGTGTATGTGTGTACATATGTATGTATATATATATATATATATATATATATATAACGAAGGAAATGTGGTAAGGAACCAGGTGGACCATAACGCACCAGAGTACTCAATACTTAGGGTGGTAGAGTGGGTAATAGGAACGAGTAGGACCCCGACGGCTGAGCTCAAGCCGTTTCGACGGCTAATTCTGAGCTCAGCCGTCGGGGTACTACTCGTTCCTATATATATATATATATATATATATATATATATATATATATATATAGACACGCACACATACACACACATATATATATATGTATATATGTGTGTGGAATTAACCTCCGTCTGCATTTACGATAAGTGTTGCAGTTGTTCGATTAACGTAAAGTAAACATGTAAGTGGCTGTGTCTTCCATAATGCAATTCTCATGGAAATATAACCTGAAACATAGTGGGACAAGTCTGATCCTTTGAATTACAGGGGCTGTCCATCCGGCTTCCTAAAAGTTTTCGCCAACCCAATTTAAGTCAAAATGCCTGATCGATGAAATAAGTTCTAGTTTTGAAAGATCGATATGATCTACATGAAGATGATGCCCTAACATGAACCCAGACTAATGACAAAACATTATCTTCCAGTTTTCAGTTTTATTGATATCTCTTCTATATATCTTCATTCAGTCCATCTTTTCCACCATTGATATATACTATTTCTCTTTTATTTTCTCAGCTTATTTTACACGCCAACCTTTCACCTATAACAACAGCACCACCTATGTCAGCAATGTTTGTAGTTGTAACATGCTCTAATATAACGTTAACATTTGAGATTTTACCTCGGATTTTTCCTTTGTTAATGTATCTCAATTTTTATGGCTTTCTGATTTCTAGATTATTTAGAATCTCTTTTAATCGCATCAAAATATTTCACTTTTCATCTTGTAAATCTTCACCTCTTACATATTTTCATGTAGCATTTGCATATATTTCTTTCAAATTGTTGTATCGTCAATCCCAAATTCATTGCTAATATCGTTCGTATTTTCAATTTGGATATCAATTCAATTTATTTCCTTACAGTTCATGCTGTTTTCAGTTAAATCTTCAGCTTTTACAATCTACAGTCTTTGATCGACTTCTAACGCTTCTTCGTTGATTCTTCTCAGTATGTTGACAATTTCAAATGTTGTTGGGCAACCTCTTCTATGTATGATCATGTGTGCTTGGTTCATTAACTTATTTTCTGCCATCTCAAGTATACTTTTGTTTAAACATCCAGTTGGCATAAGAAGCATTAGGAAAATTTGAATGACGTCAATCTGTGGCCAGGAACTTGTTAGCGTAATAGTTAATGTATTCGTCCGGCATCCTAGAGATACTAGGTTCGATTCCTCGCAGACGATTCTGTCTAAGATTTTTCTCTCTCCAAAGGTATTTTACCATATTTTTTTAACTGTTATTAATAGCAATCGACTATTATTATAATTATTTGTATTTTGACGATTACCTTTGATGGGGGTTGGGGGAGGGGGTTACAGTATGTGAGCTTTCTTCTACTGAAACATCTACTCTCTTCGCTACTAGCTCCCAAAAAGCACTTCGCTAAAACTTTAAATCCTTCTCTACTCCATCTCCACGTGTCTTCGAGAAACTGTTGAATGACGAACTGATGATGTTTGTGCCAGACACGTTCATGATGTCTGCTTCGTGTATTTGTGGAAATTGGGAAAAAGCACCAGTAATTCACTGGGGTTGATTTAATCGATTTTCCCCTTCCCCCCAAATTGCTGGCCTTGAGCCTATAGTAGAAATTATTATTATTATCATTACCTCTACTATCCCCATCACTCCCCATATTTCTATCATCATCATTATCGCCATCACCAACAATACTACCACTCCACCACCCTCCTCTTTTCAATAAAAATACGACAAGGAAACGATTGTTTTATTACCATTTTATTTAAATAAAATTATCACTTGTTCTATTTTGATTAATCAAGGGCTTTTGTTTCTAATTACTCTGAGAGATGTTCTGGGATATGTTTCTATTTGATTATATGTGATTTCCAATTTAAGACCATAGTCATAAACTCACAGTCACAGGAATCGACATCAGTATTTCACTGGTATTTATCTTATCGACTCTGAAACGACGGAAACCGGAGTTAATCCTGGCAAAATTTGAACACAGGGCTTAAATGTGTGCAACTAAATACTACAAATCTATCATTAACAGTCCTTCACCTAAGTTTATTAGTAATTTCTCACCGGGTCATCGGAACATCAGCAGACCTGTCAACCTCTAAAAGCCCAAATGAAAACAAGTGCCCAAAAATGGGGAGAAATGAGGCAAAATGAGAAAATTTTACATAATGAAAGAAAATTTTACATAATGGGAGAAATGAGCCAAAACGGGGTGATCTCCCGACGGGGAGATCACCCCGTTTTGGCTCATTTCTCCCATTATGTAAAATTTTCTTTCATTATGTAAAATTTTCTCATTTTGCCTCATTTCTCCGTCCGACGGGGAGAGTTAACAGGTCTGCATCAGTGAAAGCTTTCATCTGGATATAATGTAAACTAATATATCTGCCCCTGTAACATACAATTCATACCTCTTTAAGTTTCTAAATTGTTCACTGAAAGCAAATGTAAATATCTTTTATACTTATAAGGCTTGTAACATCCAACGTCTAGCCATGATTTTATGACATTAAGTAAACGGGAAATGTGAATAATGGAATGGAATTCTACCAGTTTCAACGATGAGTGTTACCGTTGTTTGATCAACAGGCCTACTTGTGAAATTAACGTGTAAGTTGGTGAGCATTCCACAGATTCGTTTACTCGTAACATAATTCTCAGGGAGATTCAGTGTGACAAGGATGACCCTTGAATTACAGGTACAGTCCATCCAACGGACTGCCAAAAAGTGTCTGTTTTCTCAATTTCACACACAAGGCTTGAGTCGACCCAAAACTTTGGTAACTGATACTTATATTATACGCAGCGGGGTTGAACCCGGGACCTGACTGTGAAGCGAGCCTCTTAACCATTCGTACTCAATGCGACTACAGGGACATAAGGATATCTCTGTTTAAACTACCTGTCAAATAGAATGCTTTGCGGTTTCGGTTCCGAATTTCTGCTACCTGAGTTCAAATCCCGTCGAGGTCAACTTTGCCTTTCATCCTTTTGAAATCGATAAAAAAGTACTAGTCTAATACTAGGGTCGATTCTTCCTCTATATGTCAGTTATATACTTTAGCTTCATGAGAAGTGAATGGGTAATACCTCAATACATTATCGTCCACAATAATATGCCATGCGTATTTGTAATTATATTTATGTATCCGTCTATAACTCTTTAATATTTAGAGCGACAAACGTACTCTCATATATACACACATACACACAATGAATTTATCAACCATGTTCCTATAATAAGAGGTTTTCTTTCCAATCCTAGCGCCCTGGGTTCCAATCACCCTACATTTGTTCTTAAATAGTTATTTCTCCAAAATTACGCATACATTTAATTCTGTATGGCGTTTGTACATATATGCTGATCATTTATATCCTAGAAATAAATTATTAAAACATCATTGTTATCATTTTTATCTTTATTTACTTCCACGTAAACTATAGGGCTTTTCTTATGCAAACCACAAATTTATCAAAACGAACATTTCCCAGTGTGTGTGATTGTTTATATATCCAGTAATCTTCGTATATATATGGCATATTAAATCTGGATTCCAAACTTAAATACATTCAATGCTATTGTGGTCACCATGGATCCAAAAGTTTAAACATGAGCCTTGGTCATTGAGAGTTAAATGTTTTTGTTACAGACACAGAATTAAAAGCACTAGCAGGGAAATCGAAACCCTCACTGCATCAACTAACGGGCCCACAGACAAACGTGCCAACAAGCCAACGGGAGAACGGACACTGTGGGGAGTCTGGCAGCTGCGACACTCGTTCTTTACAATTACATACGGATATTTTATAGACATATTTTGCATATTTTTTAAGCTTCCTTGATAGGGAAAAACAAAAGATTGTTGAGTATATTCGGTTCCCAGCTGCTGCTCCTTAAATGTTTTTCATGCATGCTCGGCTCTGGAAGCTAAATCAATCGCCGAGAACAACAAAACAATTGAGCCAGCAGGAGGAACATTCTCTGAGTTTCAGCTGATGTCGGTTTGTGTTGAGAAACAATCGGTCTGTAAGAAGAATTAATTGCATTAGGAATGTTCCATGCCGGTTATTGGAGCTCTAAAGGATAATAGATTCACCAGTCCACCTTCCCACCTTCCAAACACAAATTCACCGCGATGCTGCAATAGTGAGCTGACAAACAATGTTTCATTTCCAATGAATGTTTAAGGGGCCATACCAGCAATATATATATATATATATATATATATATATATATATATATATATATATATATATACATCCCGAGCTGAAGAGCCGCGAAGGTGAAAGAATTGTTCTCGGTATGGTGAACTAACTGTTGTGTAACCACTTCTACCTAACTCGTCCCTTGGACTGAGTGCTCTACCACTACGGATATTACCTTCCAGTGGATATTACCTACCACTATATATATATATATATATATATATATATATAGAGAGAGAGAGAGAGAGAGAGAGAGAGAGAGAGAGAGAGATGAGTGTGTGTACGTGCGTATGTATGTATGTGTGTATGTGTGTGTGTTTAAAAGGGAATTTACTCGCCAAAATTCAGATAACTATAATGATAATTGATATAGTTCATGACACTAGTTAAATAATTACATTAATTTGAAATTCTCAATTATCTTCGCAACCGAGTTGAAAACTTTCTCTCTAATCGTACTACAAGTCTAATTCTTGGAAATGAGAAAAGAAAAATTATTTTTCCCTTCTAAATGGCCTCCCACGGGGCTCTCCAATATCATCCATTCTCTTTCTATATTGCACAATGGACTTGATTACATCTCTAGACAAATTGTGGCCGTATCAGGTTTGGCAGATGATATCAACTTATATACTTCATCTAGTATCATCAACAACAACAAAATTAGATTACGCACGGCTCTAACAACTGCAACTGAATGAATAAAAGTAAATGGTCAACAATTTGATCCCTTTAAAACACAATTGATTCCTTCCACAATCCAGGACCTATCAATTATCAATGTTATGAAATATACTTAATGAAGCAACTGTTGATACCACAATAATCAATAAAGATTCTTGGTATTTGGTTACAATGTCACGTGGTATTTGGTTACAATGTCATATCAATCACTCACTGAAAAAAAAACCCACCTCAACATGGCATGTAATTAAAGTTATTACAAAGAAATTCCATTGCCTAAAATATAAACACTTGAAATTGTATAACACGGGAACCATCAACGCTCAAATTTTGTATGGCAGCTGAGTTTCTGGGGTCATAAGCACTAGCTATCTTCAAGCTATCGATAGATCTCCTACCCATATTGGCAAAACTATATTGGGGTGTCTAAGATCTACTCCCAAGATAGCTATTTTTCAAGAAGCAGAGTTAGCCTCTACTCACCTGTTGATAGAAGAGTCTAGAAAACGTAAACTGCTAAAAGTTCGGTTTAAATTCAAAATAATACAGCCTGATACTTAGCTTCCTCCATGGGTAGAACAACTGCAATCGTTGAAAGTAACGATTAAACACTTAAAAGAGGAAACAAAAGAATTCCATTACATCATCACAAAGTCAATCAGTTTTAACAACTGAGTCAGTTACACAGATGAGACACACTCAGAGACGAGAGTCGGGTGTGGAGCTAATAATAAAGATATGAGCTTCAGGCTACATCGTGAGTTCACAATATATGACGCTAAAGAAATAGCACGGGGAAAAGGCTTCCTATTTGTCTATTTAGTGATAGTTTATCGAACCTAGAACTGTTTTACCCAAGAAAAAGGTGTCGGTTTACAGATATTGTGAGCGCTCTGCTGAGAATATATATATATACACACATATATATATATATATATATATATATATATATACACACATATATATATATATATATATATATATATATATATATATATATATAGAGAGAGAGAGAGAGAGAGAGAGAGAGAGAGAACAGATGAAGATGGAAATAGCATGGGAGATATGTTTAAGAGTCTGTTTTTCTTTTTTGATTCGTCAAAGTGACATTATTGAAAAGATAGTGTTTTTAAAAAAAGAGGGACATATATATATATCAGAGAATAATAAACAAATAACATTGATTTGGATACCAGGTCGTGCAGATATTAGAAGACATAGGAAAATAAAGGATGGGGAGAACTTTTGGGAAGAATAAGAGATAAGTTCTCAAATTTCAATCCTCTACTTTCTCAACCAGATCTGACATTTAAAATATATTAGACACTGAGCGATGTTAATAAAAAACAAAAGACTATGTTGGCTTCGAACTGGACGTATACCATTGAATTAGATTTTATCAGGAACTGGTCGTAGAGAATCATCTCTATGTTCTTGTAGTGACTTCCCAGAAACTCTTTGACACTATTTGTTCCAATGTAAAAACTATCATTCAGGGAGAAGACATCTTGAAGCAGATCATTAAAAAAATTACCAAGATTGGAGATACTATATATTGTAAAATATCTACCAACTATAAACAAAATCTTTGAGTACATGGAGGTTACGAAAATATTCAACCGAACCTCGTAGCTACTTCACAGCTTCATTGATTCCTATTTGTTCTTTATCTCTTTATGGTTTTTGCCTCCAGTTGGCCCTCCCTATTTAAATGTTTTTATTTTATTTTATTTTATTCTTATTTTTGTATTCACTTATATATATATGTATCTTGTTTTGTTTTTGGTTTCTCAATTGTAAGTACCAGATACTTCCTCTAGACTGTCATGACGTACTACCTTTATGTGGACGTTTAAATTAATTTATTAAATAATAAATAAATAAAATACAGTACAATACTATAGCATACAGTACAGTAAAATATAATACAGTACAGTACTATAGCGTACAGTACAGTAAAATACAATATAGTACAGTACTGTAGCGTTCAGTACAATAAAATACAATATAGTACAGTACTATAGCGTACAGTACAATAAAATACTAAACAGTACAATACTGTAGCGTACAGTACAGTACTATAAAGCCGGCCCTTTATGATCTGAGTTTAAATACCGCCGAGGTTAACTTTACCTTTCATCCTTACTGGGTCGATAAAATAAAGTACCAGTCATGCACCGGGGTCGAAATAATCGACTTTCTCCTCCCCCAAAATTGCTGGCCTTGTGCCATAAAAGAGACCATTTTACTGTACTGTACACTGTAGTATTGTATGGTATGGTATGTTAAGGTCCTGTAACTCCTGATAGAGTCGTAGGGGTGCTGTATTGACATACGATGTTTCTTGGGTATTTTAAGCCTGGCGGAGCCCATCCCTCTTCCAGAGAAAGATAGAAAGTGAGAGAGAGGAAATGAGAAAGAGATATAGAGGAAGAATCGACCCCAGTACTAGACTGGTACATTTTATCGACCTCGAAAGGATGAAATGTAAAATTGATCTCGGCGGGATTTGAACTCTATGCTGCAAAGCATGGTGTCCGACCTCCTACCGATACTGCCAATCTTCCGCCCTTACAGTACAATAAAATACAATACAATGTTCTCCCGGCTGGATATACCTGTACAGATTACTATTTCATGTTGTTACACGCTTTCAAAAACTCTTTGACTAAACAGAGGTGAAAACCAGCACTCCTTTAATACCCCCCTCTCTCTCTCACACACACACCACACACTCTCTCTCTCCTCTCTGTCTCTCTCTATCTAGCTATCTCTCTCACTCACTCCCCCCTCTCTCTCTCACTCTCTCTACGTCACCCCTCATGACGTCCTGCTGTCTCCTCGCTAGGAATGATCGGTAAAAATATTTACCAGCTGTCTTCTGTCTTTTCTGTTATGTTACTGCTATGTTAATTGACAGAACTGAACTGAGGGGAGTTCCACTCTACCATAAGTGTGTTATGCGTGTAAGTGTGTGTGTATGTATATATGCATGTATGTATATACCTATGTTTTTGTATGTATAATGTATGTATATATAAATAAATACACACACACACACACACACATAT
>OZ024742.1:39384201-39391701 GCA_964016885.1 Eledone cirrhosa | reverse complement strand
TAATTTTCACTGACCCACTTGTCCTCTTCAGTGGAACTAGTGGTGAGCTCATTGGAAACCTGCAACTTACGACGCTATTGTTCACAAAATGTAATTGTCATATTGTTTAAATTGTCTAATCTTGCGTAAATTAATTGTCTTGACCATGAATATTATGTAGTGCTAGGATATAAACCGTTGAAGGCTTTTGGAAGACTGGCTGTATATTGCTTCAGTTAGATATGACTGTTTATTTAATCAAATAGTTACGAACCCTCCCACTTATTAAAAGGAAAAAAAAAGTGCTAAATGTCTTGTATTCTATCAACAGATATCTGTATTATTATTATAAGGAACGCATTTTACCCGAAAACTACATCGGTTCTTCTGAAATCACCAGGGTACTACACTCGTTAGTCAACATTATCCTCTCTACCACTCCTAATAAATCTCCCTATCTCAGTTCTATTGCTCCTATTTCTCTTCCCTTATCATTACGCCACCCTTCCCTTTGCTAAACAACATGCAAAATCGTTCATCTGTATCAATGTTACACTTTGGCACTGACTGCCCCGAATATTCTGCCCCATTCCCCTTGCAGAACTGAATCTACAAAAGTTCAAAGAAAAGATTTACTGTACGGAAACTAAACCTTAAACTATACTTAACTGCCCAATGTTTTGTTTTTCCTATACAGGAAAGCCTCCCTTGGCTATTACGAACATTACCAACCATTCCTCTATCGCATGACACAATATTTAGAGTATTAATAAGATGGTGCCATGGCTATATTACTCCATCCTAATAGAGTCGTCGGGCGCCGTAGTGATGTACGGCCTGTCTGGTAGAGCCTATCCCTCTCCAGATCGGAACATAGTCGATTTCTTCGGGAAATATTGAGATAGAGTGGGAGAGAGAGGGGGAAAGAGAGAATAACGGAGGAAGAATTGACCCCAGCACTCGAAAGGAAGAAAGGTAAAGTTAACTTCGGTGGAATTTTAAGTCACAGTGCAGTGAACCATAATGAATACTACGAACCATTCTATCCGACATTCAAACGACTCTTCCAAGCGCCGCCTCAATAAGATGATGAGTTGACAGATTCTATAAAGACTCGGACTAAATAAGTTGTAAAATTTTAGTTAACCATTTTACGTTCGGAAATTATAAATCCTTAACGGGAATTTTATCTTTCTTCTTCTCTCGACTTGAGGGTTTGATAAAGTAATTACTCGTCATATACTGTACGTGAAGGCTCATGGCTTAGTGGTTAGAGCATTGGGCTTGTAATTGAAAGGTTGGGAGTTCAATTCTCGGACCGGGTGATGTGTTGTTTTCTTGAGCAAGACACTTCATTTCACGTTGCTCCAGTTTACTCAGCTGTAGAAATGAGATGATAGGACTGGGGTCCCTATCATTAAGTCACCCAAGACACCTCCAACGAAACACACCTTGGAGGAGGCCAGCTAAACCGGCATAGGTGTGAGCTGTCACACACACACACACTGAATTAAATATCGGTTTATGACAGACCGTTTCTATTTTATGTCGCTTGCCATTAAGACTTCTTGAGTCCTCGAACTGCCATTTCCCTCCCCAAAATAAGGAGTAGCACATCTCGCCTGAAGAACGAGCCCTGTAATGTGGAATGGTTGATGTTGCAGCCATTATCGCTGACTGTTCTCTGCGACGAGGCATTCGCCATCGTGTCTGCGGGGTGCAGCAGCTGTGATTCAGATATAGCACCCAGCCAAGTCTCTCTTGGATATTTTAAACCTGGTGAAACTCAACCGTCTCCAGGTTAGAAGAGGGAGAGAGAAAGAGACTTCAGTACTGAACTGTTACTTTATTACTTTATTTACCGACGATCTCGAAATGCTGAAAGGCTACGTTGACCTTAATGGGATTTGAACTCAAAGCACAGAGAGTCGGAACAAATACCACGACAATGTAATACCGACGCCCTAACGACCCTGCCAATTGACCGCCGTAGATTAAGCAAGACATCTATGTACATGTATGGTCCTGTAACTCCTGACAGAGTTCTAAGGGCGTCGTATTGACATAGGGCGTTTCTGGGGCATTTTAAGCTTGGCGGAGCCCATCCCTCTTCAGACCTGAATACAGCAGATTCCTTCTAGAGAAAGATAGAAAATGAGAGAGAGGAAATGAGAAAGAGATATAGAGGAAGAATCGACCCAGTACTAGACTGGTACTTTTTTTTATCGACCTCAAAAGGATGAAAGGGAGAGAGCCGGAACGAATACCATAAAGCATTCTATCCGACGTTCTAACGACTTTGCCAAATCGCTGCCATATAAGCAAGACATGTGATACAATCATTAAGAGGAACAAACCTTTTGTTCAACTTCATACGTCATAGTTGAATAGAATAGAATCTCGTTTTACAAAATCTCACACTGTTTACAAATTAGCGAGAGCAGTAATACAATATGATTCAGAACAAAGGTGGATATGCGGACCCATATACAATATGTTCATATATAAAAACAGGCATATAATCTCACTGTGTATACATATATACAACCCTTTTGTATGTATGTTTATTATGCACAAAAATATTGAATATGGATTCATATATTCGTCTTTAAGCTGTTTACAAATTTCAACTTATAAATCTAATTCTGTAAAATTAATCGTATTTTCGGAATTGTATCCTTTCAATGCGATTGATATTGTTGGTTATTATTTTTTTAAATCCACTTTGCTTACTTAAAATATATGATAATACAAGATCTGAAAAACAAACACTAGAAATATTTTTCTCGTGTAACCCTTTATTAAATTACCTATGTGTAATTAGAGCCGAATTAAATCAACTAGTGTTCCTGAGATAGATAATATTGTAGTCGCGGGAAGGGACTAATATCCGCTCGCAGGAAACTTAATGAAAATTGAACAATATGAATGGAGGTCTATACTTACTGTAGAACGATGTTGAGATTTCAACATCGACCCATGCCGAGACGCAACGTGCATTTAATAAAAATTATAATATTCTAAATTTTGACAAAAATATCCTGTTCCATATGTATATTTAAGCATATATTTAAATACATTTTAATATATATCCTAATATATATTTAACATGCATACCTACCAACCTCTAAAAACCCAAACGGGGAGTACCATGATAAAAAGTACCCCAAAACGGGGAGAAATGAGGCAAAATGGGGAGATTTTATATAATTGTTTCTACTTTTGGCACAATGCCAGCAATTACTCCAGTGCATTACTGGTACTTTATTTTATCAAGCCCGTTAGGATGAAAGGCAAAGTTATATAATGAAAGCCATACCCATTTTCACAAGAGAAGACATCTCTCACCTACCCCAAAGTGTGTAGGAGATCACCCCGTCGGACGGGGAGAGTTGACATGTCTGAAAATGGCACGAACCCTCTAAACTGGGTTTCAACCAACAGCCTCTATATAAATCCGCTGCTCTGTACAATCATTAAAAGTTACGTTTTCGTTTTGTCTTGTTTTTGTTTGTTTTTCGTATCTAAATTCAAATATAATTTTAAAAATATATTGATTAAAAACAGAGCATCTTTTCGTTTCAGAATGTACAGATTAGGCTCGAACCCTGGCCATATTTAACTTTTGTGGGCGGCACTCCGGCATTGCATATGGGTCCATATACGTCATTATACTGTTTACAAAATTCAACTGATAAATCTAATTCTGTAAAATTAATCATCTTATTTAATCGTATTGTGCAGGATTGTCTGCTCCCAACGTGATTAATATCGTTAGTTATTTAATTTTCTTAATTTATTTCCTTTCATAAAGTATATGATAGTGTATTGTTATCAGTCCTAAAACCAGTGGAGCAATTTAAAGACATTTCTTCTTTTTGTGCCTCTGGAGCATGTCAACATTATGACACTCGTAACTCCCCTCCGCCACCTGCAGGTAGAATCAAGCAATCATCATTGCAAGCTAACGAACCGTTGGTTAAACAAATACAATCACTGTCTATGCTTCATATATTCTATTTGTATTTAAGTACTCTCATTATTCCCTTAAGTTATGGAAATGAATTGACAGAGTCGTTAGAGCGTCGGACAATATACTTTGTGACATGTACTTCTCGCCCTTTACTTTCTGAGTTCAAATCTCGCCGACATTAGCTTTGACTTTCATCTTTACGGGGTTGATAAAATAAAGCACCAGTAATGCACTGGGGTAGATTTTCCTCCTTTCAAATCGTTAGTCTTGTGCCATAAGTAGAAACAAATATTTTCTTAAGTTATGGCGGTGGATTGAGCAAGTCGTTTGAGCATCGGACAAAATACTTTGTAGCATTTACGGTTCTTTATATTTTGAATTCGAATCGCGCTCAACTTTGCCTTTCATCCTTCCGCGGTAGATAAAATAAAGAACCAGTCAAGCACTCGAGTCGATACAATCGCCTTCTCTCTCACTCCCACGAAAATTGCTGGCTTTGTTTTTAAATTAGAAACTATTATTTCCTTACGTTTGTTGATGTTAGAATTGAAAAGATGTATCGATCCAGTTGTTTGATCAAGGGAACAGTCTGCTTATGAAATTAACGTGTTTGGCCTAGAAGTCCACAGACACGTATATCCTTAATGCAATTCTCAGGGAGATTCAGCGAGACAATGTGTGACATTGATGACACTTTGAATTACTGGTACTATCTATCAGACGGGCTTCCAAGCCGTTTCTGTTAACCCAGTTTCACTTACAAGAATTGGGTCAACCAGATACGACGCAGTTGGATTGAACCCGAGACCGAATGATTACGAAGCTAACCTCGTAACCATTCAGCCCTATTGTGTCCACATTGGAAAGATGTAATTAAATTTTAACATGTCAGTTCATTCACGTTACAAGGTTGAGTGACCTGAACACGCAGATTTCTGAATATAAAATGACGGGCGTAGTGTGTGATTTGTTTTCCTTCTTCATTCATTCTTCGTTACTGCTAGCTATTTTAAATAGTATGTAGATTGTTTGAATGTCATTCATAGAACCATTTTAATGCCATCACCATGTGTTTATTTGTGCTGAGAGTTAGGTCGGGGCTGCTGTGTATCGGAGAAAATTTCAATTATTAACGCTTTTAGAGTGCGGAGCTTAGAGATGAAATATCTTAAACCTATTGATAGTGCAAACTTCAACTGTTCTCCTATTAATAGTTGTATCATATTCTCTCAAGATATGTATTTGAAGTCCTCATTGTTGTAACTACAAAGTTATTATTCGGGAAATATATATTTAAGTGAGTGAGTGCACATTTATGTAGTATATATATATATATATATATATATGCGTGTGTCTATGTGCATGTATACGTGTGTCTATATATATATATATATATGCGCGTGTATGTATGTGTATATGTGCATGTGTTCCTGTCTTTATGTATGTACATATATATGGGTGTGCGTATGTGTATGTGCGTGTATACGTGTGTCTGTATATATATATATATATACATATATATATATATATATAGTGAAGGCGTGTGGCTGAGTGGTTAGAGAATTGGATTCGCAATCGTAAGGTTGTGAGTTCGATTCCTGGACCAGGCGATGCGTTATGTCCTTGAGCAAGACACTTTATTTCACGTTGCTCCTTCTACCTGGAGTTGCGACCGATAGATAGTATTAGCAATTGGAAAGACCAACGGAAACATTGTTCCCTCGGTCCGATTTGACGAAAGTCGATCGTTCCTTATATATATAGCGCGCGTGAGAGAGAGAGGGAGAGAGAGAGAAAGAGTATATATGTGTGTTTTCGTATTATATATGGCGCTATGAATCGATTCAGATTCGAGTTTTGTCAAGGAACATATTTCGAGTGAGTCTCAGTGGAGAAGAAACACTGGACATAATTTGTAAGTAAAGTAAAGCGAGAATTGACACTGCTGGGACTGTCACCTTCAGTAGTTGTAATTTTTAGTGAGGACATAGTTCAAAGTGAGATTAAGGATTTCAAAATGAGACTTACGTCATATAAGTGAAAAATGCTATTTCAAAATGTGATTAACACAAACATATTTGACAATACCAGTTTAAAAGATGAACAGAAAGTATGAAATAATTGTTTCTACTTTAGGCACAAGGCCAGCAATTTTAGAGGGGAGGGAAAAGGCGATTAATTGACCCCAGTGCATTACTGGTACTTTATTCTATCGACTCTGTAAGGATGAAAGGCAAAGCTAACCTCGAAGGGATTTGAACTCAGAATGTAAATGGCCGTAACTCTATGCCACAAAGCAACCGATACTGCCAATCCGCTTATAACGTAACATCACTTGTAATTTCAATAATTGTTTCTACTTTTGGCACAAGGCCAGCAATTATGCCAGTGTATTACTGGTACTTTATTTTATCGAACCCGTAAGGATGAAAGGCAAAGTTAACCTCGGCGGGATTTGAACGCAGACTATAAAGGGCCGTAACTCTTTGCTGCAAAGCATGGCGTCCGACTCTCTACCGATACTGCCAATCCACCGCCCTAATGTAATGTCAATAATGTGAACTTGTCTCATTAATCATGAGTTTTTTATCATCCCATGGAAAGAACTCGCCGTGTCGCAATATCATCCAGGTTTTTTCGGGTTAAGAACGGCAATAGGAGTGATCCAGGATCATAACAATCTATGAGCTAACTGCCTGCAACGATAGACACTAGTGCAGACGTGTCAACTCTCCCAGTCCGACGCGGAGATCTTCCACCCACTTGGGGTGGAAGGGAGATTTCTTCTCTTATGAAAATGAGTATAGCTTTCATTATGTAAGATCTCATGGTGGTAGATTGGCAGTATTGGTAGAGGGTCGGACGCCATGCTTTGACGTATAGAGTTACGGCCCTTGCCATTCTGAGTTCAAATCCCGCCAAGGTTAACTTTGCCTTTCATCCTTACGAGGTCGATAAAATAAAGTACCTGTAATGTACTGGGTATTTGCTGGCCTTGTGCCTAACGTAGAAACAATTATGTAAGATCTCAACATTTTGCCTCATTTCTCCCTGTTTTGGGGGACTTTTTTTCATGGTACTCCCCGTTTGGGGTTTTAGAGGTTGGCAGGTCTGCGATAGACACTAGGGTCTTCTTTGTTGTCTGTCCACTTGATGCTATTTGACATTGGTCAAAGAATAAGGAGTTCAACTCTTAAATAATTAGATGCTGCATCCCGCCTAAAATTCATGCGGTAACTTTAGAAGACACACACTTCGTCACATTTTATCAATGCACTAATTCTGGTGTAGGAGAGAACAAAGAAGAGACATACAATAAGAAATCAGTCACTGACGAGGTCAGAGGATGTGTGACGAAAGAGCTTTGACAATATATAAACAACCATCTGGTTATTGAACCAACCAACAGGAAATTTATAATAAATTGAAATGAAAGCCAACAGGTGCGTGTGTTTTTATTGGAAGCACGACCCACCAAAGTATAACAATATCTGTTTCAACACACGTTTTCAGATAAGAAATATTGCAAAACAAATTCAAAAACGAAG
>OZ024742.1:39351701-39376701 GCA_964016885.1 Eledone cirrhosa | reverse complement strand
TACATACATACATATATACATGCATACATACATACATACATACATAGATACATAATACATGCATACATACATATTTACATGCATGCATACATACATACATATTTACATGCATGCATACATACATACAAACATGCATACATACATACCTAGATACATACATACATGCATGCATACATACATACCTAGATACATACATACATGCATACATACATGCATGCATACATACATGCATACATACATACATAAATGCATACATACATAATACATACATACATGCACACATACATACATGCAAACATACATACATACATGCAAGCATAATACATACACACATACATATTTAAAACTAGCACTCCGACGGCATTCCACAGGCACTTGTACCCATAATGTAGAGAGAGGCGGGGGAACAGTCAGAAACATTTAAAAAAAGGAGACATGAGGAGATGTCAAACTCTACAATCATACTCGCTGCATTAGTCAATTCACTCTTCGGGATTTGTCAAGCCTGATGCCCTGGTCCAAGTAATCTTTGTCAAGCCTGATGCCCTGGTCCAAGTAATCGGAGAAAAACGGTAGCAGTTCGGAGACCGATGAAACATCTCCAATTGTATTGCCTTTATTGATTTCTCATATTCCTAAAATATGAAAAAATATAACTTTCTCAGTCGCAATTTTAGGAGTTATTTGAGAAAAAAAAATAACGTTTGAAGCTCATATAATTTATCACAGAGGAATTAACCTGTCAGACGTGCGATTATTTTGATATAAAAAGAAAGGAGCTAATCAACAAATCGAACTAAGGAAACTATGTCTTTCCATTGGTCTTTCTTTTGTTTATACTATCTTCAGGCTGCAACTGCTGGCAGAAAGAGGTGGGATTCAGATACCGCAAAGTATTCCGTCCAACTCTTTAATAATTGCTCTTGACTGGTACTTTATTTATAGATGCCAAACACTCCAGAGGCAAAGTTGACTTCAGCAGGATTTGAACTTGGAGTGCAGAGAGCCGGAAAATATACCAAGTCATTTGGTCCGATGCTCTAACGACTCAGTCAGCCGCGCCGCAATTTTTGGCATAATCTTCAAAATTTCATCCATTATGCTAATTTCGGAAGAATAAATATTGAATATTACAATAGTTATGTTATTACAATAGTTATATGTTATTGTATAATATCCAACTTGTATGTTATTGTGTACCATACAACTTCATAGTATAAGGAGAGGTGATCTTTGTTTGTCACTAAAAACATTGCAGCCAAATATTGGAAGACCCAAAAAGTTGGCATCAGCTATGAAACTCATACTGAATAAAGTGCCAATCATTAGAACACTTTTTGTGTTAGAAATATTATTATCATTATTATTAATATTAATATTATTATTATGACAATTTTTTTTTTTTTTTTTGGCAAATACAATCTTGAAAATAATTAAAATTTGCCAATAAAGTATACATTATTGAAGTTAATTTTACGCAGTATTTATAGCTTATACATATTTATGACCTCATAGAATTTTGATTGCAGTTTCATTGCAGAGAAATAGTCGCTTTTGTAAGCTACTAAAGACAATTAAATTTTTATTTACAGCTGCAACTAACAGCAGCTATGAGAGAGATGGAAAAAAGGGAAGAGCTGAAAAGAAAAGTTAGGTTCATGAGGGGGCCCATGAGAAATCGATGGATGAGAATTAAAGATCTAACGGACAGTGAGAAGATTTCTTAGGCACAAAAATAGTCATTGATTTGTTCTTCGCTACTATGTTTAGGTATTGTATAGCAAAAATAGTGAATTTCCAACAGGAATGACACAGAAGTGAATCATTGAGCGGAGAATGGATCTGTCTTACTATATATTGCTGGATATGTTTTTGTTTCAACACTTATAATGGTTTCTTATTTAGACACAAGGTCAGCAAATTTGGGGGAGGGGAAAGTCGATTAAATCGACCCAGTGTGTGACTGGTACTTTACTTTATCGACCCCGTAAGGATGAAAGGCAAAGTTAACCTCGGCGGGATTTGAACTCAGATCATAAAGGGACGTAACTCTGTGCTGCAAAGCATGGCGTCCGACCCTCTACCGATACTGCCAATCCACCGCCCTGTTTCAACACTAATAATGATTTCACTTATTGGCCACAAGGGCCGACATATAGGCGACAATACGAAGACAGGTACAGTGCAGGGGCGGGGTGACAATAAAATTGAGTAAAAATACACAAAAACGAAAACAATTATCAATGAAAAAAATATAAAATATAAAATATATAACAAAATAAATTCCGCAATAGTGGAGGGTAAACTACCCAGGGACGACTCAGGTACCCCCACCAATCCTGAACCACTCGACACCCCGAGGGCACTCAGAGTAGGCTTATTCACACGGGCCATTCTCGCTACATTCACCCACCTTTTAGCAAATGTACTGGTGAGGGAGCAGTGTGGTGTCGTGTGGTGTTGTTGGTGTTGTATGGTGTTGTGTGGTGTTGTTGGTGTTGTATGGTGTCGTGTGGTGTTGTTGGTGTTGTATGGTGTTGTGTGGTGTTGTTGGTGTTGTTTGAGTTGTGTGGTGTTGTGCGGTGTTGTTGGTGTTGTTGGTGTTGTGTGGTGTTGTGTGGTGTTGGTGTTGTTTGAGTTGTGTGGTGTTGTGTGGTGGTGTTGGTGTTGTTGGTGTTGGTGTTGTTGGTGTTGTTTGAGTTGTGTGGTGCCGTGTGGTGTTGTTGGTGTTGTTTGAGTTGTGTGGTGCTGTGTGGTGTTGTTGATGTTGTTTGAGTTGTGTGGTGTTGTGCGGTGTTGTTGGTGTTGTTGGTGTTGTGTGGTGTTGTGTGGTGTTGGTGTTGTTTGAGTTGTGTGGTGTTGTTGGTGTTGTGTAGTGTTGTGTGGTGTTGTTGGTGTTGTTTGAGTTGTGTGGTGTCGTGTGGTGTTGTTGCTGTTGTTGGTGTTGTTTGGTGTCGTGTGGTGTTGTTGGTGTTGTTGGTGTTGTTTGAGTTGTGTGGTGTTGTTGGTGTTGTTGGTGTTGTTTGAGTTGTGTGGTGTCGTGTAGTGTTGTTGGTGTTGTGTGGTGTTGTTGGTGTTGTCGGTGTTGTGTGGTGTTGTTGGTATTGTTTGAGTTGTGTGGTGTCGTGTGGTGTTGTTGGTGTTGTGTGGTGTTGTTGGTGTTGTTGGTGTTGTGTGGTGTTGTTGGTGTTGTTTGAGTTGTGTGGTGTCGTGTGGTGTTGTTGGTGTTATTGGTTTTGTGTGGTGTTGTTGGTGTTGTTGGTTTTGTGTGGTGGTGTTGGTGTTGTTTGAGTTGTGTGGTGTTGTTGGTGCTGTTGGTTTTGTGTGGTGTTGTTGGTGTTGTGTGGTGTTGTGTGGTGTTGTGTGGTGGTGTTAGTGTTGTTTGAGTTGTGTGGTGTCGTGTGGTGTTGTTGGTGTTGTTTGGTGTCGTGTGGTGTTGTTGGTGTTGTTGGTGTTGTTTGAGTTGCGTGGTGTTGTTGGTGTTGTTTGAGTTGTGTGGTATTGTGTAGTGTTGTTGGTGTTGTTGGTGTTGTGTGGTGTTGTGTGGTGGTGTGTGGTGGTGTTGGTGTTGTTTGAGTTGTGTGGTGTCGTGTGGTGTTGTTGGTGTTGTGTGGTGTTGTGTGGTGTTGTTTGAGGTGTGTGGTATTGTGTGGTGTTGTTGGTGTTGTTGGCGTTGTGTGGTGTTGTTGGTGTTGTGTGGTGTTGTGTGGTGGTGTTTGTGTTGTTTGAGTTGTGTGGTGTCGTGTGGTGTTGTTGGTGTTGTTGGTGTTGTGTGGTGTTGTGTGGTATTGTGTGGTGTTGTGTGGTGTTGTTGGTGTTGTTTGAGTTGTGTGGTGTCGTGTGGGGTTGTTGGTGTTGTTGGTGTTGTGTGGTGTTGTGTGGTGTTGTTGGTGTTGCGTGGTGTTGTTGGTGTCGTGTGGTGTTGTTGGTGTAGTGTGGTGTTGTGTGGTGTTGTTAGTGTAGTGTGGTGTTGTGTGGTATTGTTGGTGTTGTTGGTGTTGCGTGGTGTTGTGTGGTGTTGTGTGGTGTTGTGTGGTGTTGTGTGGTGTTGTTGGTGTTGTTGGTGTTGCGTGGTGTTGTTGGTGTTGCGTGGTGTTGTGTGGTGTTGTGTGGTGTTGTGTGGTGTTGTTGGTATTGTTGGTGTTGTTGGTGTTGTTGGTGTTGTGTGGTGTTGTGTGGTATTGTTGGTGTTGTTTGAGTTGTGTGGTGTTGTGTGGTGTTGTTGGTGTTGTTGGTGTAGTGTGGTGTTTTGGATGTTTCTTTGTGTTGTGTGGTGTTGTTGGTGTTGTTTGAGCTGTTTGTTTTATGTGCTGTTGTTTGTGTTGTGAATGTTGTATTTGATGTTGATTTCTCAGAAAGGCATTAAAACTATGTGGGATATCTGGGTGGGATACAGGTTGAAAAATAGTAGAGAGCTGTCAACACCAGAAAATGTTAGGTTCTTTTGGGAAGGCGCGGGGGGGGGGGTGATTTGCGATGGAATGACATTGAGGAAACTTCAAGAAGAATAGAAAAGACAGAAGTAATTCTTGTTCAATTCGAAATAACTTTGTTGGCAGATTCTACTACAAACGTAGCTTGTCGCTAGTTCTGGTTATTAGAAAGAATTCTATGTTCAATTAATATGCAACGATGGCAATTTCTATGCAAGTAAAGTAATTCCTTTTTGTAGAAGAAAGGGCGTTGGACCTCCGTCAGTTTTCATGATGAGTATTCTAGTTGTTCGAAAAATGGAACAGCCTGTCCGTGAAATTAACATGGAAATGTGTGAGTAATCTATACATACATGGGGGTTGTAACATTGTTCAAATAACTGGGAAACTCGTTGCTGGAACCTTCAGTGGTCAAGCAACAAAGAGCAACACACACACACACACACACACACACACACACACACACACACACACACACACATATATATATATATATATATATATATATATATATATATATATATATATGTAAATATATTTCACAGAAAAAAAGAGAATCAGTGTTGAGACGAATGGAATTTATTGAACATATTACAGATTGTAATATGTCCAATAAATTCCATTCGTCACAACACTGATTCTCTTTTTTTCTGTGATACCATATCATACTCTGCTCTATGAGAGCATCGAGTGCTCAAACGGCCTACCGCATACGGACGCTTTAAGCATCCAACACCAATTATATATATATATACATAATTGTAAAAACGAGGAACTTTCGTTTATATATGAAAAATATTTATTGTATATCGACCTGTTACGCGCGTTTTGCAGAGGATTGGCTCAAGGTGACCCATAGGAATTATGGACCCGACTCCAGTATCGATCTGCTCCTCATACTGGTGATGCGACAAAAGATATATTAATGCACCGAAACCTTATGCATTTCCAGAAGTTAACCAAAAGGAAAGGTCTGTTCATATCTTTCTTTTCTACACACATACAGGCTGTCATACACGCTTAAGCAAATAACGCAGTAATCACGGCAGCTGTTTAAATTATTACCAGTGTTTGAGAGTATCCCAAGTAAGGTCCCGAGGCTGGGAACAAATGTTAAGACCTAGTTTCCACAGTCGGTTGCAGTGTAGCCATTAAATGGACCGGAGGAATAGATGAACCGCTACAAAATATTTTCTAAAGTTTCAAATTCGGTGCTGTATGACTGTTTATAATGGATCTCCGTCGTTTACGACGACAAATGTTCTAGTTGATCGAATAAAAGAATAACCTGCGCGGGAAATAAGCGTGCAAACTCTTAAGTATTCCACTGACAAGTGTAACCTTAACGTAATTCTCAGGGTGATTCAACGTGACAATGTGTAGTACAAGGCAGGCCCTTTGAATTAGAGGAACAACTCATTTTTCCAGCTAAGTCTGGACTGAAGCAACGTGAAATAAAGTGCCTCGCTCAAGGACACAATGTGCGGCCTGGTCTAGAAATCGAACTCACAACAATGTAATCGTTAGCCAAACACCCTAGGCACTACGTCACGCACCCGACACAATGAATTACCGGCACAACTTATTTTTTTCCAAGTGAGTGGACTGAAGAATTTTATTGAAATAAAGTGCCATGTACAAGTACATAATGCATCGTACTCACTATTTCAGAACCAGCAAACCAATATTCTAACTGCTAAGTCACGCACCTTCACTAAGGAAAAATATCGAATACTTCTCGAGCTTGCGGCGGAGAAATGGTTGAACTGTTACACGATATCTTGTAAAATTTGAAACTTAGCGCTATTTTATGTATGACAGTTAATATTATCATAATTAGTTAGAACACAATTTATTAATTAAATACAATAAACAAAACAATTAACGTACATAGACACACATACACGCACGCACACGCACGCTCGCACACACACACACACACACACACACACACACACACACACACACACACACACACACACACACACACACGCACTCACATATATATATATATATATAACGAAGGAAGTGTGGTAAGGAACCAGGTGGACCATAACGCACCAGAGTACTCGATACTTTGAGTAGTAGAGTGGGTAGTAGGAAAATAGTCAGGACCCCGACGGCAGAGCTCAAGCCGTTTCGACGGCTATTTCTTGTCCAGAAATAGCTGTCGAAACGGCTTGAGCTCTGCCGCCGCGGTCCTAACTCTTTCCTATATATATATATATATATATATATGCAAAAGTTCTATTTAAATTGTTGGGATACAACAAGCAAATATTTTTATAACTGATATAAAGCACTCAACAAATATTTGGAGTAAACATACGATATTAACAAATGGAAACTTTATTTATAAAACCATATTTATTTCATTATACATATTTCAAGGACACCAAGTTAAATTATGGTGTGCTTTCATCAGACAAAATATAATATAGATCAGTTTTATAAATAAATATTGACATACCCTTAAAAAATGCAACCATTACTAATAATAATATAAGTAAACAACTCCACTATTCGGGAGCTTCCAACAGTAATGGTTGCATTTTTTAAGGGTATGTCAATATTTATTTATAAAACTGATCTATATTATATTTTGTCTGATGAAAGCACACCATAATTTAACTTGGTGTCCTTGAAATATGTATAATGAAATAAATATGGTTTTATAAATATAGTTTCCATTTGTTAATATCGTATATATATATATATATATATATATTTGTGTGTGTGACTTTGTCTAATTATATATATATATATATATATATACCCTTTGAATTTTTTATATATATATATATATATATATATATATACATACATATATAAATTAGTATTGGTGCTCTGAAATAGCGATGTATATATGTATGTATAGTATATTTGATAATATACTGTATCTTTATTTAAAAACATTTTAAAGACCATTCGCTATGAATACTAAAGATCGTGACGTAGTCACTACTTTAAAATTTATAGCGAATGGTCTTTAAAATGTTTTTAAATAAACATACAGTATATTATCAAATATACTATACATTCATACATACAGACACACACACACACACATATATATATATATATATATATATATATATATATATATATATATATATATATATATAATGCATACATACACATATATACACAGACGTACGCACACGCGCGCACACACACACACACACACACACACACACACACACACACACACACACACACATACACGCACACACATAATATATATGTATATATATATATATATATATATATATATATATATATATATTGGATTCGTTCTTATATATGTCTATATTAATGCACCGAAACCTTATGCATTTCCAGAAGTTAACCGAAAGCAAAGGTCTGTTCTTATCTTTCTTTTCATTTGCTACACACATGCAGACGCATAAACACACTCACATACACACTCTAATAATTGCATAAACTCGCCCAAACACACACACACACCCTGATAACACTTATAACCCTTCCCCCAAACACACACTCATACGTAAGTATACACACACACAAACGCGTAGACACACACATACATAAAATACATCAAAGATTAAGACATACACGTATATAGGCACACACTCACACTTTCCTTAACGGCACACAGAACACTCACTGACACAGCAGACAGAAATAACACCAATGACATGCACACTAATGCACTCCATCTGCACATATTCAACAGTATCTATGATGCAACCAGAGTCGTATATACATATACATATATATATAACTAAACAAAAAAGAAAAACGAACACAGACATATACATATGTGTTCAAATCGTAATGGACCAGAATCACTAAGGTGAAAAAATACTAACTACAGACAATAGGGTTTTCCAGACTCAATTTAAGAATAAATCAAGAAAAATAAATACAAACCATAATTGGGGGAACTACCGAACACCCGAACAGTTTTGATAGAACTGTTTCGCAATATTATTTGTGAAAAGGAATACCAAAGTCCAAGCTCATCAGCGGGAGAAGAAATTAGTATCCTGATCACTTCTAAATATAATAAAAAAATGGATAGTGTGTGTGTATATGTAACGCACGTGGTTCCCGAACTTAGCGTGTCTCGCACACTCACGCCACTAAAAATAGCAGCCGAGTTTACTCGACATTTGAATTAGCTCTACGAATTAACGGAGCCGAATATATCAAAGGCATGTATTGAGTTAGAAACTCAAAATAGTCTCATTACAGTAAATTAGCTCTAGGAAAGAGGTTTTTCCGAGCCGTATAGTATAATATATGATATATATATAATCATACATATATATATATATATACATACATATATATATATATATATATATATATATATATATATATATATATATATATATATATATATATATATATATATGTGTGCGTGTGTGTGTGTGTGTGTGTATATATATATCTATATATATAAAGGGAAGATGGACATTGTTTGATGTACCGAACTTGCATGCTACACTGTTCATCCAATTTTCATGAAACCTCACACATATATAAAACTCAACGCGTAGAGTGGAATAGGCTACTTGAAATTTTCGAAAAATCGATAATCGGGCCCTATGACAGAATGTTTTTTGATTCCAATGAAATTTTATGTGAATTCGAACACAAGAACTCTTAGTTTACATCTGGCGCAATAAAAATAAATTTCATATGCCCATATAAGGACGTGCGTTATTGATTGGACGGCCAGCTGCATGTCTTCCCAGCTGTCTCAGTAAACGACCGACCATTAAAGAGTTTATATTTTCATATTCCACCTTATTCAAGTGGAAATACAGTATTATCCCTATCTGAAAAGGGAACCAAATTTAATGGTGTCTTTTGTGATGCTAAAAGCTGTGAGTAAATTTTCAAACAGTCTTAAATAATCATGCTTTTTGAAAAAAAAATTACTAAATAATACGTTGACCAAGTTGTATTGTACATATACAAAGTTGTAAAAAATGTTACGTCGTACCAATGTTTTCCTTTTTTAAACAAAAGATTCTAAAAAATTACTTAATTTATAATACAGTCTTTTGCACAGGAAGTGAGTAACTTTTCGGGTGTTTAAACGTAAGTTCACCAGGGTTTGTGTCTTCATTATTAGCCCACCTCTAATGGCATTTTTTGTTCTGCTTACGACTAAATGTTATGAGCGTATTTGCAATTAATTGCGCACACGTGCACACCTGCATGCAGATAGACACTGACAGCCAATAAAAAATCGATAACTTGCTTATTAAGATATCAGTCAAAAAGAGAGATTGAATGTACTTTAGAACATTTTTTGAATATATTGTTCTTTTTGGCATGATATGTCAGAAATATAGCTACTATACACTTTGGTTATTTTTTGTAACTAAAAAACGGTTCCTTTTGGGTGGATACTTAACGAGAAAAATCCTAGGGTTTGGGACAAGTTTGTTTCACGCGCTGTATAGACGCCTATTTTGTCACACCTTGGTCATGAATTCGTATTCTTTTCCAATAGATATTTTCCGCTCTATAAGGCTCACCAGGATATAAGGCGTATCATTTAAAATCAGGTCCGCGCAACGGCGTGTAAGGCCAACCAGGAAAATGCTATCTTCTTTACTTTTAGTCTAGATCTATTACTTCTGTTAGAGCCGTGATTGATTACCATTGTATTATTTATACATAAGGCTCACCGGAGTATAAAGCGCAGAGCTGTTTTTTGATTAAATTTAATTATTTTAAGTGCAATTTATAGACCGCAAAATTCGGTAAGTTATTGTAATCATATTTCCAAACCTTCCCATTCACCAGTAACCATGCTAACGAATCTGGTGTCATCTCTCTCTGTATTTAATCACCTCTCTCTAACCTAACAGCTTCGTTACACGTCGTTATGCCTACACGGAAACGTTCAAGACTTACCTCCAAAAAAGGTACAGCTACTGCTTTGAGACAACGAATTAGGCGTTCTCGGGTATGAGTTCATTCACAATTGATTAATCCTTTATGCAATATTCTTCCTTAATGTTAGCAAGTACTGCGTTTATCCTAACTGTCACCACTTTTAAGCAACTACAACATTCTAATCGTAGTTATATTAAATTTATTGCCTTACCTTGATTCCCTTTTGTTCATGTTAGACTTTTCTCATTTACTATTGACACTGCCATTGGCTTAGCTAACCAGTAGAATTAATTAATTTTCTCTAGGAAACACCTGCTGAGCGCGAATCTCGACTCGCTGATAGACGTCTTTCCCGGCTGGTTGAGTCACCAACATCACGTACGACAAGGCTTGCTGATGTTCGCCTTCGTCGCCAACAAGCGCTGACGGAGGAATCACCAGCATCCCGTCAGACGAGGCTTGAGGCTGTGGCAAAGGGCAATAACCCTAGATACAATTTTGATCAACTTTTTTTCACCTATAGCAAATTTACCGGGACAGGTTTTTAGCTACTCAAATCTACTTCAGAGATCACGCATTGATGTAAAAAAATCAATAAAACTGAAGCGGGGCTCGACTTTGCGCAAAAAAACAAGGTAAAGTTACACATGGGAAAACTTTTTACAGGAACGTCCTATATTCTTGAAAACTGTCACAAAAGACTCGCCATTATGCCGCGGTTAAGATAAAGGCCCTTTTAATTCTTCTTCTGCACATGTGAGCGCAAAAATTGTTAAAAAAAAAAGAACCCTGAAAGTAATCGACATTTTCACCCTGCTTTAAATTAACTGAACATTCAATATCAAGCGATTTTGACTTCCGTCAGTCGTGCAGAGAACAATTTCAACGATACACTGTGTAACTACAATTAATAAATTACACACCCGTGTCTACTAACCTATCTTTTTTTCATTGAAGTTCGAAGTTTTGAACCTGCGATGCGCGGGAAGTAACTTTCACACATTCTAACAGACCAAAGGTCGACTTACACCCGGGCAACGACGGGTACTTCTGCTAGTATATATATATATATATATATATATATATATATATATATATATATATATATATATATATATTAAAATAACAGATTAAAGTTTAAGCAAAAAATCGCTGCTTTCACACTTAACGGGATCTTCTGAAACTAAAAAAATCAATCTGTGAACGCAGAAGTAAATATTTCGAAAGAGATTGCAACCGGAGGAAAACAGGAAGAAAATACTTTGGTTCTTGGAGACGCTCCCATATATATATATATATATGTAGGAGGTGAGTTTTATTGTAGTACAATAAAGCAATGCAAATATCGGATAAGTAGCACTCTACAGTTTGTAGGACTGGAGTATAAATAATATATAAGATCAAAAGATGGTTAAAAGAGTTCCATGTATTTTATTATGCGCATTTCAAAAACAAATGTCATCATGCGATAACATTTGCGTTTTCGTCAGATAAAATAAGGAGACATGATATGAAGGTTAAAAAACACTTGTGAATAGTGCAGTTTTAAACAACATATGAAAAGTAGTTTTAGATTGATATGTGATATTGGGAAAAAAATTGAGGGGGGTGGGGTGAAAAAGAGGAAGAGATGAGAGTAAAAAGTGGAGGGGGAGGAGTATAATGAGGAAGGATGAGATAGGAGGAGAGATGGGTGATAGAGAGAGAGATAGCTTTTATACTGAGAAAAATATATTGTTTTACATAGAGAGGTTAAAAAACCGTTGGAAGATAATATATAAAAATTAAAACAATTTGAAAATTAACGAAGAGAAAAATTTTAGAATAATGTTAAATTAAGGTTTGTATATTGAAGGGTTTAATAATATGTGCGATGAAAAGAAATTGTTGATATGTATTATTAAAAAATATAAAAATATAACAATAGTAATGTAATTAAGGATATATTGTGAAAAGTGTAATATGTATAAGATGAGCATGAAAGGGAGAAAAAATAATGAATTGAGGATGAATAATCTAACGTCAAAAAATGTTTATGTTTACGAAGGATTTTTCAAGGCGATATTATAAAGTAAGGATATATTGTGCTGAGTAATAATGAGAATTGAGAAGTATCTAGGAAGAAAAGGTACAGATTAGAGGTTAGAAATTAAAAGAAAAAGAAAAAAAGAAAAGAAAAAAGGAAAAAAGAAAGAAAGGGAAGTGATAAATAGGAGTGATATAGAATGGGTAACTAGTATTATATAATGTATAATAAATAACATTGAAATAAGGTAGAAAGATGGGTATATTTTTAAAGAAATATATATGTATATATATGTGCCTTTGAGAAAAGGATTTTAAATTGGTAAAGTATTAGATATTAGCTGTATACTTTATGGAATGTTCTGTGGAATTTATGCAAGCAGAGAGAAAACAAGTCAGTGCGTCTATTTATTATAGAATTTAAATTAGATATAATGGTAAATTTTTCACATAAACAGAGATTGTATGTCTTGGATAGAGAACCATTCAAGTATGGAGAAGCAGAACAAACCTTCTTCCAAGAGATGTTATAGTTAATATTTTTGTCTTTCAAGGACCATATGAGTTCTGAGAGTGCTGTGTTGGTTATTTTAAGTTGGTATTTAAAAGACGAATGATGATTATAAAGACGAGCTTTAAAGGAGGTGGAAGTGGAACCAAAATAGGTAAAGGAATTGGTGTCAGTTATAACTTTACATTCGTAGATTAAGTTTTTTTCAAGACAATGGTTGTTGAGAGGACATTTATTTTTAACAGAGCAATTACAATTGCGATTAGAGAAATTAACAGAGTTATTAACAAGTGACCTAGTGTTATCTATAGAAGGAATTGGATTGGAGAAGTTATTTACGATAGGAATAATAGTTTCTTGATTTAGAATGGGATTAAGAACATTTAACGAAGTTGCGTTTGACGTTGTATTTGGGTTTGCAGAAATTAGCCTAGAGTTAACAATGACGTCGGGAGTACTATTACTATTATTATGATATTCAGTGTTGGAAGGAAGATATTTAGTATTTAGTATTTTATTGTTGTGTTTAGAGATAATGTTGGAGAAGTTGGAGGAGGTCGAATAGGAAAATTTTATAGTGTGTTTGTTAAATATTTTACTATAGATATGTGAGGGAGGGAAGCATTTATTTAAGGCACTAAAGAATAATTTAGGAATATTATTATTAATAGAGATGGAAAAAGGAGCATTATACCAGATTATGTTTTTGTATCTAGGTCTTTTATTAAAGTTATTGGAATGATCATGATTAATTATTCTACTGTAAGATCTTCTAGAATTTGTTTCTTTACTATATTTGATTTTATCAGGATAACCGGCTTTAGAAAGCGCGTTATTATAGTAATTGGCGTTAGCATCAAAGATGTTTTTATTAGATGATAGGTTGGATATTCTTTTTCCAATATTACTAACTATAGCATTCTTAATATTAGTGGGGTGGTTAGATTTAAAATTAACATAATTTAGGTTCTCATTGTTTTTATGGTAAGGGTAATATAGGCCAGTATCAAGATTAAGAGATACATCCAAGAAATTAGCTAGTTTGATGCTGTTATCAAATTCAATTTTTAAGTTATGTTGGTTAAAGAGATTCCGTATATTGTTCTTAATAATATTAAGGTTAACTATGTTGCCATTTAAGATAGTAAAGAGTCCATCGTCACGATAAATTCCACCGCTAAGTTGAGGAATTTTCCGATTAGATTAGATTGACGTTAGATTATTCATCCTCAATTCATTATTTTTTTCTCCCTTTCATGCTCATCTAACTTATACATATTACACTTATTCATCCACTCTTCTACTTCTTTTCACAATATATCCTTAATTACATTACTATTGTTATATTTTTATATTTTTTAATAATACATATCAACAATTTCTTTCCATCGCACATATTATTAAACCCTTAAATATTATTCTTAATACATATTAAAAATTTCTTTTCATCGCACATATTATTAAACCCTTCAATATACAAACCTTAATTTAGCATTATTCTAAAACATTTTTCTCTTCATTAATTTTCAAATTGTTTTAATTTTTATATATTATCTTCCAACGGTTTTTTAACCTCTCTATGTAAAAGAATATATTTTTCTCAGTTATAAAAGCTATCTCTCTCTCTCTCTCTCTATCACCCATCTCTCCTCTTATCTCATCCTTCCTCATTATACTCCTCCCCCTCCACTTTTTACTCTCATCTCTTCCTCTTTTTCATCCTTTCCACCCCACCCCCCTCAATTTTTTTTCAAAATATCACTCATCAATCTAAAACTACTTTTCATATGTTGATTTAAAACTGCACTATTCACAAGTGTTTTTTAACCTTCATATCATGTCTCCCTATTTTATCTGACGAAAACGCAAATGTTATTGCATGATGATATTTGTTTTTGAAATGCGCATAATAAAATACATGGAACACTTTTAACCATCTTTTGATCTTATAAATATATATATATATATATATATATTTCGGGAGAAATCATCAGGGCTTCCTGATGATTTCTCCCGAGTGAAACAGTTCTAGACCTGTAGAAGTCATTTCTATATTAAGTATTTATACTCTGCTATGTATTGAGTACCTTACCTACTGTGGTTACCCCCGATTGAACTCAGAATAAACTTATATATATATATATATATATATATGTGAGAAAAACCACAGACCCTCCATCTCAACTCACCTTTTGAAAAGCAGAAGAACTGCGAAACGGGTAAAGGAAGCAAATAAATATATATATTTTTTAAAAATAAGACTACAGTTGCATTTTCGATTTCACCTCTTTTTCTTTATACTTTCACTCGTGTAGGAGACCTCGGTTATTTTTCAATTTGTAAAAAACAACCTCACTTTCTAATATATATATATATATATATATATATATATATATATATATATATATATATATATATATATTAGAAAGTGAGGTTTTTTTTACAAAATGAAAAATAACCGAGGTGTCCTACACGAGTGGAAGTATAAAGAAAAAGAGATGAAATCGAAAATGCAACTGAAGTCTTATTTTTTTTTTTTAAATATATATATTTATTTGGTTCCTTTACCGGTTTCGCAGTTCTTCTGCTTTTCAAAAGGTGAGTTGAGATGGATGGTCTGTGGTTTTTCTCACATCTGGTTGGTCTCTGAATTTTACTTGTTTTATATGGAAAAAGTGGCTCGAAAGCCAGGTTTTTCGAGAAGTAATTTGATTGGTTTGTCAATAATTATAATAAATTTCGCGCCAGTTCGCGTTACAATAGTTCTTCAAATAAGAGAGGGGGGGTTGTCACAGGTTGTTTTTTCATATATGAGTGTTTGAATTTCTTTTTACTTGAAAAAAGGAGGCTCACGAAGGCTTTTTGGGGGTTGGTTATAAATGAAATTTGGCTGTCACGTGAACAAGTTTTCATTACATTTTTGCGCCCTTATTTGGAAAACTATTCTGTAGTCTTTATAGTGAATGTTATGACAATGGAGAGATAGTGGTCAAGGGAAAAGGGATTGGGAGAAATGTTCTGGTTCAGTGAATATGGCCAGCTGTCAGAGTTCAGGTGTCAGAGTTCAGATTTTCTATTGCGACTGAAGATATGTGTTTATTTGTGTGCTTGTGTGTGTGTATGTGTGTGTGTGTGTGTATGTGTGTATTGGAAGATGATTCTATTAGTAGAGATGGGGGAGGGAGTTGTGTGTGTGTGTATGTTAAGATGGAGAGAATATATATTTTGTGTGTGTATATATATATGTGTGTAGGAAAGTGGTTCTATTAGTAGAAATGGGGAGGGAGTTGTAGGTGTGGGGGTTGTTATATATATATATATATATATATATATATATATATATATATATATATATATATACATACATACATACATTCATACACACATACATGCATTCATCAATACATACATATATGCATATATAGAGAGTTTGTAACTATCTGGTTGTGGGTGTCTAAGCAAGTCTCTATACAAACAGATTAGACATATGAAGAAAACGCAGTGATACAAACACACAACTCATACTTGTGTCAGTATACATACAGATATATACACATACGCCCACGCCAAGGGATGGATTGCTGGCTCTCCTGTAGTCATCTGCCTAACATACGGCTTCGAAATGGATCGATAAACCTGTCAAGCCATCGGGTACACAGTCTAAATCGTTTATATATTCACAGACATGCATTGCATATAGATATACTTACGTGCATAATTATTGACGCACACACACACGCATATATATATATATATATATATATATATATATATATATATATATATATATATATATATATATATATATATATATAAGTATGTATGTATGTATACATACATACATATGTATGTATGTATACGTACATACAGACGTACAGTAGTATGTATATATACACATACATACACACATATATATATATGCACGTATCGGTTTACCGAACATTTATTATAATGCTCGGTTTGTTTGTAAACAAACAAACAGCCCGAATTACGCCGTACAGTGTTTAGGCAACCACGTCACCTTTTTCTTCAACACTGACACAGGAACGATGTACTAGTTTCAAGCTTATTAGCTATCGTCAGCATCGTATACCTTCCTGCCAGATGGTTGAACGTCTGAAAGTATATACTTTCCTTATGCATATTAACGGCTGAGCAGCCTAATTAGTAATTTAAGTAACTGCCGTACTAAGAGTGAGAAATGAAATTTCGTTTCATTCTATTCTATTTATATATATATATATATATATATATATATATATATATATATATATATATATATATATATATAGGCGTTATGTCCTTGAGCAAGACACTTTATTTCACGTTGCTCCTTCTACCTGGAGTTGCGACCGATAGATAGTACTAGCAACCGGAAAGACCGAAGAAAACATTGTTTCCTCGGTCCGACTTGACGAAAGTCGATCGATATATATATTTTTCTTTTATATATATATATGGAGTTAGATTGAGAGAGAGAGAGAGAGAGAGAGAGAGAGAGAGAGAGAAAGAGAGAGAGAGAGAGAGAGAGAGAGAGAGGGGGAAAGAGAGAGAGAGATGTAAGACAAATCACGGCATAGACACACATCTCTCAATCTTACTTATCTTTTGACAATCATGAAAGTGTGAAAACAGTAACGTTAATAGTTAATGTAAGTATACCTATACATTGCATAATATATATATATATATATATATATATATATATATACATACATACGTGCGTACATACATACATACATACATACATACATACATACATACATACATACATACATACATACATACATACATACATACATACATACATACATACCTTGAGGGATATCTCTATGCAATACAGGAACAAGAACTCCCTACCAAATATCTGCTGCACAAAAGAGGAGGGCCAGCAGCTGACAATAAATGTAGGCTATGTAAAACAAAGATCGAGGATGTAAGCCACATTGTTGCCAGCTGCGAAAGAATGTCATCTCGCTACTACCTCCCCATGAGACACGATGGGATAGCTAGAACCATCTGGAACGCACTTCGGAAAACAAAATTAACAACAAACGAGGAAGAATATATTGAGACAGATGGCACTAAGGAATACTGGTGGAACCTGAAAATAAAAACTGTCACCAAATTAAAGCACAACCGGCCTGATATTGTAGTTTGGGACCACACATTGAAAACGTGTTCTGTTGTGGAGATCAGCTACCCACTTGATGTAAACGTTGTCAGAAAAATACAGGAGAAGGAGGACATCTACGGACCATTGATGAGCAGTTTACAAATCCAGTATCCAAGATACACCTTTAGCTTCATACCCATCATTATTGGAGCTACGGGTTATATACCAACCCGCTTGGACCAAAGTATGACTGAACTTGGACTTACGGACAAAAAGCGCAGCTCCCTAATTCATAGTCTACAAATGGCTGCGATAGCTGGCACCTTCAAAATTTGCAAAACATTCTTGCGATTCAAGGGATGACAATTTCTTTTCGTTTACAACCTTGCCACCAGGAAGGTGGCCGGTCAAAAAAATATACTCGAAATTAAGAGAAAGAGATAACATACATACATAAACATAGACTCAACTTCCCATATATATGTGGGAGGGGCGTGTTCGTATGTGTATATATGTATACATAGAAGTTTATTAATTAATTGATTGGAAAAGTAGATGAAACGTTGCTGTTTAAATCAGACAGCTTTGTGTAGGTTTATTCCACATTTCCATTATCCTATCTTACTCGAGTGTTTCCACCATTTAATTAATTCACATTGCCAACGCTTGCTCACTTCTGCCAAAGTGACAGGCTAATCTACTTCTATCTAATTTCCAAATATTGTTAATATCAGTGGATTGGCCGTATCGGTAAAGGGCCGGACACCATTCTTTCCAGCATAGTTAGGTGCTTTTGCTGTCTGAGTTCAAATACCACCGGAGTTAACTTTGCCTTTCATCCTTACGTGGTCGATAAAATAAAGTACCAGTGATGCATTGGATAACTGCTGGCCTTGTGCCAAAAGTAGAAACAATTATTAATATCTATGAACTACTGTGGACGCAGCGTAGCCAAATGATTAAGCGGGTCGCTTCGCAATCATTATGTCTCAGGTTTGATCTCACTGCATTGCTTCAACCTTTGAGGCGACCCATTCTTTGTGAGGGAAATTGGTTATATGATACCTATGATTCAATGGGTCACCTCTGTCATACACTCACGCAGAATGTGAATTACTTTAATGTCTCTGGAATGCTCATTTACTGACATTAATTTCACGAGCAATCTGTTCCGATGATCAAAAATCTGGACACCCATTGTCGAAACTGATGGAGCGCCTTTCAATGACCTACTGTTCTCTTTCTTGTGAACAGGAACGAGTAATTGGTCTTGATGAATGACTAATAAATGTGAACTTAGATAGATCCATTCCTTTCCTTGACCACCGAGAGAGAAACCTAGAGATTATCCTCGATGCCTTTGTTTTTAAATTTATCTTTAATAAAAATAGAAATACACGCCTGTTACGTTTCTACTCATCATATCGTTGTGTCGTGCTTGTATTAATTAGGATTGGCAGTCTCGGTAGAGAGTCGAACGCCATGCTTTCCAGCATAGTTACGGCCCTTGCCATTCTGAGTTCAAATCCCGCCGAGATTAACTTTGCCTTTCATCCTTATGGGGTCGATAAAATAAAGTACCAGTAATTGCTGGCCTTGTGCCAAAAGGAGAAATAATGATTATTAATATTCGAAAAACTCAGATTACAATTAATTACAGAAACAATTAATTGATTATATTCAAATGTAGCCTGGTCTAGCCTGTCAGGATATCCATTGTTAATTAATGAGTCTGTAGATATTTATATCTAGTGCTTTGTTTGTGGAAGCGAGTCTAAATACTTTTCTAAGTAGAGATTTACTACCGACATCTTGTGACAGATACGTCGTATCTCCACGTAAGAAGATTTTTATTCGTGTTTTTGGTGCACTCAATTGTGATGAACCTGTTATTGTTTTCTTTTTTCACTCTCAATGTTTATATCAAAAAATGGTGTCGTATTTTGTATTGTTCTTGGTGATACATTTTTGAGGGGAGTAGCCTTTTTATTTTCTGGGTGTTTCATTTTTGTAGGGAGTAGCTTTTAATGTCTTCCTTGACGTCTTCCAGTGTATCCATTTCAATGAGTATATTCTCCACGTATCTGGTGTGTATTAAATGTTTGTCTTGTACATATTTGTACTCTATTGTGGCTAGATGGAATTCCGCAAAGGTTGGTCCTAAGGGAGAACACATGGATACTCAATCTTTTTTTAATATAAATTGCCCTTTGAGCAGCGAACATATCACTAGTAATTTCTCCTGGAGATAGTACCTGCTTCATAAGTTTCTTCTAAAACCTTTTTTTAATTCTTCAGATGACCTTATACTGTAATTTTCTCATTTGTATTCTTTGATAATACTATCTACTTCTTTGGCGATTTCATATATATGTTTCTTTGAGGGGGAGGAGGGGTATTATAACTTGGGGAGGTTGTCTTGTTTGTATACTAATTGTCGAAGAATTACTCATAACAAATGCTAAAATAAACACAGACAAAATAGACACTTCATAAAAAATACACGTGATTGATTATATATAAATCTAACGCTCAGAGTTTGCAGTAAAGTCTACACAAACTACATTTACCTACTATTTTTAAAAATGCATTAGCGACGTCAACAGCACTTCACATTCGAATGGTGAGATTATAAACGTCTAGAAATGTTGATGAATTTAGGCACTCTCTTGTTCCAAACGAACTACAAAGTCCTTGTACATATATACACATACAATCACGGGCACACACAACACACACATATACACACACACATAGACATACACACAAACATTTAACACACACACACATACAGAGAGAGAGACACACACAAACATCTCGCGGATAGAGCAAGCAGATAGAGACTCACTTATTGCTTGGTTTCAATACCTGGTTTAAATTTTTGTTTGTGTATGATTATGTATTACAAAGAGTATAATAATAGGTATAAGGCATTCACTATTATTGAATATATCACATAGTATCTCATACAATATACAACATACATACCGCCACTCGATAAACATCATACATAGGCAATCGCTATTACTGAATGATTAGAGGCGTATATGAAAGCATATACAGTATATGTTTAAATTTTTTTTTTTTTAAACATATAAATAAGTCTCACTGTGGGTATTTTGAACAGTGATCTTGTCACAGCTACCTCAGTAACAGTGTAAAACGCCAAATACGAGTATGTAAGGATTTTTATCCATCAACTGCTAAATAATACCAGTCTATTTCTGTGTCTAAAGCAGGTATGGGAAACCTTTTTCGAGAAGCGGGCCGCATGAGATATGGCTCATCATCAGACAGGCCGCAAGTGCTAATTTACATTCGTGCCCATATTTAAAAAGGGGCGGTAACTCAGGTTGTTTTGATTTGTTTCTTCAGAATTCGTACACGTTGTTTTCTTCGATCGTAAACAATTATAGAAAGATAAATTACGGTTGAAAATTTGGGATAAAACAATCAGAAAGTTTTCACTTAGGTGACTAAGGCGAGCCATTCCGAAAGCTTCGCGGACGCAGGTTGCCCATGACTGGTCTAAAGGATAGTGGTTTAAAAGTCTCTGGCTCTCTTTTGTCTAAGTTTCTGTTTTGATTTATATAGAGAGAGGGAAAAGAAGTTGAAAATCCTATAGGAGTCTTTAAAAAGCTTTATTTACAATAATTTATAACTTTATCGGTTTCACAAATTTCATGATTTGCAAAAGGTGAGAGATGGGAAAATGTGTAGCTTTGTCGACAGCCATAAATTGTCTATTTCTCTCAAATTAAAAAATCCCTTGTTTGCACCAACATCTACATTCACCAACACCACTAAAACTATTAACAAATATGTTTCTGTAAACAGGAACATGGTTAAATGAATATACCGCCTACCCCCACCCCTCTCTCCCTCTCTTATATATATATATATATAAGAGAGAGAAAGAGAGTGGGTGGGAGGCGGTGTATTCATTTAGCCATGTTCCTGTTTACACAAGCATATATTTATATAAAGAGGGAGAGGGAGCGAAAGGGAGAGAGAGAGAGAAACACAGATATATGCATTAAATTCGTGTTCATTCTATCATTTCTAAAGTGACTTCGTTAGTTCTGTAAACCAGGTTATTATGTATTTTGTCAACAAAAATCTAATTTTTTTTTTTTTTTACTACCCAGGAAGTCCTTGGTGATTTATCACCCTTTGTAAATCCGAATAATTTAAAGTAGTCGTTATTTTCTATGATTGTGTGATTGGCCCTTAAAGTAATTTTATCGTTTGCTCGTATCTCATTTGACACCTTTTCCCCGAAACGTGAGACATTACAATTTTTTTTATTATTCCAATAGTAACTTCTCAAATTTAAATAGCTTTTTAATAGCATTTTGATTACCCTGATTTTCTTAAAATATTCCGTTTTAATATCGTTCAACAATTTTTCAAAACACTTTTCAACAATATTTTCCAACGAAATTTTCTTTTTTCAACATCACCATCATACTCTATTTTCTTTTTATTCTGAAAAAGGTGGTTCTAACTCAGAAATATCATGAAATATAAAGAAAAAATATTAAACCGTTGTTTCCTTGTCTAACTTTACTCCTATTTTCACTTATTTATTTATCTATTTTAACCGCATATTTCACAATGTTCCATATAAACTATGTTTTCTGAGGGCGGTGGATTGGCAGTATCGGTAGAGGGTCGGATGTCATGATTTGCAGCATAGAGTTACGGCCATTTATGATCTGAGTTCAAATCGCTCCGAGGTTTGCTTTTCACCCTTACGTACCAGTCATGCACTGGGGCACCAGTCATGCACTGTGGTCGATTCAATCGACTTTCCCCTCCCCTAAAATTGCTGGCCTTGTGCCTATAAAAGAAACCATTATTTCGGTGGATTGGCAGTATCGGTAGAGGGTCGGACGCCATGCTTTCCAGCATAGTTACGTCCCTTTACGATCTGAGTTCAAATCCCGCCGAGGTTGACTTTGCCTTTCATCCTTACGGGGTCGATAAAATAAAGTACCAGTAATGCACTGGGTAATTGATGGCCTTGTGCCTATAAAAGAAACCATTATTTATTTAATGTTTTTCAACATATATTTTTACACTTATATTTTGGCAATAGTTTACTTCGCAACCAATTTGTTCAGCGTTCAGCCCGTGGAATCTTGGGCAAGTATCTTCAACCACTGGTTAACCAATACCTTGTGAGTGGAATTTGGTAAACGGATACTAGAGAAGCGCACCGAATATATATGTGAAGGCTTAGTGGTTAAAGCGTCAGGCTTACAATCGTGAGGCTGTAAGTTTGATTCTCGGACCGGGCTTTGCGTTGTGTTCTTGAGCAAGAACTGCTCCAGTTCACTCAGCTGTAGAAATGAGTTGTGACGTCACTGGTGCCAAGCTGTATCAGCCATTGCCTTTCCCTTGGATAACATTGGTGGTGTGGAGAGGAGAGACTGGTATGCATGGGCGACTGATGGTCTTCCACAAACAATCTTGCTTAGACTTGTGCCTTGGAGGGGAACTTTCTAGGTGCAAATCCCATGGTCATTCGTGACCGAAGGGGGGGGGGGGGGGTCTTTACGCTTTATATATATATATATATATATATATATATATATATATATATATGTGGTGCCCTATCATGGCCTCAGCCAGATGGCTGCAACAGGTAAAAGAATAAAAGTATATATATATATGAATGTATATATAGTGTATTTTTCAATACACTGTATGCTTAATTAAAAGCATTTCGAAGACCTTATGCTATTGTTTTAGAGTAGTGACAGACTCACTTACTTTAATTTCAGCAAACAGGGGGAGATAAAGCTGACAAGGCCTTGTTTCGCATTTATTGATGCTTATCAAAGCCAACTACTCCTCCTGTTTGCTGAAATCATGGATGTTTGGTTCTTATAGAATTCTAGTAAATAATCAGGAACTGATTATACAGAGCGGTTGCCGGTCAAGCAGAAATTGAAAATTAGAATTGGTGCTCTGAAATAGCTATATATATATATGAATGTGTATATAGTGTATTTTGCAATACGCTGTATGCTTAATTAAAAGCGTTTCGAAGACCTTATTCATATATATATAGCTATTTCAGAGCACCAATTCTAATTTTCAATTTCTGCTTTCCGGGGGCCATAAGATATCATAATTGTGTCTTCTTTTGGCACAAGGCCAGCAATTATCCCAGTGCATTACTAATACTTTATTTTATCGACCCCGTAAGGACGAAAGGCAAAGTTAACCTCTGCCTTTCATCCTTACGGGGTCGATAAAATAAAGTACCTGTAATACACTGGGATAATTGCTGACCTTGTGCCAAAAGTAGAAACAATTATGATATCTTATGGCCTCAGGAAAGCTCTGAGATCATAATGATTGAAAGAAAAGAAAGAAGAAATGAGCCAATCATCAGATCGGGTCAAAGAAATAATGTTTCCATTGGTCTTTCCATTGCTGATAACAACTGCTGATCGTAACTCCTGGCAGTAACAGGAAGGTAAAATAAAGTATATTGCTCAAAAATACAATATGCTGACTGGTCCAGGAATAGCAGGTCCTGCCTCTAGAAATATATATATATAAAATATGTAAACTATTGAAATTTTCAAATATAGTTGCCACAATGCAGATAACAATAATAGTTGATAACTATAAATAACAGTTAAATAAACCGAGTAAAGTACCCCTGGAGACAGAAAAAAGGTGGGCAAAGACAACGGAGTAGTGAAGGACACATCGCTCGTATGTCAGGCGAGCGTTATATTGTGGCGACCATGGCGGTGGATTGGCAGTATCGGTAGAGCGTCGGACAACATGCTTCGTGGCATAGAGTTACGGCCCCTTGTGTTCTGCGTTCAAATCCCACCAAGGTTAGCTTTGCCTTTCATCATTACGGGGTCGATAAAATAAAGTACCAATAACGCTCTGGGGTCGATTTAATCGATTTTACTCTTCCCTTCAAGTTGCTGGCCTTGTACCAAATGTAGAAACAGCTATATTGTGGCGATTATGATTTCAAATTTGCCATTGAAAACAATT
>OZ024742.1:39344201-39346701 GCA_964016885.1 Eledone cirrhosa | reverse complement strand
TGTGTGTCTGTGAAACATATACATGTGTGTGTGTCCGTACACATACATGTGTGTGTGTCTGTGAAACATATACATGTGTGTGTGTCTGTGAAACACACACACATACATAAGGAACCAAAGTCCCAGCGTTACTGTCTTTTGTCGCCCCAGGAAGACGTGCGTCAGTAATGGTGGAGGAGGCTTAGCTGTCCTCTGGCGGTGACGAAAGCATGTGTCAACCCAAGGCTAGGGTAAATGACCTTTGCCTAAGATGTCACTGAACGGGATTGAACCCAGTCTCCTTAAACATCCGGCCATGCTACATCCATTGGTAAAGGTGCAGAAAGTGCTATAAAGGCAATCATTGGTTTTCACGTTGTTGCCTAACTGACGTTAGTAGCGATGGTGATGGTGATGGTGGTGATGGTGGTGATGGTGGTGATGGTGGTGATGGTGGTGATTGTAGTGTTGGTGGTGGTGGTGATGGTGGTGATGGTGGTGATGGTGGTGATGGTGGTGGTGATGGTGATGGTGGTGATGATGGTGATGATGGTGGTGATGGTGGTGATTGTGGTGATGGTGCTGATGGTGGTGGTGGTGGTGGTGATGGTGGTGGTGATGGTGGTGATGGTGGTGATGGTGGTGATGGTGGTGATTGTAGTGTTGGTGGTGATGGTGGTGATGGTGGTGATGGTGGTGATGGTGGTGATGGTGGTGCTGATGGTGGTGATGGTGGTGATGGTGGCGATGGTGGAGATGGTGGTGGTGATGGTGATGGTGGTGATGATGGTGATGATGGTGGTGATGGTGGTGATGGTGGTGGTGATGGTGGTGATGGTGGTGATGGTGGTGGTGATGGTGGTGATGGTGGTGGTGGTGATGATGGTGATGAGGGTGATGGTAGCGATGGTGGTGATGATGGTGATGGTGGCGATGGTGGTGATGGTGGTGGTGATGGTGATGGTGGTGATGATGGTGGTGATGGTGGTGATGGTGGTGATGGTGGTGATGGTGGTGATTGTAGTGTTGGTGGTGGTGGTGGTGGTGGTGATGGTGCTGATGGTGGTGATGGTGGTGATGGTGGTGATGGTGGTGGTGATGGTGGTGATGGTGGTGATGGTGGTGATGGTGGTGATTGTAGTGTTGGTGGTGATGGTGGTGATGGTGGTGATGGTGGTGGTGATGGTGGTGATGGTGGTGATGGTGATGTTGGTTATGGTGGTGGTGGTGGTGGTGATGGTGGTGATGGTGGTGATGGTGGTGATTGTAGTGTTGGTGGTGATGGTGGAGATGATGGTGATGGTGGTGATGGTGGTGATGGTGGTGGTGATGGTGGTGATGGTGGTGGTGATGGTGATGTTGGTTATGGTGGTGGTGGTGATGGTGAGGATTTGGTGGTGGAGGTTGAGTGAGTATCTGACTGATAAAATGACAAGTCAGTCAATCATATTGGTGGCCTCCCCACAGCTCCGGCAGACAGAATGGTGAAGGCGTTTCCTCGGAGGACGGCAAGGGTGACGCGATGGAAAAACCATTCCAGCTCGCAAAGCTCACACCTGCGGCTGGCCAGCTAAGCGCCTATAGTGGTGAGTAGGGAGGTAGCCCTAGGGCCGAGGATACCAGAAGTCTCCCTGCCGAGTATAACCACAAACCTGTCGGAGAGCGACCGGTACTTGGAGAGTTTGGCCACCCCAGCCCGACGTGCAGCAGAACCTGGGTTAATCGCAGACTGCATCAGGTTGCGGCTGAAATTGGTAAAAGTGGAGCTAGTAATAGTTAAATGTCAGCTGAAGGTGAGCGGAGAATGGCAGTGGTATTGATGTAAGTGGGTTAAAAGAAAGGATATGTTTGTGGTGGTAATAGTCAAATGCGGTGTCTAGCTATGTAGTACCCAATACTAACTCTATATATGAGTCCCCTTTCTCTTAGTTATAAGCATGATGGAGTTGCTCTTGGTGACGATGTTGTTGTTATGGTGGTGCAGGTGCTGGTGCTAGTGGTGTTGATATTAGTGACGGTGGTGGTGGTGGTGGGATACTGATGGTGGTGGATGAGGTTGCTATTAGTGACGGTGGTGGTGGTAGTGGTGAGGGGCGAGCACTGGAGGAGGTGAGGTTGCTATTAGTGACAGTGGCGGTGGTGGTGGTGGTAATAGTGGTAGTGGTGGTGGTGGTGGTAGTAGTGGTGGTGGTGGTGGTGGTGGTGGTGGTAGTGGTGGTAGTAGTAGTAGTGGTGGTGGTGGTGGTGGTAGTTGTGGTCGTGGTGGTGGGTGAAGTCGACAGAATTGCAATCGGTCATGATATGAATATGGAGGAATTAAATTAAGTATAGGAGGGAGAGAGGGGGGACAGGAAGGGGTAGTAGTCATTCCATCTTTCTTCCTTTGCGTCCCCTTCTAGATTTATATATTTTCTGCTCTGCTTACTTCCTTTCCATCGTTTTTTTGGCTTGGTACCCCCCACCCCCCACTTTCGTTACCATATTTCTAATGAAATATATTGCCTATTAAAAATAATCAAGA
>OZ024742.1:39321701-39339201 GCA_964016885.1 Eledone cirrhosa | reverse complement strand
AATAAAATAAAATAAAATAAAATAAAATAAAATAAAATAAAATAAAATAAAAATTAAATTAAAAATAATAATAATTATTATTAAAAAAAAGGTTTTTTAAAATAAAATAAAATAAGATAAAATAAAATAAAATAAAATAAGATAGATAATAAAGGGCAATAACCCAGAAACATTTTAACTGTTCTTCGCTGCCACTGTTGAATGAACGGATGACGATGGTCATTAAAAACAAAGCATAGCATAATGAGGCCGTTTGCTTGCCAACAAACCGAATATTCGATATAAAACCCATAATTACATTTATGTAACCCGCTATGTTTGAGTGAAAAATCAAATTCTTATTATATATATATATATATTACGATTTCACCGAACTTAAGTTCATAGATATCACGGACTTGTTTCTCCTCTTCCTCTCTTTCCGTTGCATTACCATCTCTGTTTCTTTACATGTCTCGCTCGCTTCACCCTATTTTACGTGTCCAAATAACATTTTTTTAGTTATTGCTCCCACCAACCAGAGGTATAGCCAGTCACTCTCTCTCAGCTGGCCTCTTCCTCACACTGTCACTCACTCACTCTCTGCTTCCTCCCGTTTGACCTGTGTGAAATCCTTTTCTCGCTCACATCTCACTCAGGTCGGATGGTCTGTATCTCTCGTCTATGGTGGTACCCTCACCGAACTTAAGTTCATAGATATCACTTACTTGTTTCTCCTCTTCCTCTCTTTCCGTTGCATTACCATCTCTGTTTGTTTACATGTCTCGCTCGCTTCACCCCATTTCACGTGTCCCAATGACTTTCTTTAGTTATTGCTCGCACCAACCAGAGGTATATGATCTTTAATGCGAAGAAATACCAATGACGGTTGGAAGATCACTGATGAAGGACTAATTTTATTCATATGTACCCCATTTGCAACAACGCAGCACGCCCTTTTTCATATATATATATATATATATATATATATATTTGTGCTGCGCTTTCTAGCAAAAAGCCACCAGCCGTAAGCAACTATTCACGTCCTTTCTAACCCGACCGCTGCTACGTCACGATTCTTAGCCATTTTTGAATGTATTCTTGGCGCGATCACTTTGGAAAACTTATTGTCTAAATTTCAGCTAACTTCCTGAAGAGTCCGGTGCTCTAGGTGTCCAATGCTATTGGATATCTTAAAATGCGGACGAAACCATGGTAGAGGTAACTAAATATGTTCACTTTTCTCCTAGTTTATTTTACACCTAATTCTGTTTAATTGACTGTATATCTGGGCGATTCATACACGCTGCCGAAATACTCGATAAATATTCCGTCGCAACTGACGCGAAGGGCTGCTTTCGGTTATTTGTCGGAGATTTCTTCATAGAAGCCTTTATTCTTATAGCTTGGTCTAATTGATTTTCTATATGGTTAATTATGCTAATTGGGAGAGGAAATTGTATATATTTTATCTGGTCATTCTGTAGACATGTTTTATGATATATATATATAAATATATATTATATACATTACATATTTTATATATAAAGGGTGAAAGCAGCGATTCTTTGCTTAAACTTTAATCTGTTATTTAAATAAACGTTTTAACGGTTTGTTCTCCTTTATATACTTCTCCACGTATATATATATATATATATATATATATATATAAAAGTAAGTCCATCGAATCATTAGATGAAATATATATACAGTATTTTTTTCTCCCAATCACCATAATCAACCACACAAAAAATCATTTAAACGAGGTTATAAGTATAAAATATACCTATGAAGAAACAATAGATAAATAAATGATAGCTTTTTATCCGCAATTCACAGCCACAGAAAATTTACCCAGTATTTCTGATAACCTGTAGAAATTGACTAGATATATAGTTAACCATACATAATTAGGTACAAAATGAAAGTTAGAAGAAAAAATGTACATAAAAATACCAAAATCATCAAAATCTATCTCTACCCTCGGGGTTTTCATTCACTTTTTGGATATATCCGATCTTGGATAAATCAACGAGTTTGGAAATCATCAGGAGATAAACTCAATTGGACAAAGATTTTTCTTAAATAATCCCCGCCAGAAACGAATTCAAAATGGCTAAGAATTGTCACGTGACCAGTGGTCAAGTCAGAAAGCTTGTGATTGGTGCCTGTCGGCGAGTAGGCTGGTTGCTAGAAAGCGCAGCCGAATACTGCCTAAAGTTTTACTCAACCTTACGGGAGTATATAAAATTTAAAAGTTTATATACATATAAACTAGACAGAGCTATAGACATATATATATGTGTGTTTTTAGCAACCATTCATCATATATATATATAGGAACGAGTAGGACCCCGACGGCTGAGCTCAAGCCGTTTCAAAGGCTAATTCTTGATATATATATATATATATATATATATATATATATATATATATATATATATATATATATATATATATATATATATATATATATATATATATATATAATATATTTTATATATATATATAATATATTTTATATATATATATATATAGAAGTAAAATTATCAAGGTCATCATTGTTTGAATCTGGTTCGTTTCCACTATCTTGTAAACTGAGATGGCAAGCTAAAAGAAAAGTTTTCAGAATACAACTGAATGTACCTCATGCTGAGGTTTGTTGAAATTTATGCGAGTAAATGTTTCACACCCAATTTTCGTTTCAATAGTGGATTATATCGAATACACACACACACACACACACACACACACACACACACACACACACACACACATATATATATATATATATATATATATATATATATATATATATATATATATATATATATATATATATATATATATATATATACACATATATATATATATATATATATATATATATATATATATATATATATATATATACACATATATATATATATATATATATATATATATATATATATATATATATATATATATATATATATATATATATATATATATATATATTAGTAAAAGGGAAAGAAAATGCTGACAAATTTTACCCAGTGAAAAATAGTTTAATTGGGAATAAGTATAAATTAGTAATAAGTATTGGTTAGTATTCAGTTTTAGTTTTAAGTTCTTACCGGTTGCGCATTTCTAATGCTTTTCAAAAATAATTTTGCGATAGAGCGCTCGTGATGTTTGCTCTAATCTGATCAGTTTTGGAAATTCTTCCTGTTTTATGTGAAAAAAGTGGCTCCAGAGGTATTGAGATTTGGTTGGTTGTTGAATGTCACGTGAATGAGTACAATAAATTTCGCGCCAAATGTAGGTTTGTCGAAGAGTGTCCTTTTTCGCCTGATTGAGAAGTCACTGAAAAATAAGTTTATTAAGACAAATGTGTGTGTGTGTGTGTAGTAAAGAGGTTCATTGTTGTGATAATGGTCAGTAGGGATGTGTGTGTGAATTTGCAGTCATGTGAAAGGTCAACAGTTCAGATGTCTATTGAGACAAATATGTGTGTGTGTGTGTGTGTGTGTGTGTGTGTGTGTGTGTGTGTGTGTGTGTGTGTGTGTGTGTGGCAGAGTGGTTCGTGGTAGAGGAAATAAATTCGGTCAGTAGGAATGTGTGTGTACGTGTGTGGGGGATATTTTAACATGTTGAAAGATATTTTTCAGCTCTTGTCTTATACGGAGAAGTGTGTGTGTGTGTGTGTATGTCTGTTTGTATGTTAGTGTGTGTGTGTGTGTGTGTGTGTGTGTGTGTGTGTGTGTGTGTGTGTGTGTGTGTGTGTGTGTGTGTGTGTGTGTGTGTGTGTGTCTGTGTGTATGTGCGTGTGTGCGTGTGGATGGACCAGTGATATATGTAAAAATGGTGTACATTATTCGATATTTTCAGTAATTTGCAAAAACGATTCTCTCAAAAGAACATCAAAAACATTATTAATAAAAGGGGTGAAATGATGTATAGTATTGTCATAAAACCAAGGTGTGTGTGAGTTTCCAGATTGTATGTACTGCAAGGGGAATCCATTAGGCCCTGCCGTATGGGAATACTTGTGTACAAATATGTATGTGCCCATCAGTGTGCAATGCATGTGTGCGTATATGTATGTTTGTGTGTCGGCACGTTTATATCTATAAACATCACGAGCGCTCTATCTCAAAATTATTTTTGAAAAGCATTAGAAAATCGCAACCGGTAAAAACTTAAAACTAAAACTGAATACTAACCAATACTTATTACTAATTTATACTTATTCCTAATTAAACTATTTTTCACTGGGAAAAATTTGTCAGCATTTTCTTTTCCTTTTACTAATATATCACAACTCGTGTGTTACACCTCTATTTTTTTAAATATATATATATATATATATATATATATATATATATATATATATATATATAAAACGAAGGAAATGTGGTAAGGAACCAGGTGGACCATAACGCACCAAAGTACTTAATACTTAGGGTAGTAGAGTAGGTAATAGGAACAAGTAAGACCCCGACGGCTGAGCTCAAGCCGTTTCGACGGCTTGAGCTCAGCCGTCGGGGTCTTACTTGTTCATATATATATATATATATATATATATATATATATATAGTAATAATAATAAATTTGAAGACTAAAATCCAAAGAGGGCTCGATATATATATATATATATATAATTGTTTCTACTTTTGGCACAAGGCCAGCAATTATCTCAGTGTATTACTGGTACTTTTTTTTATGGATCCCGTAAGGATGAAAGGCAAAGTTAACGTCGGCGGGATTTGAACTCAGAATGGCAAGGGCCGTAACTCTATGCGTCAAAACATGGTGTCCGACCCTCTACCGATATTGCCAAACCAGTTTTTAATTACATTATTTAATAGATTTACCCCGCCGAGGTTAATTTTGCCTTTCATCCTTTCAGGGTCGATAAAATAAAGTACAAGTAATGTACTAGGTAATTGCTGGCCTTGTGCCAAAAGTAGAAACAATTATTTAATAGATTTACAAACGTTTCTTTCAAATACAGCAGAAAGTATCATTTTATTCCTCTCTACAAAATTCCTCAGAATAATTAAACAATACAAAAGATATTTATATTATTTACCAATCGCATATGCAAACAAGTGAGAGCGCATGGCTTAGTGGTTAGAGCATTGGAATTGCAATCGAAAGGTTGTGAGTTCGATTCTCGGACTGGGTGATGCGTTGTGTTCTTGAGCAACGCACTTTATTTCACATTGCTCCAGTTTACTCAGCTGTAGAAATGAGCTGCGACGTCACTGGTGTCAAGCTGTATCGGCCATTGCCTTTCCCTTGGATAACATCGGTGGCATGGAGAGGGGAGGCTGGTATACATAGGCGACTGCTGGTCTTCCACAAACAACCTTGCCTGGACTTGTGCCTGGGAGGAAAACTTTCTAGGTGCAAATCCCATGATCATTCGTGACCGAAGGGGTCTCTCTCTGTGCAAACATCTCCTATTCAAAAACGTAAACAACTTCAAATATAGTCGGGAATTATGGAATACTAAACGCACAGGTAAACATTTAAAATAATAAATATACTGTGTAGTAATTAGTCTGACTCTTAAACCTGGAGTTCTCACCAGTGTTCACTTATACTTTCTCCATAGGTGCAACAGCCCGTAGCAAAGGAGAAAGGTTAAGTGAACCCTGGCGAGAATCACTTTCTATATCCGGCCTGCGTTGGCTGGTAATTGATGTAGGAGGGGAGTTCGTTGCTGCTGCCTTTAGGTTACCTTTATTCCGTGCTGTGGGTACATCTGGGATTCTGGATGGCAGAGTGTCAAGATGTTTCTAGAAAACATCTACGTCCAGACCATGAAGATGTGTGTGTGTGTGTGTGTGTTTATGTATGTATGCGTGTATGTATGCGTGTATGTACGTACTTATGTATCTATATACGTACGCATGTGTTGTGTACATTCATCTCATTGCATTATGAATTTGTATCTTTTGATCTAATTATGTGAGTAAGCGTTACATAATCCTCAGACCTATCCAGTGTGATGCAATGTATAACAAGGCTGTCCATTTGAATTACAAGTACAGTGTACCCGACAGACTTCCAGACAGGGATGGGTCGACTCGAGGCTATAGTAAAGGGCACTTTTCATATATGACAAACAGTAGGATCAAACCCATGACCTCATGATTATGAAGCGAAACTTTGTAGCCACTCAGTCATGCCTGCATTCGCTGACATAATATAGCAGTGAATTGAAGACCGTCTGGTTCAACTCAGGCCCTCTCGTAACCACATCACCATTGTATCTGATAGCGTTTCCTTTTGAACTTTGTTTTAAAGATGAAGCCTGGCTTAGTAGTTAGGGTATTGGCATCACGATCACAAGGCAGAGGTTTAGTTTCCTGGACTGGTTGTGCGTTGTGCTTTTAAACAAAATTATTTTACGTTGCTCCTTCTGTCAAGAGTTACGACCGGCTGATAGTATCAGCAATGAAAAGACCAATGGAATCATTGTTTCCATGATACGATCGGCACTTTTCCTTTCCCAATTTTCATTAAAGAAAGCCTGTTCTCGGCACAACTTTAAAGTATTGACTTACCTAAACCTTTGACTCTAATAAATAAATCTATCAACTCTATGTATTGTTGAACACTATAATTTGTTTGGGTCACAATCTTACGAACATAAAATCACGTTTTGAATATATGAATTAACAACAATTTTCTTATTGTATATCCCAAACCTTATTGTTTATCTCTAAATCACGTAACCTAAACTATTTTCTGTTTCGCTTCATTCTTTTCATATTCTCTACACACTAGAAATAATATCAACCACAATGAACTCCGCTCCCTACCCTTAATCTAATTCTTTGTCGGATTCATTTCGCCTCAACCTCTCTATTAATTACAGTTCAAACTATTTATGTTACCAAACCAACAAATAACCATTAACAGAATTTAGAGAACAAACAGAAAATGTGTATTGTAACACAACATTGTTTATTTTAAACATCTAATGTGTTTTGTTTCAATAAAACTGAATTAGAAGAGGCGAACAATATCTGTGTTTACATGAGTCTCGTTTAAACCCTGTACTGTATATGTACCGATATATGTTTAACGTACACTCCGACTGCTGAGTACACAATTAAATATACGAGTATATTAAAATTAACTACCAATATAGGCACTAAAGTCCTTTCGTATTTGTATGTATAAGCTCATAACTCTTGCTCGAATCGCGGGGGAGGGGAGGGGCATAATGTAATACTGCGTTTCTTGGAGATTTTTAAGACCTGATGGAGCCCATCCTTTCTCCAGGTCTGAACAGAGACAGAGGCAGAGAGTGATAGAGAAAAGTGAAAAAGAGATATAGAGTAAGAAACGACACCAGTATTGGACTGGTACTTTTTTGTCGGCCTCGAAAGGATGACAGGCAAAGTTAACCTCAGCGGGATTTGAACTCACAGTGCAAAGCGCTGGAACTAATACCGCAAAGAATTCTATCCGATGTTTTAACGACTCTGCTAATTCGCCGCCCCTCTTTTCATGACTACTACTACCTTTACAAGGCCTTATAAGACCGCCAGTTAAACATTTCCTTGTGATTGTTTGATATACATATTCTCTGGTAAGTGGACAGGAGCAACGAGAAATAAAATGCCTGACTCAAGGACAAAATACGCAACCGGGAATTGAATTCACGAGCCTGAACTGAACACTCTAACCCCTTAGACAAATGCCCTCAAAACCAACGACATTTCGAATAAATCTTATATTTAGTTTACACAATGTAAAGAAAGATTTCATCAGAATGATTTTAAAGTGTTAACAAACTGTAATTGTTGATATATATTACTTGATATGTGAAAGCAAATGATACACACACACACACACACACACACACACACACACACACACACACACACACACACACACACACACACACACACACACACACATATATATATATATTTATATATATATATATATATAAATATATGTGTGTGTGTGTGTGTGTGTGTGTGTGTGTGTGTGTGTGTGTGTGTGTGTGTGTGTGTGTGTGTGTGTGTGTGTGTTTGTGCGTATGTATATATATATATATATATATATATATACAGAGAGAGAGAGGGGAGCAACGTATCAGACGGAAGAAAATGAAACACGTAAGACGAACAACTGCCAAAAGTCTCAAACTTCCTCATCAGCCATCCAATGAAAAAAGTAATTTCGGGCATAAAGGTCGTATTGCATTCTATTGGGACTGAGTCGCATGATGACTTGATACATATGGAACAACACAATGACATAAAAACAGAAGAAAACAATAGAGTGTCATTCAACTAGGACATCAAAACGAGGAGTTAGTCAAATAATTATTGAAAATCTTACAGTTAGAAACAGGAGAGAAAACGGTACAGGATGGTTTTGAAAAATGTAGCGGAAGAAGGAGTGAAATATAGATAGATTTTTGTCAAAACATTGTCTCATTGAAAGTAGTGAAGGAAAGAAGGGCCAGAAGTTGATGTTTAGTAGCGGAGCATACGTCAGCAAGAGGATGAGAGACAAGGGGAGGAGAGAAAAAAAAACAGACAGAGGGGGTGAGTGAGAGAGAGGGAGAGGGGGAGGGAGAGAGAGAAAGTAAACAGGTAGTTAATCAATGAAGGAAAGGGTAGCGTTAGAGAAATAATAAAGAAAGTTGCATTAGGACAGAAACGAAGCATGTGGGACAAACGAATGAGAGCATCTATCTTTCCACGTCAGCTAGCATACACAAACACACACACACATATATATATATATATATATATATATATATATATATATATATATATATATATATATATATATATATATATATATATATATATATAAATATATATATATATATATATATAAATATATATAAATATATATATATATATATATATAAATATATATAAATATATATATATATATATATATATATATATAAATATATATATATATATATATATATATATATATATATATATATATATATATATATATATATATATATATATATATATATATGGTAAGGATAAAGATTCCATAACTCCTTGTGGAGTCTTAGAGGCACTGTCATACGGCATGTCTAAGTCACTTTTAAGCATGGTGGAGCCCAACCCACTCCATGTCTGAAGAACGCACCCGATTTTTTTTCTATTGAGGAAGAATCGACCTCAATACTGAATTGGTACTTATTTTTATCAACCTCGAAAGGATGAAAGGCAAAGTTGACCACCGCAGGATTTGAATTCAGAGGGTGCCATGAGTTGGAAGGAATACCATAAGCATATATATATATATATATATATATATATGTATATGTATAATTGGTGTGGGATGCTTAAAGTGTCCGTATGCGGTAGGCCGTTTGAGCACTCGATGCTCTTACAGAGCAGAATATAATATCACATAAGAAACGGAGAATCAGTAGTGCGACGAATAAAATTTATTAGACATATTACAATCGTTTCTCTGGCGACCAGCTGGAGGCACGATCGATGCAATGATCAAACCTGACTCTGAAATCGCAAGATCCACAGATATGTCTCGATTCTACGAACCAGTTTCCAAATGTCCAGTTACACCCGTGGCCTTCATTCGGCAGCTTAGATCCTGTTGTTTTCATTCTATGAGTGGTCAAGAATTGTACACGTCATCGGTATTTTTGGCCACTCACGACCGTCGTATATTTGGTTCCTTTCAATTGCCACCTGTCAATCAAAGTTGTTTCTTATATCGGAATTACTACTGTAGGGGTTAAGGGGTTGTATGATTGAACCGGTCGCCTCTTGTCGCAGCCCTGCCCGCCTGGAGGCTCCCTCACCCATGTCCATGTATCGCGCAGGCATGTTAGGTATGGGCACTTATACACCCACATCAATCAGATACAAACCCGCAACTGTCTTATCTGCGACAATCACAGTAAATATTAAATATTAAATGTGTAGCGAATACTTAGAAAGAAAAGTCATTTAAAAAAACATTTAAAAAACATTTTAAAAAACATTTAAAACATTTTAAAAGGCGTTTCATAAAAACACACCCTCAGAATACCTTAAAAAACCTACATTCAAAAAGAAAACCTTATGAAAAGAACGTCTTTAAAAGGATGCTTGGAAGAGACCTTCAAAAAAGTTATTTCAAAGGTATTTTTTGGTAAGTATACGCATGTCCACACACACACACTGTACTCAGTGAATCATATATACTTAAGACACTTCACTCAGTGAATCATATATACTTAAGACACTTCACTCGGTGAATCATATATACTTAAGACACTTCACTCAGTGAATCATATATACTTAAGACACTGCGCACATATACAGATGAGAAAATTGAGAATCTACACATAGATATGCATACACCTACACAGACATGTTCATACAATTAGATACACCCGGACATGCATACACATGCCTGTATGCGTGTATGCGTGCACACACATGCATACATGTGCCCGCGCATGGGCATGCACATGGGCATGCCCATACGTCTAAAAAAAGAGCATATACTTGATGAATACCCACACATCCACACACACACACACACACACACGCAACTGTGCACATGGCGCATGGCGCATACAGTATTATATGAGACAACGTTCTTGAGGCTTGGACTCAACCCATATTATACTGAAAATGCACACACAATATATATATATCTATACTATAAAGCTGACGGTCGTATGTAGGTAACAAACTTTCCGCCAAACGGCTGGACCAAACAGCACCAAATTTGCACCATAGATGTAACTTTTTCAAAGTAAAAAAGTGAGGGTATTTTTGTCTACTGAATTTTGTTAAAAGATTAAAGACATTATTTAAATATTCACTTCTTTAAAATTTCAAATGTCAACACTTCCGGTTATACGTCTTTCCAAGATCTGAGAACCATCATTGGCCATCAATGTTCCACTTACCGTTTGGCTTGCCAGATGCGTGATATGTTACACGATGACAGCCATTGGCACCTCACCCTGCTAGAAGCAGCAACTGCTAAAGTCCCTTCTCAGCTGCGAAAACTTTTTGCTATTATGCTGCACAACTGCAATCTCGCCGACTCTCTCGCAATGTGGAACAACCACCGCGAAAGTATAGCTGAGGACATCCCCCACCGCACATACAGACACAATCTGAACGTAACATACGATGTCGTTTTCAATGAGGCGCTCATTTGTCTTGAAAACAGTGTCCTGGAGATTGGTGGTAGGCCTCTAAGTCACTACAGCTTACCTGCTCCTGACAGGAGTGTCCAGAGGTCAATGTCTACAGAACTTCTCCGCGAGACGAGCTACGAGATGAGTGATTCTCCCACGGTCAATTGTATGTAGGATGCTCCAGGGTGAGCCCGCCAAACAATCTCTTCATCTTTGCTCCGGAGGACCGAACAAAAAATATTGTATACTCTGAGGCTCTAACAATGTAATTTAAATATTTTCTGTTACTTAGAATTTCCATTATGGTTGTACAAATTATTGTTTGTTAAAGAATTTGTTCTCTGTTCAGCCTTTATTGTTGTAACTATCAATTTTCTTTAACGTACTGGCTGTTGAACTGGGGAATCCTAAAAACTATTCAAACCCAACATCAGATACGTTACCCCCCCCCCCCCCCCGACTTGAGAGAGCGTGTAGAGGGGGGGGGGGGTCCTGAAAAGATAAAATGCCGGTATACCTAGCCGGCCGGGCCATTTAGTATATATATATATATATATATATATATATATATAGGAAAATGTTCAAGACCCTCGACGGCAGAGCTCAAGCCATTTCGACGGCTATTTCTGGATTAAATTAGATTTTGAGCCTGGTAATAAATAGCCGAACGTTTTTCTATTACCCACTCTACTACCTTAAGTATTGAGTACTCTGGTGCGTTATGGTCCACCTGGTTCCTTAACACACTTCCTTCGTTATATATATATATATATATATATATATATATATATATATATATATATATATAACGAATGAGTTGTGGTAAGGAACCAGATGGACCATAACGCACCAGAGTACTCAATACTTAAGGTAGTAGAGTGGGTAATAGGTGAATGTATGACCCCGACGGTAGAGCTCAAGCCATTTCGACGGCTATTTCTGGACTAGAAATAGCCGTCGAAATGGCTTGAGCTCTGCCGTCGGGGTGATACATTTTCCTATATATATATATATATATATATATATATATATATATATATATATATATATATATATATATATATATATATATATGTATATATATATATTAGAAAGTGAGGTTTTTTTTACAAAATGAAAAATAACCGAGGTGTCCTACACGAGTGAAAGTATAAAGAAAAAAATATGAAATCGAAAATGCAACTGGAGTCATATTTAAAAAAATATATATATATTTATTTGGTTCCTTTACCGGTTTCGCAGTTCTTCTGCTTTTCAAAAGTAGAGTTGAGAAGGAGGGTCTGTGGTTTTTCTCACATCTGGTTGGTCTCTGAATGATACTTGTTTTGTATGGAAAAAAGTGGCTCGAAATGCCAGGTTTTTAGAGAAATAATTTGATTGGTTGGTCAATAATTATAATAAATTTCGCGCCAGTTCGCGTTACAAAGTTCTTCAAACAAGGGGAGGGCACAGGTTGTTTTTTCATATATGAGTGTTTGAATTTCTTTTTACTTAAAAAAAAGAGGCTCACGAAGGCTTTTTTTTTAATAAACGTAATTTGATTGGTTATAAATGAAATTATGGCTGTCACGTGAACAAGTTTTCATTAAATTTTCGCGCCCTTATTTGGAAATCTATTCTGTAGCTTTTTTAGAGGATTTTATGACAAGCAAAAGATAATGGTCAAGAGAAATTGGATGGGAGAATTGTTCTGGTTCAGTGAATATGGTTAGTTAGCTGGGGTGTCAGAATTCAGATTTTCTATTGAATAAAGAAAGTAAAGATATGTATGTTTATTTGTGTGCTTGTGTGTGTGTGTGTGTGTGTGTGTGTGTATATATGGGTGTTATGTGTGTGTGTGGGAGTATGTTAAGATGGAGAGAATATATATATTTTGTGTGTGTGTATATATGTGTGTAGGAAAGTGATTCTATTAGTAGAAATGGGGGAGGGAGTTGTGTGTGTGGGGGTGGGCGTTGTTATGTGTGTGTATGGGTGTTATGTGTGTGGGAGTATGGTTAACATGTTAAGATGAAGAGAATATATATATATATATATTGTGTGTGTGTGTGTGTGTGTGTGTGTGTGTGTGTGTGTGTGTGTGTGTGTGTGTGTGTGGGAAAATGATTCCTTTAGTAGGAATATTTTTGAATGAACATATTTTCCTTACTTATTCGTATTTGTTCTGTTGTATTGTCAGCGCAAACGTATGTTAAGGTTTATTTAGTTCGGGTTTTTATTTTCTAAAGTAGCAGGTGTTATGTGTGTGTGTATGTGTCTGTTTGGATGGTTAGCATGTTATGGTGTTGACATAATGTATATTAAACCATATTTAATGCTGGTCTATATTTTTGAATAAACATATTTTCCTCATTTATTCGTATTTGTTCTGTTGTATTGTTAGCGCAAAGATAAAATGGGAAGACTTGGAATTTGGGTGTCTTATTACTTGCGCATATGTATAGATATGCGCTTAGTGGTATCTGTCTCGTGGTTGGATCTCGTAATTGTTGGCGATGAACTGTCATTTTGTTTCTGAGTGTGAGTTTAGTTTGTCCTATATAATCTTCATTGCATCCTTTACATTTAATGGCATAAATTAGATTTTTTGATAAGCAAGTGAAGTGATTTTTTACAGCTAAATTTTGTCCTGATTTAAATGTATACGTGTTGCCTTCAATGAGGTGAGTGCAGGTTCCACAATTAGAGCGACCACATTTTTTGACAGTTGGTTGTAGGTTTGTGGTAGGTAATTTGGCATTGGTGAGTAATGTTTTCAGTGATTTCGGTTGTCTTTTGCTTTTGATTATTTTGTGTGTTTCAAGGGCTTTTTTTTCATTCTTGGGTTTTGTTTTAGTAGTGGGATGTTCTTGTGAATAGTGTTGTAAGCTTCCGCATTTCTTGGGTTGTGTGTTGGGATATATGATAAAATATTGGACGTACCTTGAATTTGTTTCTGTTTTCGTAATTCATCAATGCCTATTGCTTTAGCCCTTTCTATTCCATTATTTATTAGTAATGGTGGGTACTGTCTTTCCAGTAGAATTTCCTTTAATTCTTGAAGTCTTTTATTTCGCGTTTCATAATTGGAGACAATTGTGCAAATTCTTCTTGCTAGGTTAAAAGGAATGTTCGTCTTCGTGTTCTTTGGATGGTTGGAGGTGAATAGCAGGTATTGTTCGGAATCTGTTGGTTTGTAGTGTATGTCAGTTTCAATATTTGTGTCTTTTTTTAAGATTAAGATGTCCAGAAATGGGAGTTGATCTTGGCTGTATTCCATTGTGAATTGGATGTGGTTATTGATGCCGTTTATTAAGTTTTTGAAATCCTTCAGTTGGTCGAGGGTGTGGGACCAAAGAATGAGACAATCATCCAAGTAGCGTTTCCAATTCTCTCATAAATATTTGTGGAAGTTAAATCCGTATTTTGATTTGGACTGTTCATATATCTGGACGTCTAAGTATGCCATGACTAAGTTGGCATAAGTTGGAGCGGCTTTTGTACCCATCGCAGTCCCCAATATTTGCCTGTAAGTACTGCCATCGAAATCAAAAAAGTTGTTCTGTAAGATGAATTTTAATCCCGCGGTGATGAAGCTTTTTTCTATTCTGCCAGGTATCTCATTGGGATATTTCTCTAGCCAGAATCCTATTGCTTCTAGTCCGTATTGGTAAGGGATCGTTGTGTAGAGATTCACTACATCGAAAGACACAATAATAGTGTCGTTGTTGACATGTTTGGGGAGGTGGTTTAAGAGGTCCAGATCGTCTCTGACAAGGCTTGGTATGTGTTTGAGAATTGGTTTTAGTAGTATGTCTATAAAGTTGCTCAGTCTGTGTGTTTCACATTGTGGGCCCGCTACAATTGGTCGTAATTTAAGGTCTGTGGGGTATTGTGTGTTCACGCAGGCTGAAGTGGATTGTTTACAGGCATCGTTAATTATTTTACACTTGTGGATCTTCGGAAGTCCGTAAAGGTTGCTGGTTTTGTATTCAAAATGTGTTAAATAATCGCGTTCCTTTTTAGTTAGGTCTTCCTGGTATCGATAAATCAGTGTGTTTAATCTGGTCATTGTTTTTGATTGCTGGTAGTTTTTTACTCTTTCATAGTAATTAGTATTTTGTAAGAGAGAGAACATAGAATTTTTATATTTTTCAGCCTCCATAATGACAACAGTACTTCCCTTGTCTGCTTCCTTAATTATAATGTTCGTATTGTTTTTTAGTTCATGGATAATCTCCCATTCCCTTCGACTCGTGTTGGGTTTGGGTTTAGGTTGCGGTAGTTCATGGTATGGGAAAGTAGCTATGTGGTCACAAAATTTGTCCAGAACTCTGTTTCTACCTTTTGTTGGGTTGTAGCTGCTTTTATTCCGTACAATTGATTCGTCGTTATTCTCCTTGTCAAAGAATTCCTCTGTGAGACGTAATTTTCTACAGAAGTGTGAGATATCGTCATTTATCTCATTGGGGTTATAGTATTGTGGTGTTGGTGTGAATTTCAGTCCTTTGGAGAGAATTTTTTCTTGTTGGGCTGAGAGGTTTGTATTTGAAAGGTTGATTATTTTCGGTTTTTCAAATTCGGTTTGTACCACTGGGTGTCGTGGATCCTGTAGCCTTGGTCAAAAAAATAATTTTTCTGGAATGTTTTTTCAATGGTATTATTATATCTAATGGTATTTCCCCTGTTGTTGTGTGGTCTTGTATAGAATGTGAGAAAAACCACAGACCCTCCATCTCAACTCTACTTTTGAAAAGCAGAAGAACTGCGAAACCGGTAAAGGAACCAAATAAATATATATATTTTTTTTTAAATAAGACTCCAGTTGCATTTTCGATTTCATCTTTATATATATATATATATATATATATATATATATATATATAAGGTCCTGAATTATATATATAGTTGTTGTAGGGTTGCAGATAAATGCGTCCGTAGGCGGTATGCCGGTTGAGCACTCGATGCGCGTGCAGAGCAGAGTATAATATTATAAAGAACGAGAAAGCAGTAATGCATCAAACCATAATTTATTAACATATTGCATATGTTTCTCCATCGATCAGCTCGAGGCAGGATCTTTTACAGATCGAACCCGACTCTGTATTCGATGGTTCTTCAGATATGTCTTGTGTGTTCAAACATCCGGGCTGTTATATATGTACGTATATATATATATATATATATATATATAAACGGAAAAAATGAAACGAAATTTCATTTCTCACTCTTAGTACGGCTGTTACTTAAATATAAGTATGTACACGTACATATATATATATACAGACGTACAGTAGTATGTTTACAAACACACCGAGCATTATAATAAATGTTCGGTGAATCCATACGTACATATATATATATGTGTGCATGTATGTATATATATATATATACTACTGTACGTCTGTATACATATATGTATGTACGTGTACATACTTTTATATATATATATATATATATATATATATATATATATATATATATATATATATATATATATATATATCATGTATTCCAGTACAACCTGTCCCATGGTCGGGTCGTTGGCGACTAAACTGGCAACCCCACCAAGGTTTCTTGGTGAGGAGGGTGACTTTGGACATCCTGCAGGACTAAAAACAAAATCAGTCAAAGGGAAAAGGAGCTCTCAAGAGTCAATGGCCATCCAAAATCACCGGGAGAGATGACCCCTTAGCCTTTGTCAAGGCAGAATTCTAGGAGAAGGAAAACTCTGATATAACACCTGCAACTCTGATGGTATTCAATGATGTTGACTTGTTCTTCTTTTTGGTAAATATCATCTTGGTTAAGAGAGTGGGACTGGCTTTGTGCAGTGCCTTTGCTCACTATAAAAGCTTCACGTCACATGCATTGCTTTGTATCTGGAGATCTCTCTGCACTTGTCATCACATGGTACCATGCGCCCAGCACTATGTGTCAATAATTGTCACAAATGTAGTGTTTGTACCAGAGCTTTCAAGTCGCTGGCTGGACTAAAAAGTCACACTCGTTCAGCGCATCGGTAGGGGTTCTTATACATGGATATAAAGTAGTGGCCGTACTCGAAAACGAGTTGGCAGCCACCATATATATATATATATATAAAGGAGGAAGTCATAGTTCACTTGAAGCATTGTGTAATGAGGTATAAACGTTTGTATATGTATAATAAAGCCAAAACAATGCGGGTATGGACAGAGAATAAAGAATGCAAATGCAAAAGATATTGTTGACAATTAGTCTTTTACCTTAGATTTATTTAAATGTCCTTAATTTTCGAGATAATATCTCTTCTAAATAGCTTGCCAAGCATGACTTGGCAAGCTATTTAGAACACTGGTTTAACCGCTTTACTTCTCTCCGAAGAAGAGATATTATCTCGAAAAT
>OZ024742.1:39306701-39316701 GCA_964016885.1 Eledone cirrhosa | reverse complement strand
CGTGTACAATTCTTGACCACTCATGGAATGACAACAACAGGATCTAAATCAACAAACGAAGGAATTCGATGTTAAAGGACTATAGGAAAATCTGCTTCGTAGAATCGAGACGTATCTGAGGACCGCGCGATTTCAGAGTCAGGTTTGATCACCATATCGATCGTGCCTCGAGCTGGTCACCCGAGAAACAATTGTAATATGTCCAATAAATTCCTTAATTCCTTTCGTCGCAACACTGATTTTCTTTTTTCTGTGATATATATATATATATATATATATATATATATATATATATATATATATATACATATCCATATGTATACAGAAACGTGTATATGGTATATATATATATCTGGTAACATGTATCCCAGTACAACCTGTCTCATGGTCGGGTCGTTGGCGACTAAACTGGCAACCCTACCAAGGTTTCTTGGTGAGGAGGGGGACTTTGAACACCCTGATGGACTAAAAACAAAACCTGTCAAAGGGCAAAGGAGCTCTTAAGAGTCAATGACAATCCAAAACCTCCCGGAGAGATGACCCCTTAGCCTTTGTCAAGGCAGAATTCTAGGAGAAGGAAAACTCTGATATAACACCTGCAACCCTGATGGTATCCAATGATGTTGACTTGTTCTTCTTTTTGGTAAATATCATCTTGGTTAAGAGAGTGGGACTGGCTTTGTGCAGTGCCTTTGCTCACTATAAAAGCTTACATGGCACAGGCATTGCTTTATATCTGGAGATCTCTCTGCACTTGTCGTCACATGGTACCATGGGCCTAGCACTATGTGTCAATAATTGTCACAAGTGTAGTGTTTGTACCAGAGTTTTCAAGTCGCTGGCTGGACTAAAAAGTCACTCGTTCAACGCATCGGTAGGGGTTCTCCTACATGGATATAAAGTAGTGGCCGTACTCGAAAACGAGTTGTCAACCACCATATATAAATATACATATATATATATATATAAATATATATATATACATACATATATATATATACACACACACACACACACACACACACACACATATATATATATATATATATATATATATATATATATATATATATATATATATATATATATATATATATACACACATATCCCTATGTATACAGAAACGTGTGTATGGTAATTTATGTTAAATATACACTTATAACATATCCCAAATCATTGTAATAGAATAACTCTAGGTGGTGGCTCTGGTATATTCTATGAAATATTTAAAGAATAATTTGGAAATATATCGGCAAACAGAAATTAGTTTGCTTTTAGATTGCATCAGTCCTTGCGTGGTTCAACTATGTTGAAAACACTTGCAAACTTGTTCAGTTTATCGTAGTTGGTTATTACATTTCTTTAGTCAAGAATATTTTAAATGCCGTCAGATTCACCAGGAAGTGCAATAATTGTTTCTACTTTTAGCGCAAGGCCAGCAATTATCCCAGTATATTACTGGTACTTTATTTTATTGACCCCGTAAGGATGAAAGGCAAAGTTAACCTCAGCAGGATTTGAACTCACACGGTAAAGGGCCATAACTCTATGCTGTAAAGCATGGCGTCCGACCCTCTACTACCGATACTGCCAATCCACCGCCAAGGAGGTGCAATAATATCACACAAACGGATCTTATGATCAGTATATATATATATATATATATATATATATATATATATATATATATATTATTCAAAATATATCAACTGTGCTGATGGTTCAATTCCAGTCTTGGCAGTCAATTGAACCATCAGCACAGTTGAGGTATGTCATACATCAATTTATGTATTTTATCTGATGAGGACGTACTGAAAAACAGACAGTACCTCCGAAATATATATAATAAAACATATATTTTGATTATGTGAATGTATCCATTTATTAATATTTTGAATAATATTAATTACTCCAGAAAACTTCACTGTTGAGTGCTTTTAATCTATTGTAAAACTATATTCATTGAATAATCAATGAACCTTGTTTAACATTTGGTTATATATATATATATAGGAACGAGTAGGACCCCAGGGGCCTACTCGTTCCTATTACCCACTCTACTACCCTAAGTATTGAGTACTTTGGTGCGCTATGGTCCACCTGGTTCCTTACCACATTTCCTTCGTTATATATATATATATATATATATATATATATATATATATATATATATATATGTATGCACATATGTATATATATATATATATATATATCTCCTGCCAGGAGATCCAATATTTTCACAAGATGTTTACTGGATTAAAGAGGACGTAACGGGTAATTGTAATGCCACTATGGAGAGGTTTGATTGGGTCTTTGAGGTAGGTCATCTGAAGTAGTTAGACGTCTTTACGTCTATGAAAGCACCAGTAATGCAGAAATAAATAAATCTGTTAATATAGATACTCTCAGCTTACACTTGTGGAAATTGGTCTTTTCATTTGTACCCACACCTGTATATATATATATGTGTGTGTGTGTGTGCGTGTATGTGTGTGTGTGTGTGTGTGTGTGTATGTGTGTGTGTGTGGGGGGGGGGGGGTATGTGTGTATGCATGTATGCATATATATATATATATATATATATAAAATAAACCTACAGTAAATCCGCGTTACACTCCCTGGACATATCGCAACTCCATCCGCGCCTCCCGTTCCACCCTCCGCCTACTTGACCACCAACTGACCCCCACCCTCCTCCGCCTTTACTCCACCTGCCACCCCCTCCTCGCCCAAGCCATCCTCTCCTTCATCCACAACCTCAACCACAACCTCTTCTCGTTCCTCAGCTCGAACCAAAGCCCGCAAGCTACACTCACTCCTCCCAACCCCCACCCCATCCACCACCACCCGCCCATCCCCATACGCCCACCACTCTCCACCTCTCCCCCGACCCACACCCCTACCCAATCACCACCCTCCACCTCACCCCTCACCACACCCTCCCTTCCCTCCCCAAACACCCAAACGCCACCCCTTGTTGTCACCATACCCCCTGACCTCCCCCTCTCCGCACCTGAGCGCTCACTCCTTAGTAGAGGCCTTCGCTTCATACCCCACACTCCGCTCAGCGACGAATTCCGCACCCGAACGGAAGTCGAGCGATTCGTGCGACGCACTAAGCTACAGGCACATTTCAGCCGAACGCCACCGGCTCCGGACGCCCAAGACCCGTTTCTCGCCCTGGGCCGACGACCATCTTCTTGGACGCCGGCCCCAGGGCAATTTAGCACCCTGGACGCCTTCGTCGATGCCAGCCGTAGCGCAGTAAATCGTTTCGACTTCCGCCACCGTTCCAAACGACACAACATCTCACGGGGCGAACTCCTCGCTCTCCGCTCCTTCCGTAGCCGAGATGACATCGTCATCAAACCGGCGGACAAGGGAGGCGCCGTGGTGGTATGGCGCGCGGACCTCTACACGGCCGAAGCCCTCAAGCAGCTCTGTAACCCCCTCTTTTACCGCCCTCTACCCTCCGATCCCACCCCCCTCTACCAACAACAAGTCTCCTCCACCATCAAAGACCTTATCGCCTCCTCCCTCCTCCCCCCCCCACCGCTTCCCACCTCATCGTCCGCACCCCCGCACCCCCACCATCTACTTCCTCCCCAAACTCCACAAACCCGACAACCCCGGCCGCCTCATCGTCTCCGTTTGCAACTGCCCCACCGAACTCATCTCCGCCTTTCTCGACTCCCTCCTCGCCCCCCTTGTCACCACCCTCCCCTCCCACATCTCCGACACCAACCACGCCCTGCGCCTTTTCGATTCCTTCACCTACCTACCCGGCCCTCAGCCATTCCTCTTCACCCTAGACATCAAGTCCCTCTATACCGTCATCCCCCACGCCGACGGCCTTCGCGCCCTCAAACACTACCTGGACCTTCGCCCCTAGCCCAGACCCTCCACCCCCACTCTCCTTCGCCTCGCCGAGCTGGTCCTCACCCTAAATTGTTTCTCCTTCTCGGGTGAGTTTTACCAACAGGTCACGGGGGTAGCCATGGGCACAAGAATGGGCCCGAACTATGCCAACCTTTTTGTTGGCCATGTTGAGGCCCAAATCTTTGCCCAGTACACCGGCCCCACGCCCGAACTGTACGGTCGTTACATCGACGACTGTATCGGAGCCACGACCCTCACCCGAGTACAGCTCGACTCCTTTCTCTCCTTCTTCTGCTCCTTCCACCCCTCCCTTCACTTCACCACCTCTATCTCCACCACCCACGTCCACTTCTTAGACATCTCCGTCGCCTTCGACCCCTCCCACCACTCCCTCCTCACCTCCGCCTTCTTCAAACCCACCGACTCCCACTCTTACCTCGTCTTCACCTTTTCCCACCCCACCCACACTAAACTCTCCATTCCCTACTCCCAACTTCTCAGGATCCGCCGCCTCTGTAGCCGTGATGCTGACTTCGAGTCCCAGGCCCTTTCCCTAGTCAGCCATTTCATCCGCAGAGGTTACCCCACCTCTCTCGTCTACACCGCTCTCACCCGCGCCCGTGCTATCCCCCGCTCCACCACCCTCACCCCACGCCACCGCACACCCACCCACCGTCTCCCCTTCCCCATCACATACCACCCCTCCACCTTACCCCTCCACCGCACCATCCGCCGCCTCTTCCGACGCCTCTAGTCCGACCCCTCCACCTCCCACATCTTCCCAACCCCACCACTCCCCTCCTTCAAACGCGCAGGCAATCTCCGCACCCTCCTCGTCCACAGCTCCCCCCCCCAACCCACGCTCCCCCCCCCCGGTTCCTTCCCCTATTCTAGGCCCCGCTGCAACACCTGTCCCCACATCACCAACACCACCACCTTCCAGGGTCCCAACGGCCACTCTCTCTCGGTCCGGCATGCCTTCCGCTGCACCTCCTCCAACCTAGTCTACGGACTTCGTTGCACGGAGTGCAGCGCGACTTATGTCGGACAGACGGGACGTCGCCTGGCGTACCGAGTCACGGAGCACCTCCGGGATATTCGTCTCGGGGGCAGTTCCCCCATCGCCCGCCACTTTGGTGGCCCTGGACACTCCGCACGCCATCTCACAGTCTGTGGCCTACTCCAGTGCCACGGAACACCCGCCCATCGCCTTACGGTCGAACAACGCACTATCTTCATCTTACAGACCCACACTCCCCCCGGCCTGAACTCCCCACCCTTATTCCTTTAGCGTTCAACCGCCCCCCTCCCCCCACACTTATCCCCCACTAACACCACTAACACACCCCTCCTTTTCACCGCCCACCCCACACTAACAATACTAACACCTCCACTCCACCCCTCATCTGACCACCCTTCCCCAACTAACATACTAACATCCCTTCCCTCCCCTCTTCTCCCCCCTCCTTATCACACGCACACACGCACCCGCTTACACCACCCACCCCACACGCAACTAACATCACTAACACCCCCTAACCCCACGCACATGTACCCACACACCCTCGTACACCACCAACTCTACACACCCTACCACCACTAACCCCCACTCACACCTGCATTCCACCCCTCCCCACCTCCCGTATACTAACACCCACTAACACCTCTTCACCACACTACACACACACCAGTACACCACACTCCCTCCATAGAACCACACACACCCTTCTCTCCCCGCTCCACACTCACTCATCCCACTAACACCCCTACTAATACACACACACACACACACCCTCCTCACTCCAACTCTCACACCTACCCATCCTCGCCTCCCTACCATTCCGCCGACTGCTGCTATGCCCTTCCGACCACCTCTCAGCACCAACTGACCACAGCACTCCCACTGCTGACCACTTCCTGTTGCGCGCGCACCCCACATCTCTCCTCTTCCGACCACCGCTTCTTGGATTACCCACACGCGAAATTGACTTCTAACCAAATCTCCAAACATCCGTGGAACTTACCAACTTTTCAACCATCCTCTTACACCATCACCTATATAACTCACCCACACACACACCCCCAAAAAATTTTTTTTATCCACACGCCACCCACACCCACAACACGCTTAAACCACACACACGTGCTTCCCACCACATATTTACACCCTCAGCCTCCTGATTCCTCTCCCCCACCCACCCCTATCCACACACGTACAGACACTCCGACCCACAAAAACACCCCCCACACACACCTTCCTGAACATACAACCCCGTTCTTCCCCCAACCCTCACTTTCACATACACACACACACACACACACACGCACACCTAACCACACACACCACCTTCAGCCCTCCCCGCTCGGACACCCCGTCTCCCTCTCCCCACTCCACCCGCCACCACCCCTACTCACCCCACACCCTTTCACCACCTGTTTACCCTCCTTTTAATTTCAGTTTATTTTGATCATGCCTTTATTTTTAAATTTTCTCATTCCTTGTATTTTGATCATGCTTTATTTTTATTTATTATATTTTTTGTCTTTATTTGTTAATTTTTCATTCGCACCGTTTCCTTTCGCTATATGTCTCTCCACCACTCCCCTACACACCTTTTGAACTCTGTTCCCACACACTTCTCACCTGAAGAAGGGCTTATGCCCGAAACGTCGTCCCCCACCTACCCCACACTCTCCTGAGCGTGAATTTAATAAACATTTATTGTACTGCCTCTCTGTTCTGTCCCTGTTCAATTTTTCATTATATATATATATATATATATATATATATATATATATATATATATATATATATATATATATATATATATATATATATATACACATATATATATATATATATATATATATATATATATATATATATATATATATATACGAATTTTTTCATACCCCGTGAATTCCGTTATAACGAAATTTTACTGTATATATATATATATATATATATATATATATATATATACGTATTTTTTCATACCCCGTGAATTCCGCTATAACGAAATTTGACTGTATATATATATATATATATATATATATATACAATATTAAATAAATGGAAACTATATTTATAAAACCATATTTATTTCATTATATATATTTCAGGGATATCATATTAACAATATGCTATGCCTTCCTCAGACAAAATACAATATAAACAGTTTTATAGATAAATAGATTCGACATACCGTAACATCTACTTGCATTTGAGAAGGTTGATTTGGTAGTGACAAAATTGTACACAAAGAGAAAGAAAGAGAGAGAGAAAGAGAGAAAAAGAGAGAAAAAAAGGAAAGAAAGACAGAAAACGAAGAAAAAGAAAAAGAAGAAATGCATGGAACAAAATAGAGAGATGAAAAGATAGATAAAGAGAAGAACTTCATGTAAAGAAACAGAAAGAGATATATATATATAGAGAGAGAGAGGAAATAGAGATAGATAGACATATATAGAAAGCTAGGTAGTGGGACGACTGTTGAATAACGTATCAATGATACATTTATTTATTTATTTATTTATTTAGCTCTAGTATTAATGTAAGGGAGATATATGGAGGGAAAACCAGCTGTTATATAGGGAGAGAAAAAAATATAGAGAGAGAAAAAAGAGAGAGAAAAAATTCAAAAATATCCAGACACAGGCGAGGCGTAAAAACCTCTGTTTTAATATAGAGGTATTAGTATTTACAAAACCAGCCTCTACATTGTAAATATCAGTATTCCTGAATGAGATATGTATCCACAATGTGTGAAAATTAATGATCTTATGTTTAGTTTTTAAAAAAAATTCATATGTTTATGTGATAATTACAAACATCTATGTGAATGTACATGATCAATTCTGCAAACCCTAAGTTCACGGAAAGTATTCTCAATGTGGTATAAAAATTTAAGTATACATATATGTGTATATAGAGTCAATATTACTATTTCTGTCTATCAAGCAAAGATAGAGCAGATTTCAATATACTAATAAAAATAAAAATAAAAATAAAAATATATCGGAAACAAAACTAAAAATAACAATAATAATAATAAGTAATAATAAAATAGAAAACTAAGAAATATTACGAAAGAATATTACATATTAAAAATATTACATATTAAAAAAAATTTACATATTAAGAATATTAAAAATAAAAATTAGGAAATACTACAATAATAAAAATAAAATAAACCACAAAGATCAACCCTTCAAAATTAATTGACAATATATTGCCAAGTTCATTATAAACATCAGAGTCGAATAACAGATAAAGCCAAAAATTATCTATCAAATCGCATCTAGTAAAGATCATTTCAAAAAGTATAGGATGCCCAATTTGGTCTACATGTGTTCTTATATTTAATATAGAAGTTTATCTTGTGTAACGTTTATTCGAAATATTTGGAGCATCAACTTTTAGGATAGCTTAATTTTTCATGAAGAATGTTTAAATAAATAAAATAAAAATAAAAAGAATAAAAAGAGAATCAAAGATTTATCGGCTAGTTTCCCATATAATTATAAATCAAACTAAATATACTACATTTTAAATTTAAATTTATATTTAAACGTTGAGTTTAATCTATGTTTGCAACAACTGAATAAATTTGTCCGTAGATTAAGGGAATTTTTAGATTTTAGTATAAAGAATATCTCCTCTGCGCAGAGGTCACATGTCTCAGAGGATGAATTAAAAGGAATCCCTCTTGAGACTATATTCCAAGCCGTCGAATATCTAACGTTATCTAGCTTAAGTTGCCATAGTACGCCTGATAGTGCCGTTGAAGATTTTTTACTTGGATCTGTGAAAGAATTCTTGTGGTTATTATAGCGAAGTTTAAATTCCGTCGATGTGGAACTGACGTAGTTAAAAGAATTAGAGTCAGTATTAACATTACAATTGTATACTATATTTTTAACTAAGCAGTTGTTATTTAACGGACATTTAGATCTATCTCTACAGTTACATTTGTTAACTTGTATATTATTTATGCTGTTATCACTAGGTTTTAAGTTCCTATTATTTATTCTATTGATATTTTGTGCTAAATTTTTGGTGGATGAGTAGGTTAATTTAATTGTATGTCTATTGAAAATTGAGTGATATCTATGTGTTCTAGGGAAGCGATTATCAAGAGCTTTAAAAAATAGTTTAGCGATGTGGGTTTTAATGTTTAGTGAGAAAGGGGGGAATACTGATATTCAGGAATACTGATATTCAGGATATTCAGGAATACTGATATTTACAATGTAGAGGCTGGTTTTGTAAATACTAATACCTCTATATTAAAACAGAGGTTTTTACGCCTCGCCTGTGTCTGGATATTTTTGAATTTTTTCTCTCTCTTTTTTCTCTCTCTATATTTTTTTCTCTCCCTATATAACAGCTGGTTTTCCCTCCATATATCTCCCTTACATTAATACTAGAGCTAAATAAATAAATAAATAAATAAATGTATCATTGATACGTTATTCAACAGTCGTCCCACTACCTAGCTTTCTATATATGTCTATCTATCTCTATTTCCTCTCTCTATATATATATATATCTCTTTCTGTTTCTTTACATGAAGTTCTTCTCTTTATCTATCTTTCCATCTCTCTATTTTGTTCCATGCATTTCTTCTTTTTCTTTTTCTTCGTTTTCTGTCTTTCTTTCCTTTTTTTCTCTCTTTTTCTCTCTTTCTCTCTCTCTTTCTTTCTCTTTGTGTACAATTTTGTCACTACCAAATCAACCTTCTCAAATGCAAGTAGATGTTACGGTATGTCGAATCTATTTATCTATAAAACTGTTTATATTGTATTTTGTCTGAGGAAGGCATAGCATATTGTTAATATGATATCCCTGAAATATATATAATGAAATAAATATGGTTTTATAAATATAGTTTCCATTTATTTAATATTGTAAATATACTCCAAATATTTGTCGAGTGCTTTTATATCAGTTATAAATATTTACTAGTTGTAACCCAACAATTTAAATATAACTTTCCATATATATATATATATATATATATATATATATATATATACGCAGTAAAAATTCGTTGTGACGAAAAATTCCTTATAACGAGATCGACCTAACACATTGAGCATGTGGTTGGGGATTGAAAAA